>CM037873.1:5639302-6239302 GCA_021292105.1 Anadara kagoshimensis
TTTTATGAAAATATATAGTGTATTTTTGGGGTGGGTGGGAATGGTATAGGCTTAGAGAACACATTTGTAGCCATAATAAAGATTTCCAAACCTTAGGAAGATGTATGCGGCAAATTTGAAACGCTTCGGCTGAAAATCAATGATGTGCGTATTGAATACGAAAAGTTTCAAGTAGCGGATACAATGTTTCAACACATAAAAACAAAAAGTATGTATACAAAACCTGTGTTAAAAAGACAGAAAAATTAGCAACATCGAAATTTTAAATATATCAGTTTCTGTAAATTATCAAAACAAACGTAATTTTTACTTCGCACAGATTGAATCTATAACGCAAATAACACTGTAGTACAGTTGGTAGAGTGGTCGCTTTGTATGTGGGAGGTCATGGATTCGAACTCTGGCTGGGGTCTGAACAAAACTTGTTACAATAAATAAAATAGGGCTTTATTACATTTGGGAATACTGTAAAGTAAGTACTTACCCTTTCGAATCTGAACAGGAATAACCGTTGCATTCTCCACCGCACGTTCTAGGTGGAGGAATGCAATGAAGTCCTTCACAGCAAAATGGATAATTTGATCGTTCACAAGAGTCCCCTTTATCTCCACAACTGAAACAAAAATGTGTTGAATAAAATAACACAAGTTTGTAGCTGCTATAAATAAGAATCGAAGTAAAAAACGAAAAAGTCCATAAAAATACTATACGACTTGAAACTGGGGATATTGGTAAATCACTTTTGATATAAGTGTTAATTTTTACAACACAAGACTGCTGTTTCGGAATACAATTCAGAATACAAAATATGAAAACGAGCATATTAAGCAAACTGTCACCTTGAAAGTTACGTCAAGTGCTCCATAATGATATAGCTCCTCCTATTTAGCTAGCTACACACGCTGCGTGTGACACCAAATGCAAACGAGTATGGAAATATGCGACAGTAAATATATCCAGGACATTCTTGGATACAGAGAGATCGTGCTTATCAACAATATATCAATGACGATCATGAAACATTTTGAGGGGCTTGATAAGCCTAGGCTTATAATATTCAAGAGATAAAAAAGGTTCGCTCAGCGCAAAAATAGCGATCAAAACAATAAGACAATTCATATTTAGGGGTTCCTAAAACCTTCGTCGATTTCTATTGAACATCTCTTTAAACAACTTTACAGGAGCCTTAAGGATATAAATTACAGTATTAAGAAGGCTTTGAATACATCTTGAAAAGAATTAGGGATCCTCAAAAGGGTTTTTAATGTTTTTAATGTATATATTTTTACTAAAACTGATGTTTTCTCCTTTCTTAAATGGAAGTAATAGATGAATTTAATTACCGTAAATCGGGTTATTTTTGCGTGGTGCAAATTATGCGGATTTTAAAAAAAATGTGTATGTTATTTTTTGTGTATTTAATTTTTGCGATTAAGATTTTTAAGTAAAATTTACTGACACCATTAAAATGGTTAATTTCTTCTTATAACACCCAACACATGTCGATCTGGGTAAAGAAGGCAATCTCGGCCAATCAGAAATCAATTAATAAATATATTCTGTATGGTCAGAGTACTTCCTGTGTCGGTTGAGTAAACATAATCAGCTGATGGTGAAGTATCACCCAAGCTATTGTTAATTGATAATTAACTTAATTTGCAACACCTTTGAGTATTTTTTAATGACTTCAGAAGACATACAACTATATCTTAATATGTATATTAGTACGTATTAATGAACAAGCTCCTATGTCGGCAAACAGTGTAAATAAACAACCCAGAAACGCTTTGTAGATTAATATTTAATATCATGGATATGATCTCTACCAAATCGGACAATTTTTCTCTATAATCTTTAATTGATAAAAATAAATAGAATCTTATCACAGTTAATTAATACGTGTAAAAAACATCGTACTTTATCGGATGAAAACCACTTTCCAGGGAACGTATGAGATTGACAATTCTGGGAATTTTTAGGGGCAATTTTTTCCCGATATAAATGTTTTACGGGTTTGATTTTAGCGATTTTTTTTCATCTGCAAAATCACCAAAAATAAAACTACAGCAAATTATCCCAATTTACGGTATTCGAAGTTTGGTATTTTTCATTTAAACACCCCATTCAATTCTGATATTATAAATAGTCCTTTCTGTTTTTTTTTTTTTTTTTTTTTTTTTTTTTGTTATTTACTTTTATCTATTTATTAAATACTTTAAATTAATATTAACTTTTATCACATTAAATAGAAATACTTTTCTATAGATATAAGTAATTTAAAACAATAAAAATATTTACTTACAACAGCAGCTTCTTATGCAAATTTTACCTTCATAATTTGGTGTATGAATCCAACATGTTAACTTAGTAGATACAGAGTACTTGACGTCCAAAGAGGAAGGCTTCAAATATAACTCTACTTTTATGCGAATGTGATCACATGGCTTAATAAACATATATGTGAGGTCCTTTTTAATCATTTAATTTTGAATATTTATCTTTTTAAAGTTAGATTTTGTTTGTCCCAATTTTCATTTACGCTTTTCATTTGAAAATTAATAATAATTAAACGGAGATTTGCCGTTAACGTGGCTAACTGATACTAATATAAATTTTAGTTTTAATGTGATAAAATCATAAAGAACGTTTTTATTTCAAATATAACTAGCCACCTCTATTTTCACACTCCTACAATAAACCCATTGCCCGCTACTAATCCATCTACAGTACTCTACAGAAATTACGTACAAGGGCGCTTTGATGATGATTACCTTGAAAAGCTCTTTAAAATATATTTCCAAACGTATAACACGTGTCTTCAGCTCAACATAGGTTTTTTTAAATATAGTGATTCAATGGATTTGTGCATTGACCACTATTTAAAAATGGTTGGGAATCATGTTCAGAATATTAATGAAATTAGAGTTGAAACTTAGATTTTCGGTAATACAGATTTTTTTATTGATTTGAAGAAGGAGTATGGGTCTGATAAAATATATTATGATTCTGTTCGTAGGTGGAAAAAATTATGACTGGCGCATAGTCCGTCCAAGATGCAGCAAAATCTGGCCTAACCTGTGGCTGTATCAGGCAAGACAAATGTTTCAAAAGTTAGGGAAGTTGATGAACACGATTCGTGATATTGTCAAAGCTGTTGGCATATCGCTTTCGCGGGTGCATTCATTTTAAAGCTTTTTTAAAGTATGAAAGAGTTCTGCCATGTGGTTCTGCATGTATCGACAGAGGACCAAAAACAGGTACCAGTGAAATCAATTAAACAGATACTCAAAACGTTTCACAAAATTCAATCAAAGAGAAATTGCAATTTTTGGTACTGGTGACGAATCATGGGTTTACTATTTTGAACCAGTAAGAAGAAAAATGGAAACATAAATATATATGTCTAACTGCATACGATAAAAGGTCCGTATGTGCCAAAAAAGCATAAACACAAATAAGGTTCTTTATTGCATATTCTTTTCATGTGAGGGTATAGCCGTAGCAATTCCGATGTTACAGGTCGGTATTAACGGGATGTTTTACAAAAAGCTCAAGAAATATTATCTTAAACGGCGCCATGTATTAGGATTTAGCCATTTTCGACTACTTCATGATAATGCTCCATCACATACTAGTACCTCTGAGCTTTTGAAGCAACTTTTGATGTCGCGGAAGGTTATCGCTTTGCCACACCCACCATGCGCTCTACATCCAGTGCCATGCAATTTTCCTATTTCCAAAACTTAAAAAAATCTTATCTGGCCATTGTTACAAGTCACGCATTTCATTTCTGAAATGTATTCAGATTTCAAAACGCGGAGAAAACTTTAAAGAGATGTAATGTTCCTTTCACTTTTTGAGTCGAATGTGTTTGAGATCTTGTACAGTATACATAACATATTGAACAACCCTCGTAAATAATTGGTACTTACCCCTTACAGTGGACGTAGGTAGCCATGAAGCAAAGGCAAACAACAGCAACAAATGCGACAACAGCTAGTTTCATGACGATAGTGTCTCGTATCTCAATAATGACTATCTGTAAGAAGATGGCTTGTTCTGGTTAAGGTTACGATTATATACCCTCAGAAAAACATTGCAAACGAAACAAATTTGTTTATTTTTTTAATTAAATTTGCTTCATAACGAATTAGTTTCCTTGAAATTAAACTATTCAATAAATATACCGCTGTTTATTGCGCATTTTCAGTTTTAAAATGATTATTTATGTATTATGAGAAAAAAGAACTAGAATTGTTACAATTCACATCAATACCCAATTGCGATTAGGCAAGAAAAGGAAAAGTTGAAAATGCTTGTTTACTTGAAGGTTTATATTTTAATACTTATCACAATTAAAAAAACTCTATGATGTACACAATTCTACTAAAAGAAAGTAGTAAAGGTAATAACGTTTGGAATTTGTAGAACGTTTTCCGTCTATTGTTTTTAATCATCTTAATTTATTTAATTTACCATTCATGAGAATAAATCCTAGGTTTTTTGGTTTTTTTTCGGTCAATCTTGAATTATGCACAAGACATTGAAATAACACAAATTTCAGTCTTCGTCATCTGGGCATTTTTTTACGCCGTGTGTATGTTTATTGCCTTATTAAGTGGTATTAAAGAAATGACTTTACAAAGAATTTATTAGCTGAATGTAGAATTCAATACAAGAAAAGAAGTTCAAGGTCTTCCTCTTTTATATTGATACCGAAAGACTCAAGAGCTCTCCAGTGATTAGGATGAGTTTAAGTTTTGTTAAAGTTATTCCTAGAATAAGAAGGATAAGTAGGACTCTCCAATATACTTTCTAAAGCAAGCTCCTTAATTAGATACTCAAGTTAGACTCTCTTACAAACGTGAATAATGTTAGAAGCCTTACCAGCGATTACAACAACTTACTTATGTATGTCTGTGGTGATTGCCGCCATCTCAACGTCTATGGGTACTGAAGAGGGTTTAGTTCTCATAGACCATTTAAGTTTGGAGATCCTTGTTTAATAAATACATAACAACTTTAACAAATTAAATAAGGGTTCAAGCTCCAAATTTCTAATATAGCAAAACGTCTATATATTAACAGAACACATAATCACTTTGAAATTCTGTCCCTGAAGAAAATTGTTGAGCTTCTCTGTATAAGAATCATTCAAAGTAGACATCACAATTTAGTTTTCTCGGTGAAATTGAGATCACCAGTTATTACATGTTCATCTGGTCAATCAACACGACAAAGACGAGCTAGACCAAGTAGGTGGAGTAGAATTACTGAAGTTCAAACACTGCAATGTTGTTTGTAATTAAATACTTTGAATGCAATGGGTTTATTGTATGAGTAGGATACTAGACGTGGTGAGTATGTTTCAAATAAGCACGAACTTTAGATTTTACTCGTTTACTTAGGAATATTAGAAACATTTATGGTATCTATGCTGTTGTTAGCAAAGTATAATAACATACTAATCTATTTTCGAATCACTATCTCCTCATAGGAAAAACTTTGAAACTGAGAAAGAATTTAAACACGTGGAACTCCACCACATGACACCAGTGCTTTAGCTATCTTCACCAGCTAAGTGTGTGATCAACATTGAGTGAAAGAAACAAAAATATTGGCGTTGACCATAGTTTTGTATATCGATTACCCGATCAAGTTTCAATGATCGATTACATGCAATGTCCATGTTGATAGCGTTTAGTTTGTATTCTGTTGTATTAAATCTATAGTAGTTGTAGATTTACATCCTTCTTGTAACTGCCTAAGACGGAAAAATGGTATAACGTTTAGTTCGGATATGGTGTAATGCGAAAGGTTTGTGCACGAATGGTAAAAAGTAACATAATGGATATTCTATTTTTGTAACGTCGATGTTTATAACTTTTATTATCACGTGTGTTTTTTTCTGAACAAGTGTAAACGTTGCAATTGTTTTAAATAATACATATGAATCGAACATCAAACGAATGGGTTCTGTTATTTTTGTTTACATTAGGTCTCAGATTGTTTGGTTTTTCTTTTTAATTTTACGCACACTTTCCTTTATTGTTAAAGGACAGTTGTTTGTTTAGTATGTGTTACCGAGAAGTTTACTGAATTGTATAACTGAAGATATGAATGGATGTATCATTTGACATAATTCACGTTTGTTTTTATTAAATATTTGTAGATTTTAAGATTAGTTATAAGTAACACCTGGATAAGAGAAAAGGAAAATAAGGAAAGACTAGTGATAAACAATATATGTATCATTAAGTTTTAGTGTATGTTGTTGATAAACAATCTCTAAACGCTTTTACAATACACTCCTAATATCATCAGTAATATGTTCGTGTTTTGTTATGTTTATTCCTTTAGTCATTTAGTATATAATCATGTTGAACAAGTGAACTGCAAAGGAAGACCGCGTGTTCCAGAGAGGTAGAAACTCCTGTTTAGCAAGCTACACCACCCACGTGTAATAAAATTGAGTGAAAGTAATTTAAGATACTGGCGTTGCCCGTTTTCCTGATCATGTTAAAAAATCGGTTAATTGTTATATCGATGTTGATAGCGTTAAGTTTTTGTTTTTGGTGTATTAGAATCTATAGAAGTTTTTAATACGCATTCTTTTTAACTGTCTAAGACGGCATAATGGTATAAAGTTGAGTTTAGTTCGGATATGGTGTAATCCGAGAGGTTTCTGCAGGAATGGTAAAATATTAGAAGAAGTAACATCATTGATATTTGGGTTTTTTTAACGCCGATCTCCATGACTTTTATTGTCCTGTGTAGCTTTGTTGAACAAGTGTAAATTATTTTGTTATAATCCGGGCTTCAAAGGTTTCCTATTTTTACAGTTTTGCGATTGCGTCCATATATTGAAGTTATTTCTAATTCTCTTATTCAGTTATTTTCTTATTGTCATCTTTATAGTTTGCTTTATGTAAGACTATAAGTATTGTGGTTAGTTAATTTGCAAAATTCTGACTGTCATATAACACAAATTGTTCTGGTTGATTAAAATGTTGATAGAGAAATTGGATACAGTTGTTATGTTAGCTTGTCAATTGACAATAATTACATCTTATTCAAACGAATAAGATCGTATTTTTTGTTTACATTAGTCTTAGATTGTATAATTTTTCTTTTTTATTTCGAACACAGATTCGTTTATTTTGAAGGACAAGTGTTTGTTTAGTAAGTATTATTAACGGGAAAGTTGCAGAATTTATTATAATTATAAAAGAAAAGTGATATGTTTTCGTTTTGTTACTTTTAGTCTTTCCGTTATTAAGTTTTTTTCTCCAAAATCTTTTTCATTCATTTTCCGTTAAAAAGTGGAAAGGTCATTATGGAAATACAGTTAGCTACAAATATCTAGTAAATTTTCGAGTAAATACAACATGTCTTTGTTGTTTATTTTTCTTTTTGATTTTGTTTAGATTTTATCAACATGAATATTTTTCAAATAAAATCAAAACACGAACCCGTGTCAAAACACAATCCAAAAGAAAAGTAAAAACTTTGAAGTTTGCAAATTATAAATTATGTTAAACACGTAACTTTTACCAGCAAAGTGAGGTCGGATTATTCAGAAGGGTAAGCATTTACAGTTTAAATAGTAACAATCGGTATTTGTGATATCATAATTGATAATGAAGAACATGGAACTATGGGACTTCAAATATATCCAAGGTAATTTTGGATATACAGACATCATACTAATCTGTCGTCCTAAAGGAGATATCTCTTTAAAGAGGTTTGTTTTTAAAATTCAATTTAGATTTCAAAAAGCCGACTGAATCTGGAACAGAAATTATTAAAAATTTGATTGAAACACCAGATTGTTAAAGTTGGCTACTAGTAACTGGGCACTTGTAGATGCAAAATTAGCTACTAGTAGTCAGTTACTTGCTTGAAAAAACTGCTAGTTACTTTAATAATGGATCAAAACCAAGAAAATTATCTGTTGTCCCCACATTTTCTTAATCTACACAACATTCCATACGAGTGCCTAGTATTCATTATTCAAGATGAAGTATATTAAATTCTGCATCCATTAATGCCATTAGAGTAATTCCAAATTTTAATGCATGACAAAGTAAATATTAACATGATTTTGAGAATAATCAAATCAAAACAATTACATTCCGGTAATATTTGTTTGTCATATATAGTGAACAGTGGTTTTAAATCTGATCATGCAATGTGCGTTAAACGATAAACGAGCAAATTAGAAATTGAAAATAATTGAGAGAGAGAGTGCTCAAACCATGTGATTGTTAAGTCGGTATTTAAAATGTTTGAATGAAACTTGTATAGCTAGTAGTCGCAGTGTGTGTGTGTGTGTGTGTGTGTGTGTGTGTGTGTGTGTGTGTGTGTGTGTGAAAGAGAGAAAGAGAGAGAGAGAGAGAGAGAGAGAGAGAGAGAGAGGGGAGGTAGACAAATTGAAAACAAACCTCCGGTATAAGTGAACAAATTGAGAAAAAAGAGCTATATAATAAAAAACAATTATACTACTCCATGTCCGAATCACAATCCAGAAGCAAAGTAACCACTTTGGAACTGACAAGTTAGGTGACACACGTGAACCTCCACCAGGGAAGTTTGGGCGGGTGCTCCGGAATCCTAGGCTTGCAATATCCCTGAGTCAACAATTTATTTGCAAGCAGCCTACTTCGTTGTACAAAGTCCCTGTAGTTGGAACAGGCTCTTCCAGAGCATATTAATTGGGAAACAAATACACGATAAGCAGGAGATGCAGGTATACTGCTGCATAGAAAGGAAAATTGACAATAGAAAAATTGAAGTCATCACGTTTGTTATAAAGTTTCAAATGTAGCCTTTCGTGTGAGTCATAATTCAGGTATAAGTCTAAATATGAAGCAGAATTTGAGGTCGTGGCTTTTACCTCAAGCTCAGTAGAATTGATGACATTCACATAGTCTAAAAATATAGGGACAGAACGTCATCTATATATCTGTATGTTGAGTTGAATAATTTGGCGACAGTCTTCTCTCCAGATTTAACAAGGTTCTGCATAAATCCTGCTTCATAAGAATAAAGAAACAAATTAGCAAGCAACCGTGCGCAGTTTGTACCCATTGGTATACCGATTTTTGTTGAAAAAGTATATTACCAAACGCAACAAATATGTTATCTATCAAAAACTCCAACATTTTGTTGATGGTATCTTCAGTATATCTTTGTTTGAAATAATAAGGACAATGAAAGGAATGAAAGGAAGTTAATCGTAAGAATGATGTTATTGCATAAAATTGTCTGACATCAAGAAGTTCATTCTAGGTTGCTGGGGAAACCAGAATTCTCAATATGCAAACTGATTGTTTTTTTTTCAAAACGTTTAACGCATGACCATTTATATTTTATTAATATGTTCTTTAAATGATCCGCTTCAAATTTTAAAACCTTTCAAAACATTAAGCTATGCTTCATCGCTAAAAGTAATGCCTTTCATGTATTTTGTAAAATAAATTTAGTCCTTTTATTCTTATTATTTCAACATCTTAAAACATTTGGATTTCTAAAGTTTTTGTCCTAGATTTTAAACACACATTAAAACAGAAGACCCATTGACTCGAAGCATGATGAAGCTCTCTCTCTCTTTCTTAGTGATAATCAATAAAAAGCAGTTGAAGATATGCCTGATGTCTTACAGGAAAGTTAGAACCAGAATGTAAAATATTTTTATTACGTCAACTTAAGACGGCTAATCCTCATGTAATTTTTCAAAAAGATTGTAATGATTGTGTTTTATAAATATCAAGATGGATAACTTTCGTCGCGAGATGAAGGGATAATGATATTTTATTTGTACAGTACTGTAGATTACTTTAATATCGCGAGTATTAAATTTCGCCTGCTAACATCTAAGCTTAACACATATTCGCGTCCACAATCCAGGTATTACAATATTTAATTTCGCGACCACTACTTCGTGGCTCCCTATAAAGTAATCTACCTGTCTTTATGATTCTTGTTTTGTTGATTGTTTCTTAATGTTCCATAGTTATTGTAAACGACAAAAGGAATTTTAATTCAGCCTCGTCAGTCAGTTTTTTAAAGGGAAAATTCAATAGAACATTGTAAGCTACAGTAAAGTTTCGTCAGACTTTTTTGTAAACAGTTGAAAAGAAATGTTAATTAAGCAATAATTTCAATGGAAATTTGCAAGTGGAACCTTGCAAGTTACGGCGAGTTTACGATTTACTTTATTGCATCTAGTATGGTATGCTTTAACGACGGTCATAGTCGATTGCCGTCATGTTTTAAATTTTGCTAAATTATTTTCGCGATTCCGGAAATATTCGCGTAATATTTGAAATCGCGACTGAGAGTTCTCGCGAAATTACGCTTTAATAAATATCTCGCGATAAAAAAGTAATCTTCAGTATTGTGTTCTGTTAATTATCGTAGTTTGATTTTGAAAATTCCTTTCTCAGAATATCTATTGTGATTTTACATGAAGTTTTTTTATGTTATTATCTACATATTCTATACACTTTATATCCTATTTATTCTATATTCTATAATACTGCAACTAGTTTGTGTCTTCTTATCTCCTACTGTAATCTGATTGGATAATTTTTGTTTTCCAAATCTAATTTGTGATATTTAAAATTTTGTTTAGATAAAAAAACAAACATACTAATCCATGTGTAAATCAAAATATCTAAGCAAAGTAAAAACATTGCAATTGACAAATCATGTTAAACTTCCATCGGGGAATTGAGGCCGGATGCTCCGAAAGAGCAAGAATATCCTTCCAAGGCCATAGACACATCATACTTATAGAAAATATTGTGAGATTTATTCGATTACGAAAATGTCCACAAGGTAGTGTAGATAACCTTATATAATGCAATACTGTATAACATAGTATTGTATGTTATAGTATGACATTTGATAAGAAAGAGAACATGAAAAACATTTGGTAACAATAGAAAATTGGAGTCAACACGTCCGTCATACAACTTCATGTTTCGTTAATCAATCAAAAATAACGCAGAACTTGAAGAAACGCTCGTATCTTTTTTCAAGCTTATTAGGATAGATAACATTCATATAATCTCCGAATTAAGGATTATTAAGAATAAAACGTCATCAATATATATGTAGACAGAGCGGAATGATTTCGCCATAGTCATATGGAATATGAATAATATGCTAATAGTGTATATCAAAAACAAACATACTAATCCATGTCTGAATCACAATCCAGAAGCAAAGTAAAAACTTTAGAACTGAAAAGTTAGGTTAAACACGTAAATTTTGACCAGGGAAATGAGGCCTGGCGCTCAGGAAGGGTAAGCACCCCCTGTTTACCTAGCTCCACCCGCAAAGTGTGTAATCATAATTGTATGAAAGGAACATAAAACTTTGGGCCGTCAAATATATCCAGGGCAATCCTGGACACAGAGACAGCAAACTTATCAACAATACTGTGATGATGGCCATAAATCTTTTTGAGGAACTTGATAAGCCCAGGCTTGCAATATCCCTGAGTCACCAATTTATTTGCAAGTAGCCTGCTTCGTTGTACAAAGTCCCTGTAGTGGGAACTAGCTCCTACCATATCGTAATAATTGGGGAACAAATACACCATAAAATCATACGAACCATTGGGCGATATAAGTAGACTAGATTTATATGGAGATTCACTAAATTATGTAGGTGATGCAAGAAAAATATGCCATTGTGCAAAATAAAACATAAAAGGGGTTGATTCAGATAAAACCGAGCATAAACTTGAAGTGGTTAATAACGGGATGAAAAAACAACACTCCGTTTTTAAGGATAATAACTGACTTCTAAGACAGTTAATTATCCAACAGTCCGTTTTTAAGGATAGTAACAGACTATCTAAGATAGTATATTATTATTAGACAAGCCATGCGTAAGTTGATTGGACAGTTTTTGTCAAATTGCATATTAAGACCTTGAAAAAAGAAACAACTTTATATTTTTGAAGCGACTTACATGTTAACAAGGTTACACGTGGAATTGTCACAATGGTTTATTAATTTTGTTTTATTCTTAAACTGTTCATATAATGTCTTATATAGACGTAAAAGGCCAATTTTATGTTCTCATTCTGATTTGCTGGTTTAACCGACAGAGAGATAAAACTGTTTGGATCTTTATATTATTGCCATCATAGGTGTACATAATTCGTTTAAACATTATATGTTTAGTAATATATCATGCCCAAAATTGTAAATTCGGGGATAACCCCTGTTTTGAAAAGACAAAATGAAACTTTAAAATGCTTAAAAACATAAAAAGCATCACTACTGACTATTCCTTTACATTGGTACTTTGTTTTTTATTTTGGTACTGGTGTATGCTTTATACGCACTTTGGAGCTTTTCGGTATAAAAGATAATTATTAATAAGTGGCGTTTATTACATATATTATATGGTATTATAATTATATAGACAAGACTTACTCGTATCATTATTACATTTGTATTTTATCAACATCTGCACGTTAGTACTTTGACTAATATTCTGTTTTTAAAATTATAACACTTTGCAAGTATCGGTTAGTACTGTTACTTATTTAATCTTTGCTCAGATGCGCATGCTTTAAACAGCAACGAATGTTATAAAATTATAAACGCAACAATGCATTATTAATACGCTTATCAAAATTTAAGTGATTAGCAAGCGGGAGGAATTTTGTAATGGTTGTGACAAAGAACTAATTAAATTTGAGTTTACACGTCGATTTTCTTTAGTAGATATACAACATATATAATAATAATAATTTTCCTCAAAAATAAAGTGACGTTTTTACTTAAAACATATCAAACGAACTTGAACGTTATAATGATATTCCTCATGTTGAGTTTGGGTTTTATTTTATGTGGGTCCGCTCGCGCAAATCGTGCAACGGTTTTTTTCACATTTGTGTTATATTCTTGCTGTTTTGATTATATCGAAATCTAATATATAATTTTATTTAAAACGAATACAAATTTTGTGTTCATATTAGTTTATATTAACGGAAATGCATAGTTATAAGTAGATCCTAATTTGTTAACATAACATACTAGTTTTAACTTTAATTAAGATATTTAGATTGTAAAAAATAATCATTATAACAAAGATAATTGCTAAAATAAAAGAACTAAGAGAGACAATATATCTTATAAGATTATATGCAAGAGGTGGGTGTCAATTTTCGGGATTAATATGTTTGTTTTTTATCTCCACTCCACCTGTTAGGAAAATGGATTTGATTTCAGAATGCAGATTTCAGAGTTTATTTAAAACTAAAGTTGCATTTTAAATCTGGTAATGTTTTGTTATTTCAGTTGCCTTATTATTAACTACAAGTATATATTTGTTTCACTCTTTAGGTAATTACACTTCCATAAGGACAATTATAATCCGGTTTTAATATGCTATATGCATATATATACTGTTATAATGAGTGCAAAATTATTTGGACATCACAGTTTTGAAAAGTCTGATGTTTTTCTGTCAGAATGAAGACTTTTTTATTATTTTTTGTTCACCCAATTACTATCTTACTTCAGTATATAGATTTTGTATGTTAAGTAATTAGGAAGGCTTTATAACCTCCGGTGATTATCAAAGTTTTGTAGTCATATATAACATTGTTGTATTTAAGATAGTGAATACTGAAATAATAATAATAATAATAATGAATGTAATAATAATGACATATCTAACTATTTCCGTTTTGAGTGGTAAAACATTAATTGTAAACAACTTTAATTGCTCTGGTTGATCATCGCTATATTTAGTCACAAAATAATTTCAGGTTTTATTTCATATTGAACCATCATGTGCGTTATCATTCTAGAGCATCCAACCTCACTTATCTGAAAAACAAATCTGACGTTCATTTTTATTTGCCAGTTGACAAGTTTTTACTTTGCATTTTGAACATGATTTGGACATGGATTAGTACCTTTGTTTTTGAGTCGTTATTTTTTAGTGAACAATTAGTTCTTTGACACGATAAGTTCAATAAGTTGAGAGTTTTATCCTTCAACATTTTTACACTACTCTATGTATTTAATTAATTATAATTGCTATCGACTTATACTTTATGAAAATTTTATTTCTAATTGGTAATTGATCAACTAAGACAATTTATGGATTCCAGCTTTCTCCAAAATTATTAGTGGTTCCAATATTAATTTTGACTGTAGTCAAAGTGTACCACTTCCATAAGCGTTCCTTACCTAATATATTATCCTATCTACTTCCATAAGCGTTCCTTATCTGAAATCTTACCATATCTGCTTCCATAAGCGTGCCTTACCTAATATCTTATCCTATTTACTTCCATAAGCGTTCCTTACCTAATATCTTACCCTATCTACTTCCATAAGCGTTCTTTACCTAATATCTTACCCTATCTACTTCCATAAGCGTTCCTTACCTAATATCTTACCCTATCTACTTCCATAAGCGTTCCTTACCTAATATCTTACCCTATCTACTTCCATAAGCGTTCCTTACCTAATATCTTACCCTATCTACTTCCATAAGCGTTCCTTACCTAATATCTTACCCTATCTACTGCCATAAGCGTTCCTTACCTAATATCTTATCCTATCTACTTCCATAAGCGTTCCTTATCTAATATCTTACCATATCTATTTCCATAAGCGTTCCTTACCTAATATCTTACCCTATCTACTTCCATAAGCGTTCCTTATCTAATATCTTACCATATCTACTTCCATAAGCGTTCCTTACCTAATATCTTATCCTATCTACTTCCATAAGCGTTCCTTACCTAATATCTTATCCTATCTACTTCCATAAGCGTTCCTTATCTAATATCTTACCCTATCTACTTCCATAAGCGTTCCTTACCTAATATCTTACCCTATCTACTTCCATAAGCGTTCCTTACCTAATATCTTACCCTATCTACTTCCATAAGCGTTCCTTACCTGATATCTTACCCTATCTACTGCCATAAGCGTTCCTTACCTAATATCTTATCCTATCTACTTCCATAAGCGTTCCTTATCTAATATCTTACCATATCTATTTCCATAAGCGTTCCTTACCTAATATCTTACCCTATCTACTTCCATAAGCGTTCCTTATCTAATATCTTACCATATCTACTTCCATAAGCGTTCCTTACCTAATATCTTATCCTATCTACTTCCATAAGCGTTCCTTACCTAATATCTTATCCTATCTACTTCCATAAGCGTTCCTTATCTAATATCTTACCCTATCTACTTCCATAAGCGTTCCTTACCTAATATCTTACCCTATCTACTTCCATAAGCGTTCCTTACCTAATATCTTACCCTATCTACTGCCATAAGCGTTTCTTACCTAATATCTTATCCTATCTACTTCCATAAGCGTTCCTTATCTAATATCTTACCATATCTATTTCCATAAGCGTTCCTTACCTAATATCTTACCATATCCACTTCTTTCCATAAGCGTTCCTTATCTAACATCTTACCATATCCACTTCCATAAGCGTTCCTTATCTAACATCTTACCGTATCTACTAGCATAAGCGTCCCTTACCTAATATCTTACCATACCCACTTCCATAAGCGTCCCTTACCTAATATCTTACCATACCCACCTTCATAAGCGTCCCTTACCTAATATCTTACCATACCACTTCCATCAGCGTTCCTTATCTAACATCTTACCATAATCACTTTCATAAGCGTTCCTTACCAAATATCTTACCATTACCACTTTCATAAGCGTTCCTTACCTAATATCTTACCAAATGGGACTCTACTACATCATTATTTATCATATACAATAATTGTTAATTGTTAATTACTTTAAATACATAAGAACATCTTATGAATTTTATTTTGTTAATGTTATAAACTGTATGAGACAAAGACATGATGTAAACAATACATAATTATTCTTTATACCAGGATATGCAATAAATAAAGTAAGAAAAACAGTGAATCAGCATATAGTCTGTTTATTAGAACACGCAGATGTGAAATATATGCCGATATGAATCAGTCCATATAGTTTAGATTTTAATTAAATTTTGTTTGATGATATTTAATTAAAAACATCTTAAATCACAGGACATGCAATAATTAACATTGTCACCTGACAAAGCGTGTAATGAAAAATTGATTCGGGAAACCTCGGACTGGAACAAAGTTTGCCTGTAGATATCGATACATATTGCGCAATAACAACTCGGGATTTATCGTTTAATTTCTATGCAAAACAGATACTGCTATATAATAATATTAATATACATGCATTCCTTAGATGTCTTTGTATTTGTTGTTGTGTTTAAAGTGGTTTTTTTTATCTTTTCTTGTTCGTTTGGCTGCTTTATTTATCTATCTATTAACTTAGAGTGCATTTTATTTATACATTATTATTTAAAATATTTCACAAATATTGTTTCTTACTTCAAATTTTTAGTTTGCTAAACCCCTCTAACTCCCACTTATGATCGGTGTCCGCGCGGTAGAAATATACATATACTAGTATTGATGTTTATTATTGAAGTAAATTCTTGATATTTCAAATCGACAGTAATTCTGCACCAAACACAAACAAGCGCTCGCCTTATTACAACGAAATATTACTAATGGTGTTATAATTAACAGCCAAAGTGCACATTAATGGTTTCTATAGCAATGAGGTAAACATGTTGGTTGAGACCTTAGTCAGAATATTGAATATTTTGAGTGTTCGAACACAGGGCGGGTCTGACAAAGATTTGAAAATATGTAGTTACTGTATCAATATTTATTCATAAATATTAGACACGGGTACATTATATGAGGCCTTCTTTAAAACTGGAGTTATTCGTGATCGTCACTATTTAAAAACATGGTAAATTTCAAAGTAAAAAAGAAAGACAATCATGAATGAATTTTTCTAAAAAAAAAAAAGAAAAAGAACAATAGCCTTGCGGCTATGAAACACATCGAAAATAGTTTAAAAAATATGAAACACTGGTGACAATTGTTGATAAAATTAAAATGATAAATAAACAGTTACAACGAGTAGTTGATTTTTTTTATTTTTACGTTCTGTTACAACATCAGCAAAAATGGCTTTACATTTTATATGTTGTTTTGTTAAAAACTTTCAAAATTGCTCTCTATACAGAATTAAATTCAATTTTGAATGAATTTAAAGTATTTTTACTATTAGGTCGGTGAATTTTGTATCAAGTTGTGACCACTTTCTGTGAGTTTGTTGGAAAGTGTGAAATTATTCTTGTATTTTTCATGTGCACTCACTTTGTGGATATATAGTAGTTATTTTGCAGATTCATTAGACCCAACTCGAAGAAAAATATAAAACAGAAAATGTCCTAAATATGCCAATCAAATTTATTTTTATTTCTTTATTCATTATTTTTTCAAATAACATCTGAAGAATTATTTATCAACAAGTTGTTTATTCATTATTCTTGAGTTATCGCATTGAAAGTCCCACCAAAATCTTTTTAACTTATCAGCCTAATTGTCACTTATAAAATTATTGCAAATTTTGGGATTTTACAAACAAAACTTAAAGCATGCTGTTCCGGTCGTAAGGTTATCGTAACTCCTTTTTTAAGAGAGGTTTAAGAGATGTGTTTACTTAAAGCCATATGTGGGCACACACGTTAATAATTTTGATCAGACAAAGGGTTCGGATACTTTTAACGCTATTCATGCAACCGTCACACACACACACACACACACACACACACACACACACACGTTAAGGCTTCACCTTAATTAACAAAAAGCTAAATTTGAAGCAGTATGATTTACGTGATGACTTCAAATTTTCTATTGTTAACTTTATATTTCTATTCAACAATATACCTGCTTCTTGTGCTGATTATTCTGTTCCCAATACGGGAACTATATACACAGGTAGGAAGCTGCCTCTAAATGAATTGTTGACACAGGGGTATTACAAGCCTATGCCTATCAAAGCCCTCAAAGTTAAAAGGCCATCATTGTAAAATTTTTGATAAGTATAATGTCGTCTTCATATCTAAAATTATGATGTCCCATGGTTCCATGTCATTTTCATTCTACACATCCCATGTTATTAAAATAAACAGGCTGTGCTAACCTTCTGGAGCACCTGTCCTCACTTCCCTGGTGGACTTAATTTTTTAGTTTCAAAGTTTTTACTTTGCTTAGGGATTGTGATTTGGACATGCATAAGTATATTTAACTTTTTCATTTAATAATGTGCGATTTAAAATTAAATTATTATTTAATGCAACACATTCGTTTACAATCACAATAATAATTAAGAAAATATACACCTTTTTATACATGCATGTATATCCGTCATCAGAATATGTTGACAACAAAGACATCCTATCAAAATCACTTAACATGTTATACAGAACACAGAAACGAATAATAAATAATACAAGCATACCGTGTAAGTAAAACATTTATAAAAACACATTATATAAAATAACTCTAGGTATGTTTTTGTCTATTCTATAATAAATATATTCATATTTATAAACACCTTTTTAAATGGAAATTACGAAGGAAATATGATATCGGGGGAATTATGGGTCAGTGCAATTTATTGTGCAAAGTGTCATTTGGGTTTCGAATAACTTTAGAACGTATTAATATCTTAACAAGAATCGGGTACGTTTTCGTTCATTATCTAGCGAACTATTTCTCAAAATCATTTCGTAGTGTGAACAACAAAAATCCTCTTGGTTTGTAATAAGGTCAGACAAAATGAACAAGATATCAGAGCTAATAGAAGTTTTAGAAAATATTTCAAACAATTTGTGGATGTATTTGTCACCGTGCATTTTTCTGTTCGGTATCCTTGGTAACGTATTTAACTTATTGGTGATTAGGAAATTAGATACTATGTATACCATGGTATTTATGGGATTTCTATCAGTAACAGACATTGTAATTCTTTGTTCTGGGCTCAGTCGATACTTTATCCGTGCTGTTTTCGACCTTGACATTAGAACTCTGTCAAACTGGGGCTGCAAAATGAATTTATTTGTGTTGTATACCACAATGCAATGTTCATCATGGATACAGGTATTCATGATGTTGGTTTCAACGCTGTCCGTTAAGAAAATTTACGTGACAAAGACAAAAGGAATCATTGTATTACTAGTGACGCTTGTGGTCTTGGCTGGGATAAATGCTCACTTTTTCTGGACTAATGGACTGGTCAATGGTACCACAGGGACATACTGTGGATCACTTACTCCTGAATATGAATATTTTGGTGAATTCATAGTTGTTTATGTCGATCTGACTGTCATGGCAGCACTTCCGTTGTTCGTAAAGCTAATTTTGAGTGTTGTCACAATCAAGAACCTACATGATCTATCGTCTAACGATGTTAGATATTCCTCGTCTGGATCGGATGTGCAAGATTTTCCCAATGCCAATTGCCATGTGAACAGTTTGACGAAAATGCTACTCTTCTGTACGTTTTATTTCCTGCTAGCAACCCTACCTATTTCTATATATTGTTGTGGATTTGTACAAAGGACCAACTGCTCACAGTGTAACAGACGTAAAACTGGATCTGGCTCGGACAATTTGTTATATTTTTCAATATACTATATACGCTGCTAACTTTTATATATTTGTTTTGTCGACGACATACTATTGGAACCAACTCGAGAAGATTTTCACTAGAAATAGGTACATATTGTCGATGGTAATATTGGACATTCCTAAAAAAAATTCTGATACCAGACGTCGGATTTTGATGCGAGTTAACTCGAATTTCATCTAAAATTTATCGAAAAAAATCTATTTTAATTACAGTTTATGAGTCGTATAACGTAAAGCAACCGTCAGAAATATTTACTGTTTATTTAGCCTATTTCGGAGAAAGCAAAATCGCAAAATATTCTATAAATTTCAATATGACGGGTACAAATATTGATTCTTTACTTACATAGGTCGGGTAAATTATTAAAGAAATATTGTTTCGGCTTCATGTATTTATGCGACAAAATATAACCTGGGTTAGTGCCGCTAAAGAACGGATTAATTATTGCATAACTGGGATGACCAAAATTGATTTATTAAAGCAATAAAGTGAACTACCTTTTTGCATTTTCAAACTTTTGAAAGAAAATGGCGTAAATTCAAACTTTTTTAAACTCAACCCGGCTTTTGAGCTACCCTTCATTGTACCCCTTCGAACCTACTTAAATAATAAATTCTTTCGAAATCAATACGTCACACGAAACGCACCGCCATTTGGTCAAAAATTGTACTATTGTAAATACTTATCCAAAACCTTTTGGGGTATTAAAGGAGTTATAATGCATGGATTATATCTAAATTAGGATTATTAGCAACGACTTGGCTCATGTAAGTAAATGATTAATTAATTTTTAACCGTGCCATTCAAATCTTTGAAATAATAGTGTTGTTCCATACTCTCCAGCAGAGTAAACAGATAGTAAATGATGTCACAATCAATATTTACTAGTTTGTAAGATGCACAAAATGTCAATATTCAATTATAATTTACTACAATCGGATATGCAAGAAATTCTTCTGGTTATGATAATCATAAAACTACCCGACCGTCTCCTCAATTTGAGTTATAAAGACAAAATTATTTTATACTTTTCTTTGATAAATAGTAACTTACAGTTTGTTATTTGGCTAATGTGATACTCGGCTCGGTATTAAGGTTAAAATAAAGGCATAACTCTAGAATCCATTAAAGTCCATTTAACAACAAATCACACATAAAACGTGGCCAGCCAAATCAAATATTCAAAATGACACCGACATCTATGGTGGAGGCAAATTATCATTTTCGAAAGTACATAAAATCTAAAACAATGTTCTAAATTTTCGAATGATAGCAACATGTGCGTGAAAAAATATTACCATATATATAAGCTCTTCTCTTCTGTTGAATTAGCTTTTTTAATTTCTGCCAAAAATGATGACAATGATTGAACGAAACACACACACACACACACACACACACACACACACACCCGCGCGCGCGTCAAAATTTGATAAAACAAGAACTCTAATTATCATTTAAACCCTAGATAAGCAAAACGCGTCTAAAGAGTAAATGGAATATTTAGATAAACTAAAACACTAGATTCAAATTTTGAATTCAAAATTGCATAATTATATAATTTTCCAACATGCAGAACACCCATTGGTATCTTGTGATGCTTAATATTACCAGATGAAACGTGTCATACGAAATTATCCGTAAACTAGATAGATAGATAGATAGAAGGAAATCGTAATTAAACATTCCATAAACATCTATATTATATTCAAACAGGTTTATAGCGTTGTTATATTGTTAAGACAAACTTCTAGGGACATTTATAAAATGCTCTAAAGATTTTTTTAAAAATTATTCATAATTATATAATTTATATATAGCAAGTTTTTACATAGATTGTAGGAAATTGGTAAATACATGTAGTATAAGTTCTGAAGTTTGTACGACATTGGCATCTTATAATAAAATCCCTATAGCTTAATATATCTACTTTGATTGAAGATAAAACTACTAGCGATACTAGTATGGGAAAGTTCGTCATTTCCCTGATGATTTTCATTGAGTACTCTGGTTTTCTCCAAGTTTCCAAAACTAAGGTTTTGGTGATTTATCACCGGGTACTCTGGTACAGCCTCTATTTCACAAACAGGTGTTAGATTCTATGAGTCTCCCCTTGGGAACTTTATTGTTACTCAACACACAACACTAAAAACAAATGTAGAATCGACAGTATTTATATAGAACTTGACACTCAGTCATCTGGCTGTACAAGTCAGAGCACAGAGTAATATCAAAGTACACAAACCCCCAATGATGACGTCACGGTGACGTTACAGTATATGGACATTAATTTAACTCTTACAATAATACAACAAACACATGAAGTTACTAAAACTTTATGTTTATATTACAGAAGCATATCTTATTGGTGAACTTTGGAAATGACAATACAACTCTTCAGTAACATAATGTTTATGGACGGAGACTGATTAATCTTTACATTAATTGATTCCACATATAAAGCTTCTGGCGTCTCGATACAAGACAAGTGATTTTAACATAGACAAACAAAACCCATTTTACACACTGATATATTGATGTATAAAATAGTTGCCTTTTTAACAGCTGCAAGTGTAGGTTTTGGTTGTAATAAGTGAATAGTTTGAATCTGTCGCCGATCTTTTGCGTTCGAGCTAACATTGCAATTATCCATACGTTTAACCATCTACCATAACACATTACACCAAACAATTACAGAATTTGTATCATTGTTGTATGCCAGGTTTCAACACGGAACTACATATTCTTTTCGGCTAATTATGCAAAGAAAAACATCCTTTGATAATTCCTAAAATCTACGTCTTCTGTTGTAAAACTAGGATACTCTATTGGTGTTAATTACCAATCCGCATTTTACATCCTGGTTCTTATAGCATGCAGGCTTTATGACAAACACGTTGCGGCCATGGTTTTAACGATATCACTTTGTTCAGATTTAAGCATGGAATTGTACATGATAACCAAGAACGCAAACATCATAAAGGTACATGTATATAGATTAAATTTTAATGGTAGAGCTTCCCTAGTATTAACAATCTTAAACGTTTACATCCTATGTACATGTATATAGATTAAATTTTAATGGTAGAGCTTCCCTAGTATTAACAATCTTAAACGTTTACATCCTATGTGACCTAAGTTGCATATACACTCTGTATTCTGATAATTCTATCCCATCCCAGAAGTGCTTATAATTCTGTTTCCATATCTATCTACTTTTTCAATCGTTAACTTCGATATTGCAGTTTTAAACTTTGCACAAAACGCGCCAAATAAATTAATGGAAGACGAATATATAAATATGATGATTCGCTTGTATTCATAAAAAGTAAAAGTTTGTGTGTATGTTCAAATTCAATATTCAATTAAAAAAAATTGTTGACAAATTCGATTGGAAATGAAGAGAAAGATACAATGCAGTACAGTTTCTCCCAAAATAATGTAAACAATTGAACTGATAGTAGTTTTTATTTTAGAAAAAAAGCTAGACTGTGATTTAATCGTACATACGTTTGTTATTGGAAATAATATGGACCAATTATTGTAGTTCAACGATTATTCCTTCAATAAACATCTGTCAAGAATAATATCTTCATTGATCAAACTTAATTACATCAATTGGTTAAGGCAAATTATGATAAACAGTAATACAATTAACATAATGAACATGAAATCATAAAGGGACATGTAACTGACATATACATATATAAAATATATAAGATATGAATATTTGGCAAATAATGAGGTATAATACGGCAAGGTACTTAAGTAATTTTATATTCTATATTCAAGGAAAAGGTTACATGCTCTAAGCGATCAAATTTTGCATATTAATTTACTTTAGAAGTTAAACGATAAACCAATAGGTTCTAAACCACAGAATATCTATCTGTTTTAGCAAATTCAAACTAAATTTCTCCCCATTCCCTTTAATTTACTATAGTTGAACTTATCAGGAAGGATGTTATAATGTTACAGCTGCTGAACATTAAATTGTGCAGATACATCTGACCTGATTCTGTCTACTAGAGTACAGAATCTCTGTTAATCGTTGTTTTTATAAAAAAAAACAACATCAAATAACCACACTAAATGGATAACAGGATATTATTAACACTTACTCCTGTTTACTTTATCTACGCTATGACCCAGTACCAGACGTCGGGATATAAAACTAAAAAAACAAACATAATTCACTATCACAAGACCTAACTTAAATCAGTGTATGCTGTAGATATTCCATTTAGGATATCGTTGTTGATTGTAAGGCTTTACAGTGGTGTAACAGTTTTTCCTCTGACGAAATGAACGCGGGTGTAAATGAACAAATGGAATTTTCGAATAACAATAACTTTTCCGACTATTTATGGATTTATATTTCACCGGTTATAGTTGTGTTTGGTCTCCTTGGTAACGTTTTTAATTTATTTGTTTTTTGGAATTTAGATGTTTGGAGAAGATCGGTAATATTGTGTATGGGGATTCTATCTACAACGGACATTGTGATTCTTTGTTCTGGGCTCAGTCGATATTGGATCCGTGCTGTTATTGACTTTGACATTAGAACTCTGTCAAACTGGGGCTGCAAAATAAATTTATTTGTTGTATATACAGCAATGCAATATTCATCATGGATACGTGTGTTTATGATGCTTGTTTCTACACTGTCACTGAAGAAAGTAAACGTTTCAAAGAATATAATGATAATAATCTTATTGGTGACGCTTGTGGTCTTGGCTGGGATAAATGCTCACTTTTTCTGGACTAATGGACTGGTCAATGGTACCACAGGGACATATTGCGGATCACTTACTCCTGAATATGAATATTTTGATGAATTCATATTTGTTTATATAGATCTGACTGTCATGGCGGTACTTCCGTTTTTGGTAATGTTGATCCTAAGCGTTGTCACCATGAAACAGCTACAAAAACTACGCTCTCTAAATATCTCAAATCCATCCCCTGAACCAAATATGACTGAAAACGACCAATCTACGTCACATCCTGACAAGAGTCTTGCGCAGATGTTACTTTTTTGTACGTTTTATTTCCTGCTAGCAACCCTACCTATCTCTATATATTTCGTTGTGGATTCGTACAAGAGACCAAATGCTGACAGTATAACAGAAGTAAAACTGGATCTGGCTTGGTCAATTTGTTATATTTTTCAATATACTATATACGCTGCTAACTTTTATATATTTGTTTTGTCGACGACATACTATCGTAAGCGGTTCAAGGATCTGTTCATCTGTAACAGCAGGTATGTAAACAATATCTATTTTACAATTGTAGTTACTGAATAAAGAATAGTTTAGTTTATGGTTGACCCAGGGATATTGCAAGCCTAGGCTTATCAAGCCCTTAAATTGTTTATGGTCGTCATCACAGTATTGCTGATACGTTTGACGTATCTGTGTCCAAGATGGCCCTGGGTATATTTGACGTCCTATAGCTCCATGTTCCTTTCAATCAATTTTGATCTATCCATCTGATAGCCATAAAAAACAATATGTATTCCCATCCGGGACACCCGGCCTCACTTCCGTGGTGTAAGTTCACGTGTTTAACCGTACTTGCCAGTTTCAAACTATTTAATTTGCTTTTTGATTGTGATTCGGACTTGGATTAACATGTTTGGTTTTGATTGCATTGTTATTTTGTCGCGATGTCTAATTTTACCGATTTGATGATATTGCATTTTGGGCTATCTTCAACAGATGAATGAAATAAGAGGAATACAATAAATATTTTTTCATGTATTTTAAAACTGAACAACGCTACGTTTTAACACGAGGATGCTGATTCGGTTTCTAGCAAAGAAGTCACTTATCAAGGCAGCTAGAATGCATTCAATTTATAAATGGACTGATATATGGTGTTTTATGTCTTGAAGTGTACTAGCGTTACATACAAAGGAAGAAGTCCTGTAATCTCAGTGGCATCACGGTTTAACCCCCTGATATGCTTAGGGGCTAGTTGCAATCTTTTATTTAAATCTTTGTAGGTCATTAGGAAGAAAAAACACTTGCATGGACATTGACTTTTTTGTGACACATGATTTAGATTACTAGTAATAGAATTTATCGCTACTGGTCATATGAGATAAGGAAATCTAAACCCAAGGTCATATATTTGGTCCAGAAGGATGCTTGTGGAGTTCTGGACCAAATATATAAGACCGAAGGTTGAAATATTCCTGTCTCATATGACCATTAGTGATTGATTCTTTTCTTACACCTTATTCCTATGGTCACAGAAAACCGTTGTTTATTCAGACGCAGCATGTAGCCTGTCTCAACCCTTGGGTGAGACAAGGAAATCCCACATGATTAAAAACAAAGGTTTCCATGTCACAGGTGTGAAAATAATTACTATCATATTGTTTTCTTCAGCAGTAGATACAAATCATCTTATTTATCATAATCTCATAAATTGTCAAAAAAACTAAATTAACTAGTCTTGCATACATATAATATTTTATTTTTCAGAAACAATGAAACAGAAACTACCAATGGAATAACGGAATAATGTCCATAAGGCGAGATGACTACGGGTGCTTTGAACAAGAACTATATTGTACTAAGAAGTGATCTGAACAAGAATCGATCGTATTGTGTTTTGTTTAATAAAACTTGCAGGTGTTATGATTATAAGAATTATATTGGATTTATTTTGGACAATAAAGGTGCTCCTATTGTTTTATTTTGTGATGAAACAATTGTTTGAACAACGAAATAGAATAGAGAGAATCGACACAACTTGCATGTGTATTTAAACTTCGATTTTAAATACTTTATACATGTATAGATTTCGTATTTACTCTTAATCTTACATTTATATATTATTATTATTATTATTATTACAGCTATATATACTTAATACATATCCCGAAATAATGTACCGATTTAAAGCAATGTAACTTAACAGATACTGAATAAAGAGTTTGTATACAAAAGTAAAAAGTCGTCAAAGGATAAAGTCGTGTACTGTTTTCATTGTTTATTTTTAGATGTTAATTTATATCGTCATGGTTTTATGTACATCACTGAAACCTTGAATATATGTTGAAATGTTGAAGACAATTGGTTCAGATGGTTAATATCACATTGTTTTGAAACTAGACTAAACATTAACTCATTAACTACATCCTTGAATTAATGTTTATAAAAAGTCCTTCGTACATAGTTTTAAATAGATTTGAAAACATTTTTCAAATTTCAAATAAAGGCGATGTATAACAATTAAGTAGAGGTATAGTAGCGGAAGATATATCATGCTACAATAGCTAGGCTTAACAAACAAATACATGTATACATAGCTATACAGGGTACAGCTATGAAAGGATTTAATTCAAAGTTTGGAACAAAAGACGATGTGCTGTTCAATACATTCTAGTGTATAGGTCAAAGGTCATGGTTACAAAGTCCAGTATTATTTGGGGCGGGGGCTTTTAGACTCTTAAGGGGGGTTTAGTTTCATTTCTATCAAATTTTCAAATGATATCAGAAATTAGCTGGAACCCCACCTCAAAGTGGTTAAGTTTCCCTGTGAATGATCATCATAAAGACGTTCGATTGTACCAAGCCAACTTACTTGTTTACATACCGTGTGTATTCATTCTTGGCATCATTCAATTGCAAGAATATTTGTCAGTTCACTTGCCGAAGGTAGCTGGTTTTCTACGGATAATCCGATTTTTCCACCACATCTAAACTGACTGAATCATTAAAAGTGCAAAAGACTCTTGGATTGGGCGTAAAACAGCATTGCTCCTCTCAGCTATCTTGTCATTTAATCTAGTACACAAAACAAATCGTGTGATTTATTTCAGCAGTTATCTCTCTTGAACCTAAAATAACCTAAATGGGATGTGTGATTCAATCGACTATGGATAAATCAATGGATAGCTTGAATCAATGTCACTAAATTCGGAGATGACAATATATGCTCTGACAGAGGATCTTGCTCTAGAAAGAAGATAGTGTCTTCACTATGACTTTGGAAGTATTTCTTCCCGCGGCAACGCTATGAGAGGATCATAGTCATCTTAGAAAAAGGCAACAATAAATTAAGTAAATTTCGGGGTCTTTTTTCATGCCAAACATTAATGTAGAGGTTCGGTAAGGTCGAAATCGAAACTAATTACACCAAAGTAATGACCAACTAATCGGTCTCTTTCTAAGTACACATACACAATACTTGCCAGTGTTAATCAGAGTAATGAATTCCGTCACATAATGTCATCAAAATTTGAGATCATTTTCAAAGTAGCTTTAAAATAATACATATCGGATCATATATTTATCCAGAGCAGCATTCTGTTTCTGTTTCCATGCGGTCTATATGTCTAAGGACAACGCTGTTGTTTAGGCAAACAAGGGTTAAGAACCATTTTTGTACAGTAATGTGGATGGTAAGAGACTCCAATAGTACTGTATCAATACCATTATACAACATACAGCGCTTGTCTTGAGTTTTTAATCTTTGTTCTGAAGAATTTTCTTCTATTTCGTCTGCTTGTTATGCTTTTTTGTTGATTCCGATTTTGCTTGCATTTACTATTGTCAACTTATATATAACAACAAATTGTTACACCCTCGAGCTGTTTGTAAACACCTGTGATGAAATTGTTAGATTAGAATTTGTACAGTTTAGTCAATATATCCGGTTTCTTTAATAGTACACCTATGTATCAAGTGGTTGGTAACTTGTTTAGTTTGTTTGTTGTGGTGTGTTTTTAGTTATTGCAGCATTTATTTTATTTCGCTACATTTTTTTAAACTTTTGTTTATAAATGAAAAGCAAGTTCCTTAGACAATTTCAGGCACAATACTCATTTACACGTTGTTATGTTATAAATCGAAGTAGAAGCACTCTTAAGCCAGATGCTAACTGTTTTGCTCAGATTCGGTGCATATGTGCTTATGAGTGAGACAATTTACGATAAACATGCGATTATATCCCACGGTGTGCTATCATTCATAAGACGTTATCACAATGTGTTCATACACAACCGAAATTTAGTTAAGAACTCAGTTTAAAATTCTTTGAGATTTAAAAAGGTTTAAAGTCTGTGATGAATGATACAAACAATGTAGTTATAATACAACCAGCAAAGGCAGGTCTAGAAAATCATAAACCTCTTCCATAACATGTGATCTGATAATCAAAGTCCCAAAGGCAGGATTAAATAAAGATGTCCATTTGCTTAATTGAGTGGTTCTAGAAACTGCTGTAGATGCATTTTCGGAAATCTGTAGGGGATTATCATCACATCAAACAATAAACTTACAATATCAGATCTATTAATATTGATATCACATTAAGTTGTAATATAATATTACGCTTAGCAGTTTAAAAGGAAATAAAAACAACATGTCAATTGAACGCGCGTAAACATGTTTTACACTGTTACCAGTGCTTATTCCAATATTCGGTATTTACTATGGTTTTTTGTGATGGTCGATAGGGATAGGAAACACAAAGTATACTTGTAGAATTATTTTATCTACAAACCTCTGGGAATCCAATACCAATTGATTACAAATACGAAATTGTAAATATTAATTAATATACACGTAGTCTTCGTATTTTATATACATGAAGGTATGTGTTTCCTGAAATATCTTCACTATATAATGTCCCCGTCGTTGTCGTAATCGGCCGAAATCACTGTCAACAGTTTGGAATAATTTTCTAGAATTATAATTAGATCAGGTGTTCCGGAAGGGTAAGCACCTCCTGTTTAGCTAGCTACACCCGTCACGTGTGTAATCAAAATTGTGTGAAAGGAACATGAAACTATGGTACGTCAAATATATCCAGGGCAATCCTGGACACAGAGACATCAAACTTATCAACAATACTGTGACGACGGCGATAAAACTTTTTGAGGGCCTTGATAAGCCTAGGCGTGCAATATCCCCGATTTATTTGCAAGCAATCTGCTTCTTTGTACAAAGTCTAGAAACAGATCCAACCAAAAGTGTAAGCCATTCAACATTTAGACAAGTGAATGATGATAACGTAAAGGATGTCCATTTATTTAACACAAAAGTAGATCAATAGTAGTAATTGTTTATTTGGTTGAAAACATAACGTATTTTAGTAAAACATGCACCAGCTGTTGAAGTGTGACCAGATAATTCAGTCAATTTTCCTAACAACAATTGACATGCAAAATATATATATTGTTTTTATTGTTTATTTATAACATACATGTAGGTCACAAATACATAATACAGGGTGACTAGGTGGGTCACAGTACACCAGCGGAAATAATTTCGCTTGCGATGGAATAACGTTCATACTAGTAGTTCGAAAGACACTTACATTTAAATTGAAGGGACAAACACCGTTGACAAAAACTGGAAACATATTCATAACAAAAAATGAAGAGTATCCTGTTGTAAAGGAACTTGAAGTAGAGAAAGTATGAAAGTTTACAAAATACTGAAAGCACTCCAACAAGCTAAAGACTTTAAAATGTTGCTGTTATGGTGAGTTATGGTAATTTAAACTGGGTGTTGTAAAGGCATATGTTACATAATTTGAGACAAAAAACTCTCTATAATTCATTGCTTTGTTCCCGTGTTGAGGAGTGTTAACTTCAAACACTAAATGTGAGTACTCATCGTCTTCACTTTTTATACGCAACACCACGTAACTCAAAGAGGTATAACGTTTCAGAACTAACGTCATGTCTGGAAACAGCAACATAACTATATTATTACTTTCAACTTCAATTAATTGTTGTCAGATGTGTGTTTTATAAGAACAATAGCTGACAAAACGAGTCGATGATGAAAATAAAAACTTCTGTATTAACTATAAAACAATAAAACAATTGCATGGCAACAAAAATCCATAAACTAAAGCAAATACTAGCACTAAAATTCACATCCGGGACATCAATCATTTTAACGCAAAATTGATTCTACATCTAAACCACGGCACAGAAAAATAGATATCAATATAAATATGAATACATTTAATACCATAAACGTGTTTCATATAGTAGATTAATTTCTTTATCCCTTTCATTTAGTCATTTATGATGTACTATCAATACGATACTTAACATGCTATAATCAAATTTCAAATTATTATCCATAATAATATAGTAGTTTTCATTACAGTTTTAAAAATGATTCTTTACACGCTGTTTTAAATTATTTTATTGACACAGAGCTGACATTATATCGCGTTTTTTAAATGGATGTTCCCCTCGGGAAAAAATGTTAAGAAAAATATATACACATGTATATTAAAATGCATAGATTTATTAAACAGCATTTTTGTATAATAATGACTAAGTGATCAGTGTTTTGGATGTCACTAGACTCGTTATCTGACAGATTTAAAAACAACATATTTACACTAAATATCTTTCTAGAAATTTTCTGTTTGATTTTGAACGATCTGTTGTTGTCCAGTCTTGCAGTTCTAGACAAAAAATGTTTTCAGTGATTTAATGAATATCAGTGTATCCATTTATATTTAAACAAAAACGGTATCCAATGACAGAGTTTGCACACCACAACTATTTGGAGTTTTCTGTAATGACAACGGACTCGTTTCTGGAGTATAATACAACCACTGAAGACACGACACAGTCAACTACATTAGAAGATGTTTCAAATAGTTTATGGATATATATATCACCGTTTATATTTATATTTGGTATGACAGGACACTGTTTAAATCTCCTTGTACTACGACATATGTCATCATGGCACCGGTCAACGGTTCTGCTCATGATATTTCTATCTATGTCAGATATACTTGTACTTTGTTCAGGATTAAGCCGATACTGGGTTCGAGCGGTATTCAGTGTGGATATCCGGACCCTATCAAACTGGGGATGTAAATTGAATTTATTTGTTATATATACCACAATGCAGTATTCATCATGGATAAGGGTATCTACTACCTTCGAGAGATATTTAATGACTCGATGTCCATTAAGTTACAGTCTAAAGTTAACAAGAAAGAGACTGTTAGCAGCTTTACTATCAATCCTAGTTATACTAATGTTAATTAATTTCCATTTCTTCTGGACTAATGGCGTTACAGTGGATGAAGACGGTAATTCGTGTGGCTCTCTAAATCCAATATATTTCAAATTTGATGAATATGTGTTTGTTTACATTGATCTAACCGTGATGGCGGCACTTCCGTTTGGAGTTATGCTAACGTTAAGTCTCTTTACCATTAGATTGGTACACAAGTCGAGCAGACAAAGAAAAAGTATATCAACTTATACCAAGTCAAAACCGGATATACCAATGCCAAAGTCTAGATTACAATCCGCTTCCGGTATACCTTTGACCCGGATGTTGTTGTTTAGTTCATTTTATTTTATATTTGCAACATTACCAATATCAATATATTTCATAGTGGAATCCTACATCAAACCAACTGCGACTGATGACGTAAAGGATCGTTTAGATTTATCCTGGTCGGTATGTTATCTGTTCCAGTATACAATCTACGGTATTAACTTCTACGTATACGTGTCCTCGAACGCTCACTATAGACACGTGCTGAAACAAACTTGCAGGTGTGTAAAGAGGTATGTTATTAAATATTATTAATATTTCTGTTTAGATACGTAATTTTTACGCAATAAATAATGTGTTTATTAATTTGTTGGTATGACAAGTGGGACAAAACCTCGTTAGTTCATTTACCTTTACTAGATTCTTTATTCGCTCTGTACCATGGAGGTGCTACTAAAGGTTAAGGTAATCTAATTACTCATTATTATATGTCATTTTGATTAATAGACATGATGTCTCTTAAAGTCTATAAGACGATCTTTAAAATACATGTACTTAATAAGTACATTATATGGTTCTGTTCAACGAACCATTTTTCATAACTTTTATTTCGATTGAAAATCCACTGGCATGTTTGACTATGTAATATAATTTTTTTGTCTTGACATCTTGACTTGTTTCATCCGTTTGTTCTTATCTTTGTTACTGTATCTATTGCCAGGTGTATATGTTCAATTAAAAATTAATTTATTTTGAATAATACAACATCCGTATCTAGCCCTTTTCCCACTTCGAGAACGAAGAGAACTGCGCTATGCAATAAGTTCACAATGAGTTATGTACTAGATTTTTATTCTTTTCACCGTATTATCTACAAACAGACCCACTCCCCGATTAGCATATATTCATACCGAATGCTTTTACTCTATATATCCATTAATATTATTATATTTGGTACCTTGAATGATAAAATATTTCTATTTACACAATCACTGGCAATCATTGAATTTAATGTCAGTCCTTACGATTGTTAGAATTTGCTCCAACGTGTAGATACTCAAGGTTTTATATCTCGCATAGAAAGCATGCAGTAAATTCTGATAGCAGTATAATTGATATAATTGAATTAAACATGGCAACATTGAATATAGCCGACATTGCAACATCTGTGCATGTTTTCTATGAAGCTTTGTCTGTTATTGATAAAATGTATGAAGCCCGTAAGGTGACGTGTGTAAAAAAGATATTTCGTAATTTCGAAATAGTATTTCATATGAAGAAAAATATCTAAAATTTTGAAGCACAAACTTGCAAACGTTGACGTAACAGTAACGCGAGTCCGCCATTTCGGACGGAATATGTTCAGATTGAAACAGCTACATGCATTGTTGATATGAAATCGAGACCAAGTTTGCAACATTTTATAATATACAATAATTGCCCTCTAGGTATGTGGACATCCAGAATTGTCACCCGACAGAAGTTTTCACCCTCGGGCGATGCCCGGGTGACAACCCTTCTGAAGGGTGACAATTTTGGATGTCCACATACCTAGAGGGCAATTATTATTTTATTATACCGAAACAAAGCTTACCATATAAAATGACACAAACAATATTTAAATTTTAAATTAAATTAAACGCTACCAGTTTACACTTTCAACCACCCTTTTACGCTCGCCTGCATACGAAGATTCCACAGTAGCCGTGCATGGGTCTTTTGGGGGTAAGAACTAGGTTTAACTCTCATTCTGTTTCCATCAAAAACATTTCCAGTATTTTCACTGAAGCTTAGGTGACCCTTTTTGTGTTTTCTGCATCTTTGTCATACATAATTAATTCCAAGTCCGCTTCCGACGAACTGCAAAAAAACGACTGGCCGCCATTGTTATTGTTTACCAAATGACAACACAGTTCTGTTGTACGAGTTATTTCCCTTGTACCGGGTTATCACCGGGTGATAATAGTATTATCACATGGCTGGTGAGAGGTTATCACATGGCTGTGAGAGGTTGTCACACGCTGACAGTGATTCTTTGGGAAACATCTCATTTATTACATGTCATGTGATTGGAAAACATCCAATGAAAAGTGTTTTAATATATGTGAGGTATAATAATAATAATTGTGAATTTCACCTTAAACAATTACATCATGATAATATTATGCCATATTATGTTTTTGATTTAGTTTATGCACTAAAATACTTCTTCATCATCACCATCATCATCATCATCTTGCAGATCTAAATGCGTGTTTAAGCAAAGAACCTACAGCTAAAGACCTTTGCAGTTGTTACACCGTGTTATGTAATGTCAAGTAATGTAATACCCACCTTCTAGTGTAATAATTATTGACAACTCAATATAACGACTTTTTATTCATTAAAAAACATATCAACATAATATGAAAAACATTCAAGAGTATATAACTAAATGAGTTTACAGTAACAACGATTAATGATTATGTAGGAAATAAGTCCGGACTAGGCCCTAAATATAATTAGTAATAAACTAGAACTGTCTTTTGAGAGCCAAAATGTTTTTCCACGACCTTGACCTTTCCTATATGACCTTGGTTCAAGGTCATGACACACCTTAGGACCATGAAGATAATTCATGTGAAGTTTTATGATAGCCCTCCAAAGCAGCTATGAGATATGGCCCGGACACGATTTTACACGGACGGACGGACGGACAGACAGACATGGTGATTCCTATATACCCCCTCAAACTATTTTGGGGGGTATAAATATGTAGGTTAAATTGGTTGAAAATGAAAAATATATGCAGTTTTATTTGTTAGTTTCAGGGACAAACAAAGACATGACTGTTACGGGACACAGATGTTACGTGTACATAAACAACAACCATCACGAAGAATTCCAGGAAATCTTGGTACTTATAATGGTGGATTTATTGAAGAGGAATACAATCATAAAGAACCAATCAATCCAAACAAAACAATAACCTGGATATAGTAGTAATGATAAACGTAGCCAAAGTCTATATATAGTACAGATCTGTCGAAAGTTTAACACCGAGCTTACGAATTGTCCCGAATCAGCGACAGTACCTCATTAACTATACATCGACAAGTTGCCGGTCACTAGCTTTCCATACATCGACCACTTGACATCCGAATTACGACTTCTTTTCGCTAACCCAGTGTTAAACTTTTCGACAGGTCAGTACTGTGTTACAGAAAGGTATCCGACATCTGGCCAGGTCAATCTCTGGTCATCACAAAGATATACAGCGACAATTCAGACCTGTCGAAAGTTTAACACTGAGCGAACAAATTAGTCCGAATCAGCAGCTTATCTCCCTTGTTAGCTATATTTCGACATCTTCCATCTACGTCTTGCCAACTAGCCCTCCACCCATATCTCGTTCATTCGACAACCAAGCTTTGACTCCTTTCCGTTATCAGTGTAAAACATTCGACATATCTCCTTTACATCATCAGTGTAAAACATTCGACATATCTCCTTTACATCATCAGTGTTAAACATTCGACAGGTCTTTACTGTAGCTCCCCCATATAATACAAACACTTCAAGGCATTTTATAATTATTGGATGTATGGATAATATATTACAATGTAATGTTTATGTATTAATCAATACTGTGTATTTATAAGTATATCGTAATGAATAAAATATTCATAAAATGATAACCGCTAGTTCTATTTGCCATGGTTTCGGCTATGAAACAAAAATATTATGGGCAAGGAAACGGCCGTCTAGTGCTGTAAAATTAACATGGTATATGTAATTATGAAATTTTAAACAAAAATGTGTCTTAGCTGCAACGTTTCAGAGTTTACTCGGGGGAACGATAATCAGAGTTGTTCTAGTTACTATAAACATCACGTACACAATCTAGCTTTACAAAATTGAATTTTAGAACAATCACAAGATCACCTTTTACACCACCACAATTTTACCTGTATTTTTTTTTTCAAAAATATGCGCATTTTGCTTTATGCATCTGAACAACTGTCACTGCACATAGCTACACTGTTTTGACGGCGCCTCATATTCAAGTGCACTCGAGTTTAATTCAATTTTCAATCGAATGTACAAACTAGTGACTTTGCCATGTGCTACATGTACTTTTGAATGCATTATTTTATAAAAATTCAAAAGTAGCACATGACAACTTGTTCATAATAAAAACAAAGAAACAACATACTTCGGAGGAATGGGAAGCTTACCATCTGTCAAAACAAAGTTGTGATTTAGGAGTGCCATATACGATTTTTGAATGATAAAACTTAAAAATGGTACATAACAATGACGCTATTCTGGCATTTACTATTTGTGAATGTATAGAATGATAGAATTTAAACAACATGATATATGACAGGAGAAATCTAATTGCATGTTACAATTGGCGCAATCAGACCTTAAAGTAAAAAGACATTATTCTGCAGAAAATATGGTATTAGCACTGATAAGAAAAAATACGAACATCAGTAATTTTGGTAAAGCCTATGTTGTATGATTGACTTATAACTTATACTTTAGAACATATGACATATTGCTGGAGATTTGAGTTTATGGTGTAAAAAGGTGGCAGCGATTTTATCTATTAATTTCACTGTTTAACCTTGTTTGTTTGAAAATATTTCGCCAAATTATCATTTGCTGTCGCTTGTCTGATTTGACCCCACGAGTCAAGAACAATGCTCGCATGTGAATGACGTTCGGGAAAAAACGTCTCGAGAACTTACCACACGGTTGAATTTAAGAGCACTGGATGATAATGGTTCAGGTATATTGAAAAACAGAAAGGTATTTGCATACATGACAATGACACTTGTTGACTAGTTTTCTTAAATTCATAACAAAAACATAACAAAACAGCTAAACACTGTTCACTGTTTACAGAAGCCCAAAGAGTAAACTGTTCTGCAAATCTAATCCGAGTTCTTAAAATTTGCCCAAAGATAAGTAATTGTTCTCCGTAATTAGACCTCGGAGAAAACGAACACTGTTGTCGGTTACACCAAGAAATAAACTTCTGCATGACATCATTTAACTCGGGGTTTAATCGCGCCTTTTGGTTGTTGTATCTAGACGTAGCAAATCCATGGTCACATGACGACACTTGCGGACCAAACCCTGGAATGTGTAATTTGAAATAAAAGTTTTTAAAATCACAATTCACGCCATTCTTCAACATTACGATACGAAACATGTAGATTAGTTCAATTACAATGCTTTAAATGTTTTGACATAAATAGTTGAAATGAAATCTTACAATAAACACAAAGTATCTTTTCGCTTTGTGATTTTTTTCACTCGACTTTAAAAATAATTACCACACGGTTGGTTCACCTTCATGGGATTATGCAACTATTGCATTTTTAAATTTTGACGCCCTCGCAAAAAATCTACAGCTTAGAAGAAATGTCTTCAGTTTTTGCTAAGAAAATCGAACCTGGACCTCACTGTTCTGCCAGAATGTTTTTCCCGCGCTTCCACCGAAATTTCGACCCCTCCGAACTCCATGCTGACTTCTATAATGTTCCCACTGTTCTCTACTGTAGACAGGTTTAAAATCATTTCTCCAAGTAAGTTACATCCGTCGTCTGTCACGTAAATAGGATCCGGTTCGGACGATGCATAAACACGAATTCTATTTATTGATGACGCTGATGTGAATGGCATGGTTTGTTTCTCCCCCAGTTCAAGCGGGTCACCTTCCTCAACGTATTTATGAAAAATATCTTTGCACACGACAACCCCTCTTGTCGACTGTTTCTTATCCTCAGGGTGGTGTCCTTCAATAAATGGCTTACTGATTGCTACACCATACGTCTGTCGCGCTATCCGTGTCGTGATGGTCTTAGGTTTATGTCCATACATAACTGCACCTTTCAGAACTGCCAGGCCAGGCTCTGCAGGAACGATAACCTTCATGTTTGGAAACTTTTCTTTATTGTATCCTGCACAATAGGAGATTCAGAAAAACCGCCAACTAACAAAAAAGCAGACGACCCTTTTACTGACGGTTTGCAGAGAAGACCTCTTATGTGCTCAACAAGATGGTCAAGAGGATCTCTGAAAAGTCCCTGTATTATACGGGAATCAAATTTTAATTTGTCGGCGATTATTTTAATTCTACCTTTGTACATGGATTCCTCGATAGCCTTATCAAATGTCTTCTTGGTTTCTTTTTCATACTTTTCTTTTAATACGATCGGGATCTTGATCAGGACGAATTCTCCCATATCCTTCTTTATTGTTCTCTTTTTCACTTCAAATTCACGATATAATTCTATCGCGTCCGATTTGTGATCTTTCCAGAACTTCCCCATCACTTCCTCTCCTACGATATCAGTAAGCAATTGGAAGAAAGCAGCATCAACTTTGGTCCCACCCCAGGCACCTCCGCTGGCATTACTGAGCTCTCGTAACTTACCGCGATCGTCCACCTGGTGAACTGTAATATCCGCAGTGCCACCTAATAAAAATTAAAAAAAATTAACATTAAACCGAAGTTAACCTGTGCAAAAATGCTAAGAGACGTTACAGGGAGATTTTTCACGGGAAAAGAGTAACACCTTGAAATGAAACAAATGATAAAAATATGCGTGTTTTAGGGGAAAAGTTACAACCCCACAAAACCGTGTTAACAATTATTTTCATTTGTGAAAGTAGGACTTTGATTACTTCAGATTACCAACCTATTTAAAACAATAATAAGTTCTATATTCACTACCGGCGTATTAGAGCATGTGCACAATATATTTGAACTGATCTACAACCATATAACGGTATCCTGATGGTCGAACCTCCTAGACTCACAACCATGGATTGGAACCTTGGTTATCTTGCCTCCTAGCTCCACAAACATATAACGGGACCCTGATGGCCGAACCTCCTAGGCTCACAACCATGGATTTGAACCTTGGTTATCTTACCTCCTAGATCCACAACCATATAACGGGACCCGGATGGTCTTACCTCCTAGACTCACAGCCATGGATTGGAACCTTTTTTATCTTACCTCCTAGATCTACAACCATATAACGAGACCCTGATGGTCTTACCTCCTAGACTCACTACCATCGATTGGAACATTTTTTATCTTACCTCCTAGATCTACAACCATATAACGGACCCTAATGGCCAAACCTCCTAGGCTCACAACCATGGATTTGAACCTTTGTTATCTTACCTCCTAGATCTACAACCATATAACGGGACCCTGATGGCCGAACCTCCTAGACTCACAACCATGGATTGGAACCTTTGTTATCTTACCTTCTAGATCTACAACCATATAACGGACCCTAATGGCCGAACCTCCCAATTCAAAGCCAGATTGGAACCTTTGTCATCTTACCTCCTAGATCTACAACCATAAACCGAGACCCTGATGACCGAACCTCCTAAATTCACAGCCAGATTGGAACCTTTGTTATCTTACCTCCTAGATCTACAACTATATAACGGGACCCTGATGACCGAACCTCCTAGACTCACAACCATGGATTGGAACCTTTGTTATCTTACCTCCTAGATCTACAACCATATAACGGGACCCTGATGGCCGAACCTCTTAGACTCACAGCCATGGATTGGAACCTTGGTTATCTTACCTCCTAGATCCACAACCATATAACGGGACCCTGATGGTCTAACCTCCTAGACTCACAACCATGGATTGGAACCTTTTTTATCTTACATCCTAGATCTACAACCATATAACGGGATCCTGATGGTCTTACCTCCTAGACTCACTACCATGGATTGGAACCTTTTTTATCTTACCTCCTAGATCCACAGCCAAAAACGGGACCCTGAAAGCATTACCTCCTAGATCTACAACCATATAACGGGATCCTGATGCTCAAACCTCCTAGACTCACAACCATGGATTGGAACCTTTTTTATCTTACCTCCTAGATCCACAGCCAAAAACGGGACCCTGAAAGCATAACCTCCTAGATCTACAACCATATAACGGGACCCTGATGGCCGAACCTCCTAGACTCACAACCATGGATTGGAACCTTTTTTATCTTACCTCCTAGATCTACAACCATATAACGGACCCTAATGGCCGAACCTCCCAATTCAAAGCCAGATTGGAACCTTTGTTATCTTACCTCCTAGATCTACAACCATAAACCGAGACCCTGATGACCGAACCTCCTAAATTCACAGCCAGATTGGAACCTTTGTTATCTTACCTCCTAGATCTACAACTATATAACGGGACCCTGATGACCGAACCTCCTAGACTCACAACCATGGATTGGAACCTTTGTTATCTTACCTGCTAGATCTACAACCATATAACGGGATGCTGATGGCCGAACCTCTTAGACTCACAGCCATGGATTGGAACCTTTGTTATCTTACCTCCTAGATCTACAACTATATAACGGAACCCTAATGACCGAACCTCCTAGATCTACAACCATATAACGGGATCCTGATGCTCAAACCTCCTAGACTCACAACCATGGATTGGAACCTTTTTTATCTTACCTCCTAGATCCACAGCCAAAAACGGGACCCTGAAAGCATTACCTCCTAGATCTACAACCATATAACGGACCCTAATGGCCGAACCTCCCAAATTCAAAGCCAGATTGGAACCTTTGTTATCTTACCTCCTAGATCTACAACCATAAACCGAGACCCTGATGACCGAACCTCCTAAATTCACAGCCAGATTGGAACCTTTGTTATCTTACCTCCTAGATCTACAACTATATAACGGGACCCTGATGACCGAACCTCCTAGACTCACAACCATGGATTGGAACCTTTGTTATCTTACCTGCTAGATCTACAACCATATAACGGGACCCTGATGGCCGAACCTCTTAGACTCACAGCCATGGATTGGAACCTTTGTTATCTTACCTCCTAGATCTACAACTATATAACGGAACCCTGATGACCGAACCTCCTAGACTCACAACCATGGATTGGAACCTTTGTTATCTTACCTCCTAAATCTACAACCATATAACGGGACCCTGATGGCCGAACCTCTTAGACTCGAAGCCATGGATTGGAACCTTGGTTATCTTACCTCCTAGATCCACAACCATATAACGGGACCCTGATGGTCTAACCTCCTAGACTCACAAAAATGGATTGGAACCTTTTTTATCTTACATCCTAGATCTACAACCATATAACGGGACCCTGATGGTCTTACCTCCTAGACTCACTACCATGGATTGGAACCTTTTTTATCTTACCTCCTAGATCCACAGCCAAAAACGGGACCCTGAAAGCATTACCTCCTAGATCTACAACCATATAACGGGATCCTGATGCTCAAACCTCCTAGACTCACAACCATGGATTGGAACCTTTGTTATCTTACCTCCTAGATCTACAACTATATAACGGGACCCTGATGGTCGAACCTCCTAGACTCACAACCATGGATTGGAACCTTTGTTATCTTACCTCCTAGATCCACAATCATATAACGGGACCCTGATGCTCAAACCTCCTAGACTCACAACCATGGATTGGAACCTTGGTTATCTTACCTCCTAGGTCCACAATCATATAACGGGACCCTGATGGTTGAACCTCCTAGATATTCATCCATATAACGAGATGCTGATGCTCGAACTTCCTAGACTCACAACCATGGATTGGAACCTTTGTTATCTTACCTCCTAGACTCACAACCATATAACGGGATCCTGATCGTCGAACCTCCTAGACTCACAACCATGGATTGGAACCTTTGTTATCTTACCTCCTAGACTCACAACCATATAACGGGATCCTGATGGTCGAACCTCCTAGACTCACAACCATGGATTGGAACCTTTGTTATCTTACTTCCTAGATCCACAACCATATAACGGGACCCTGATGGTCGAACCTCCTAGACTCACAACCATGGATTGGAACCTTTGTTATCTTACCTCCTAGACTCACAACCATATAACGGGATCCTGATGGCCGAACCTCCTAGACTCACAACCATGAATTGGAACCTTTGTTATCTTACCTCTTAGACTCACAACCATATATCGGGATCCTGATGGCCGAACCTCCTAGACTCACAACCATGGATTGGAACCTTGGTTATCTTACCTCCTAGATCTACAACCATATAACGGGATCCTGATGGCCGAACCTCCTAGACTCACAACCATGATTGGAACCGTGTTTATCTTACCTCCTAGATCTACAACTATATAACGGGACCCTGATGACCGAACCTCCTAGACTCACAACCATGGATTGGAACCTTGTTTATCTTACCTCCTAGATCTACAACCATATAACGGGACCCTGATGGCCGAACCTCCTAGACTCACAACCATGGATTGGAACCTTGGTTATCTTACCTCCTAGATTTCCAACCTTGTAACGGGATCCTGATGGTCGAACCTCCTAGACTCACAGCCATGGATTGGAACCTTGTTTATCTTACCTCCTAGATCTACAACCATATAACGGGATCCTGATGGCCGAACCTCCTAGACTCACAGCCATGGATTGGAACCTTTGTTATCTTACCTCCTAGATCCACAACCATATAACGGGATCCTGACTTGAAAACATCAGACCCTCTAGCATCCGGCAAATGGCGACAAAATACAGACGCTGCCTCTGGTTCTAAAGCTATCAGTAACTGATCATTCATAATTCCAGCCTGTGGTTTAAAACAACGAAGTGGTTATTGCCCCGTACGTGTCAATAACAAATGTGTTATTACCACGTATTTTTATTCCCGTACTCTATAGTATACATATACATGGACTTTATGTTGGCTATTAATATATAAATTTGTGATAATTAAAGCATATTTCATAGAAACTTGTCATATTTGTGTCAAATAATAGACTATTTTGATAAAAACCGTAAATACGATTTTAGATTCGCCATTTTGTTTTCGTCATACGGTCGGATCGTTTTTTGCAGTTCATCACGATCAAAGATCGATCATCAATCATTTAGACAACAACTTTTTGGGAAAATGTCAATAAAATTTATTAAAGCTTCTCCTAAAAATGTTACATATAACATATCTAAAGTCTAGCTACAATATAATATATTTAAACAGCTAAAGAATCTATATATCAAATTAAACATTAGGAAAATACCTACAATATTCTAACAGTAACATACATGTCTATATAAAGAGTTTATATTTTTTTGAGATGATTAACCATTTCAGTATTCGTTTGCATCTATGACATTGACCTTTGAACCCATGACCTTTATTTATATATCAAAATGACCATTGTGCCATTACCTGCAATATTCTAATATTCATGCATGCCTATACAAAAAGTTAATAGTTTTGCAGATAATCAACTATTTTGGTATATTTGTGCATCTGTGACCTTGAACTTTGAACCTATGTTCTTGATCTATGTATCAAAATGATCGCCATGTCAATATCTACAAGTAATTGAAAATCCCATGCCATAAACACCTCAAATGTTTAAAAAATAGTATTTTTATCAAAGGTAAAAAACTGGGACATGACCTTGACATCTATTGGAAGAAAATAGGACAAGATCAACAATGAAAACTCCATACAATTATCTTCAGCTGTTATTGAGTTATAACAATAAATGTCTCATTTGAAAAATTACATAATTTTATGCTAAAAAACGCGTAACCTTTTTTTCGCCCAATTTCCATGAACAACACAATTTTAATGTACCCAGGTATCCTAAATCCAAATATCTAATCAAAATTTGCTTGCACCTTTTGGTTTCAGAGAAGAAGATTTTTTTGTCTTTTTGCTATTTTTAGTAATGGCGGCCATCTTGTTAGGCATGGCTAAACCCCGAACACAATTTTGAAAGCCTGTTACCCAGGCATGATATTCATCAAGTTCTATCAAATTTGGCTCAGTAGTTTCGGAGAAGAATTTTTGAAAAATTGTTAACGGACGACAGACGACGACGACGACGGACGCCAAGTGATGACAATAGCTCACCTGGACTCTTCTAAATACGTGGTAATAACATCCGCCTTAAAACAAACCAGTTTAATGTTCGCATTCGAATTAAAATGAGTCAATACACTGTATGTATAAGAAATTCAGACACATGCAAGTACGAATGTCTTGGCAATTTTTAAACTTTATTTTTCATTCAATCAAATTCCTGGTAGTAGTCAATGTTTCAGATATTAAAATGAAAAAAATGTTTCCAATTTGTCGGGCAATAGTCCGCTCTACTCACCACGAATATGCAGATAACATTGGAAACTATGTAAGGAAAACTCGAGATTTGGACATGGATTAGTTGTACATTGTTTTTAATTTAATAGCCACATAGGCTATTGACCTTAATGGTACGAGGTAAATCTCGCAAATTAAGCAAGTACAATCAAATAAAAAAACATACCGGTAGAAAAAACAAGAAAAAGAAAAATGTCAAATTCAGTTAAACACGTGAACTTCCACCAGGGAAGTAAGGCCGGGTGTTCTGGAAGGGTAAGCACCTTCTGTTTATTTTCAATATGTGTGATTTACCTTCTGAGCGGATTCTCTCATAAACTGTTTTGCTCCTTCATTCCAGATAGCTGGTACAGTCAGTACCCACTGTACTTCCCATTCCTCGAGCCCGAACCCTTGCTGGTTCAGCAAGTCTATTGCATGATTTTTAAGATATTCTATACCATGAGCAAAGACTACACGAGCTAACAATGATTTTCCCATCTCGTCGTTAATCATCGTATCTCGATTCAAATACTGAAATGAAAGTAGAATTTCATAATTAAAATACAACATAAGAAAAAAATGAATTTTTCTAGTATGGCTGTTGTTCATAACATTGTCTTGGTATATTCTTAAATCATTTAGAAGACCTTATTCGCAATTCCCTTAAAGTTTAGTAGCCCAAAGCCAACATATTTGGGCATAAAATGCAACTTATCCTCAAAATTATACATCTAAAATAATTAAGGTGTAGCTCTTCCTGCAGGTTCATCGGCGATTTGAGTAAAATGGTCACTTTTTTTTCTATCAAAGGCTCAAGATACAGATCAGTGCAAGTTTTGTTTTTGCTCGTTTTAACAGTTGATGCGCAAAAGGTTTACGCCCGACAAACGTGCGACAAGGAACCTTTAATTTAGTGTGTTTATAAAATGATACTCCTAGTAACCAGATGATATCAACTACAGGGAGTATTTGGATATTTTGATACAATATTTATTTTATAACTTTACACTAACCGGATTTCGGTGCAGAAGCATCTTGAATTTCTTGAAAAAGTAAACATCATGATGTTTATTCTCTAGAGCCAGCTCAGAGTACTTATCCTCGGCTTCGTATCCAAATGCTTCAAAGTTTTTATCCTTGTCCAATAAAATACATGTTGGAGCTTTATAAGACATCAAACCACCACTTCCGGCTATCCATGCGGTGTTGGTACATATTTTCATATTATCAGTAGCAAACTGTGACGTCAGAGAGAATGCATATCCGGAATATGTAGTGCCGAAATCAATGGCTACGACTACCATTTTATTGTGGCAGATTTCCTCTTCCTCCTGCATGGTCATTGTGAACTACAACATTAATTGTTTTATGATTTTAATGTGCATCTTTTTGATATAACATAACAAATTGTTCAGCTCATGTATCATATGGGATACACGAATGTCCAAAACTTAGTTGTAAAACGTGTAACATCATCACAAATCTAGGCGTTGCTTGTAAAATTATTATAACTTTGAAATTTAATAATTGTTTTAACTTCAAAGTCAAACAATGTGATTCGTTTTAAAAACAAATTACAAATTCTGAAGACAGTGGGCTATTAGGAAGAGTAGGACAACGTGAATGAATTATATTTTCACTTGACGATTAAAAAGAATTATTGGGGTACATTGACAAAAAACTCTATTCGAAGAAAAAGGTATACAAATGCATGAGAAAGTAAGCAAGCTTAAGCTTAATTTAGATCATATGACTTCCTTAAATGCACAGAGAAAGTGGGGATAATTGTGTTTTACGTCCCAGACTATTTTTTTTACTAATATCGATGCGGTCAGTTAAGGAATACATGTAGTTGTTAAAAACGGAGTGGTCGGAGAAAGCCACCTACCTTGGACAAGCGGACTGTGAAACTTTATTACACTAGAATCTTTCCCATATGGGATTCGAATCCAGGCTGTGAGAAGCGCTGTGATCCGTGTGAGAGAGAGAGAGAGAGAGAGAGAGAGAGAGAGAGAGAGAGAGAGAGAGAGTTAGTTGTGTGTATACGTTGTACATTGAAATTAAGCACACAGTAGTGGATCCGAGTTAATCATGTTTCATGTCCATTCATGCAAATTATATGATATATTAGTTAACCTTTGTTCTGTTAACAAAACGGTACGTCACATGTTTAAAGTGATTTACAAAACTGCACGTAAAAACTAACAAGTTCTTTTGTCACATTTAAGTTATGGATAATTAATTATTAACCTCCATGAAACAATAATTTATTATCTGCGACACTGATAAGTAATGGTTAAATAACTTGTCATATATTTAAAGTACATTATTAATTCTTAATTGTACAAAAATAAAAATGCATAAAAATAAAAATCCGAGTATAAAAATGCGTATGAATAAGTATAAAAATGCGTAGACAGATTTCACTTTTCAAACCGAAAGTAGAAATTTTTTATATCGAAAGTAGAATTTGACATCGTTCCAATAAAAATATCTCGCACTCTGCATGTAATTTATTTATTTTACGTAGAACATAATACATGAACTATCATACTTTGAATTACGTTGTTCCTATAGGTGAGTAGTATATGTACTTCCTTGTCATGCCCCCCCCCCTCCCCGGGTCAAGGCAAACCGTGTTATTATTATTGTGATTATACAAGGGTTTCTTTATAAGTTGACAACAATGTTTAATTATTCAGTGAAATTAGTTGATTACCTACCTGTCTTTGGTCAGTCATATTGCTACTTCTTAATTATCATCACACAACGTTCAATCACTCAACCATCATAATTATGAAAGATTTGAAATTCGTGGAAATTCCTAATTTAAATGATAAACACGAAAGTAGGTCAATACGATAAATCAGGTCATGGTTAAAAGATATAAATTTAAAACCGTAAATAATCCGACGCAAAGTTCAACCATGTAATACATAAACAATTTTTTTAGGGAAAACGATAAAAATTAGTTACATATTTTTGAGCCCGATACTACTAGATCTAGTGTGGGGATTTTCACGTCTGAGGCAACTCGGTCATCATTGGAAATTCCCAAACACCTTGTTTAAAAACTATGTTATCGACATATCTGCATTTCTGTCTATTAATTGAAAATAAATAAGGTTGATTTTAGATTCGAATCAAATCGTTCATAGATATTTTATACACCCTGAGTAAAATCCATACAAACTCCTGTAAAGCAAAGTGAACTGGTTTTTATACACAAAAGCATATTTCAACTATTTTCAGTAATGGGGATAATATTTTTTATTATTTTACCAGAAAATATTATGAAAGTACGAAAGCTTGTTCGTGCCACTTTGTAATCTGATTTTGTGCTCAAATCGTGGGTACGATTTTTAAAATCGTACCCACGTTAAAAATCGTACCCACGAATTAAAAAATCGTACCTACGATTTGAGAAAAAAAATCAGATTACAAAGTGGCACGAACAAGCTTTCGTATGAAAGCATAGAAGTCAACTTCGGAATAAAAATTAAATTCTATTAATATAATTATACCACTACAAAGCCAGTGAAGAAACACTGATCTTTAAAAAATACTTATTTGTTTTCCCAGTATGCAAAGATAATTCATTCCCACGTAACAGTATTTCGTTTTCAAGTTCAAGCAATGATATTCCGTTCCTATGCATTACGCCCCCTTGCAAGAGTAACTTGTAATATTAATTATTATTATATAATTAATAAATTCCATCTTTATGATTGGCTAAAACGGTAACACGTGACCATTGGATCTCACATCATATACCACGGATTTTCCAGTGAATATCAAATTCGGTGTACGTCATCGATTTTTGTTGACGTTCTCGGTAAAATGATTAGAACGTCATCAATTAAGTGTACGCAAGTGATTGTGTCTTGTTATTTTTTTCATAGAACGTTGACGTTATGGCATTATCAATTTACAATGTAGTGTGTAATTGATTGTGTCTCATCCGGAATGTCATTTATTTTTTCATAGACTCAGACTTAAAAAGTCAGATTGAGCTAACTAATGCGGGATAATTTTAGTGTGATCAACCAGGGTGGACGGAAATCTAAGATCGGTAAAATAGTTAGATTGCCTGGTCAAGGTTTGATAAAACATTGTCAACCGAAGTGCCACAGTGGCTAAATTATATAATAAAACAGTTATGGACTTTTTAGTGGTTGTATATGGTGTGATATTCACCGGAAAAATAAATATTGACCTCGGCTGTCGCCTCGATCAATATTTATTTTTCCGGTGAATATCACACCATATACAACCACTAAAAAGTCCATAATTGTATAATATACTTCTCTATACACTGCACTATATAAATATTGTGTTTATAGTCCTGTTTTGTTTATGCCTTAGTCTAAAACAAAATCCTACTGTGTTTGTGGATGGTGATGGTGGAAAAGGTTAAAATATTATATCCATATCATTTGTTGCTTTTAATTTATTATTAAGTTATTAAATATTTACCAATACTCAATTGGTTTTATTGCGTTATGTTACGCCAGCTCCGGCTGTATCCAAAGTACATCTTATTCAACAACATTATTCGTGCAGCTGAAAGTTTAACCATTTATATCTAACCATTCCTTTAAAATAAATTAAGGAACCGTCTATAAGACCAGTCTTGTAGTTTGGTTATTGGTCAGTTTAAACCTAGTGGTACCTAGTCAATTCCACAATTATCTCTCTTTGCTTTGCTGTTGTATCTTTTGAGACAATAACGTAAAGCCAACTGAAAAAAGTTAACCACGTGAACTTAACTTCCATCAGGCCGTGGGTAGAAGGTTAAACACCTCCTGTTTAGCTAGCTACACGGGCCACGTGTATTATCAAAATTGAGAGTGAAAGAAACATGGAACTATGTGACGTCAAATATATCCAGTGTAATTTTAGATACAGCCATCATACTTATCAACAATATTGTGATAACGACCATAAAACTGTTTGAGAGCCTTGATAAGTCTAGGCTTAGGATAATAAAGCTTGTATTTCCAAATAGTAATATAATATTAATGTTATGCTTTCCCTGTTCAGTCTCATACAGGAGCGTTAGTAAAGTGAAAGGTAAAAGAAAGGGGGAAGAGAATCTGTAATTAAGGATTTGATACCTTCTTTTTGAAAGTCATGTTGTTTGGTGCAACGAGTTGTATGTAAGGTAGCAATGTACGTGTATCTGAAACTAGTCTGGAATGAGAACGCTAAATCTAGTCTAGGTACAGTATACTGAAACCAGACTAGATAAATTACACTGAAACCAGTCTATATAGCTAGATACAGCAATCTGAAACCAGTCTAGGTACAGCACACCGAAACCAGTCTAGGTACAGCACACCGATCCCAGTCTAAGTACAGCACATCAAAACCAGTCTAGGTACAGGACACCGAACCCAGTCTAGGTACAGCACATCAAAACCAGCCTAGGTACAGCAATCTGTAACCAGTCTAGGTACAGCACACCGAAACCAGTCTAGGTACAGCACACCGATCCCAATCTAAGTACAGCACATCAAAACCAGTCTAGGCACAGCACACCGAACCCAGTCTAAGTACAGCATATCAAAACCAGTCTAGGTACAGCACACCGAACCCAGTCTAAGTACAGCACATCAAAACCAGTCTAGGTACAGCACACCGATCCCAGTCTAAGTACAGCACATCAAAACCAGTCTAGGTACAGCACACCGATCCCAGTCTAAGTACAGCATATCAAAACCAGTCTAGGTACAGCACACCGAACCCAGTCTAAGTACAGCACATCAAAACCAGTCTAGGTACAGCACATCAAAACCAGTCTAAGTACAGCATATCAAAACCAGTCTAGGTACAGCACATCGAAACCAGTCTAAGTACAGCACATCAAAACCAGTCTAGGTACAGCACATCAAAACCAGTCTAGGTACAGCACACCGATCCCAGTCTAAGTACAGCACATCAAAACCAGTCTAGGTACAGCACATCAAAACCAGTCTAAGTACAGCACATCAAAACCAGTCTAGGTACAGCACACCGAACCCAGTCTAAGTACAGCACATCAAAACCAGTCTAGGTACAGCATATCAAACCCAGTCTAGGTACAGCTCATCAAAACCAGTCTAGGTACAGCACACCGATCCCAGTCTAAGTACAGCACATCAAAACCAGTCTAGGCACAGCACACCGAACCCAGTCTAAGTACAGCATATCAAAACCAGTCTAGGTACAGCACATCAAAACCAGTCTAGGTACAGCACATCAAAACCAGTCTAAGTACAGCACATCAAAACCAGTCTAGATACAGCACATCAAAACCAGTCTAGGTACAGCACATCAAAACCAGTCTAGGTACAGCACATCAAAACCAGTCTAAGTACAGCACATCAAAACCAGTCTAAGTACAGCACATCAAAACCAGTCTAGGTACAGCACATCAAAACCAGTCTAAGTACAGCACATCAAAACCAGTCTAGGTACAGCACACCGATCCCAGTCTAAGTACAGCACATCAAAACCAGTCTAGGTACAGCACACCGATCCCAGTCTAAGTACAGCACATCAAAACCAATCTAGGCACAGCACACCGAACCCAGTCTAAGTACAGCATATCAAAACCAGTCTAGGTACAGCACACCGAACCCAGTCTAAGTACAGCACACCAAAACCAGTCTAGGTACAGCACATCAAAACCAGTCTAGGTACAGCACATCAAAACCAGTCTAAGTACAGCACATCAAAACCAGTCTAGGTACAGCACATCAAAACCAGTCTAGGTACAGCACATCAAAACCAGTCTAGGTACAGCACATCAAAACCAGTCTAGGTACAGCGCACCGATCCCAGTCTAAGTACAGCACATCAAAACCAGTCTAGGCACAGCACACCGAACCCAGTCTAAGTACAGCATATCAAAACCAGTCTAGGTACAGCACATCAAAACCAGTCTAAGTACAGCACATCAAAACCAGTCTAGGTACAGCACATCAAAACCAGTCTAGGTACAGCACATTAAAACCAGTCTAAGTACAGCACATCAAAACCAGTCTAGGTACAGCACATCAAAACCAGTCTAGGTACAGCACATCAAAACCAGTCTAGATACAGCACATCAAAACCAGTCTAAGTACAGCACATCAAAACCAGTCTAAGTACAGCACATCAAAACCAGTCTAGGTACAGCACATCAAAACCAGTCTAAGTACAGCACATCAAAACCAGTCTAGGTACAGCACACCGATCCCAGTCTAAGTACAGCACATCAAAACCAGTCTAGGTACAGCACACCGATCCCAGTCTTAGTACAGCACATCAAAACCAATCTAGGCACAGCACACCGAACCCAGTCTAAGTACAGCATATCAAAACCAGTCTAGGCACAGCACACCGAACCCAGTCTAAGTACAGCATATCAAAACCAGTCTAGGCACAGCACACCGAACCCAGTCTAAGTACAGCATATCAAAACCAGTCTAGGTACAGCACACCGATCCCAGTCTAAGTACAGCACATCAAAACCAGTCTAGGCACAGCACACCGAACCCAGTCTAAGTACAGCACATCAAAACCAGTCTAGGTACAGAACACCGATCCCAGTCTAAGTACAGCACATCAAAACCAGTCTATGTACAGCACACCGAACCCAGTCTAAGTACAGCATATCAAAACCAGTCTAGGTACAGCACACCGATCCAGTCTAAGAAGCACATCAAAACCAGTCTAGGCACAGCACACCGAACCCAGTCTAAGTACAGCATATCAAAACCAGTCTAGGTACAGCACACCGAAACCAGTCTAGGTACAGCACACCGATCCCAGTCTAAGTACAGCACATCAAAACCAGTCTAGGTACAGCACACCGATCCAGTCTAAGTACAGCACATCAAAACCAGTCTATGTACAGCACACCGAACCCAGTCTAAGTACAGCATATCAAAACCAGTCTAGTACAGCACACCGAACCCAGTCTAGGTACAGCACATCAAAACCAGTCTAAGTACAGCACACCAAAACCAGTCTAGGTACAGCACATCAAAACTAGTCTATGTACAGCACACTGAACCAAGTCTAGGTACAGCACATAGAAACCAGTCTAAGTACAGCACATCAAAACCAGTCTAGGTACAGCACATCAAAACCAGTCTAGGTACAGCACACCAAAACCAGTCTAGGTACAGCACATCAAAACCAGTCTAGGTACAGCAATCTGTAACCAGTCTAGGTACAGCACACCGAACCCAGTCTAGGCACAGCACACCGAACCTAGTCTAAGTACAGCACATCAAAACCAGTCTAGGTACAGCATATCAAAACCAGTCTAAGTACAGCACACCGAACCAAGTCTAGGTACAGCACATCGAAACCAGTCTAAGTAAAGCACATCAAAACCAGTCTAGGTATAGCACATCAAAACCAGTCTAGGTACAGCACACCAAAACCAGTCTAGGTACAGCACATCAAAACCAGTCTAGGTACAGCACACCGAACCAAGTCTAGGTACAGCACATCGAAACCAGTCTAAGTACAAGACATCAAAACCAGTCTAGGTACAGCACATCAAAGCCAGTCTAGGTACAGCACACCAAAACCAGTCTAGGTACAGCACACCGAACCCAGTCTAGGTACAGCAATCTGAAAACAGTCTAGGTACAGCACATCAAAACCAGTCTAGGTACAGCAATCTGTAACCAGTCTAGGTACAGCACATCAAAACCAGTCAAGGTACAGCACATCAAAACCACTCTAGGTACAGCACATCAAAACCAGTCTAGGTACAGCACACCGAACCCAGTCTATGTACGGCACACCAAAAACCATTCTAGATACAGCACAACAAAATCAGTCTAGGTACAGCACATTAAAACCAGTCTAGGTACAGCACATCAAAACCAGTCTAGGTACAGCACACCAAAACCAGTCTAGGTACAGCACACCAAAACCAGTCTAGTTACAGAACATTAAAACCAGTCTAGGTACAGCACACCAAAACCAGTCTAGGTACAGCACATCAAAACCAGTCTATGTACAGCACACCGAACCAAGTCTAGGTACAGCACATCGAAACCAGTCTAAGTACAGCACATCAAAACCAGTCTAGGTACAGCACATCAAACCAGTCTAGGTACAGCACACCAAAACCAGTCTAGGTACAGCAAATCAAAACCAGTCTAGGTACAGCACACCGAACCAAGTCTAGGTACAGCACATCGAAACCAGTCTAAGTACAGCACACCAAAACCAGTCTAGGTACAGCACATCAAAACCAGTCTAGGTACAGCACACCGATCCCAGTCTAAGTACAGCACATCAAAACCAGTCTATGTACAGCACACCGAACCCAGTCTAAGTACAGCACATCAAAACCAGTCTATGTACAGCACACCGAACCCAGTCTAAGTACAGCATATCAAAACCAGTCTAGGTACAGCACACCGATCCCAGTCTAAGTACAGCACATCAAAACCAGTCTAGGCACAGCACACCGAACCCAGTCTAAGTACAGCATATCAAAACCAGTCTAGGTACAGCACACCGAAACCAGTCTAGGTACAGCACATTAAAACCAGTCTAGGTACAGCACATCAAAACCAGTCTAGGTACAGCACACCAAAACCAGTCTAGGTACAGCACACCAAAACCAGTCTAGTTACAGAACATTAAAACCAGTCTAAGTACAGCACATCAAAACCAGTCTAGGTACAGCACACCGATCCCAGTCTAAGTACAGCACATCAAAACCACTCTAGGTACAGCACATCAAAACCAGTCTAGGTACAGCACACCGAACCCAGTCTATGTACGGCACACCAAAAACCATTCTAGATACAGCACAACAAAATCAGTCTAGGTACAGCACATTAAAACCAGTCTAGGTACAGCACATCAAAACCAGTCTAGGTACAGCACACCAAAACCAGTCTAGGTACAGCACACCAAAACCAGTCTAGTTACAGAACATTAAAACCAGTCTAGGTACAGCACACCAAAACCAGTCTAGGTACAGCACATCAAAACCAGTCTATGTACAGCACACCGAACCAAGTCTAGGTACAGCACATCGAAACCAGTCTAAGTACAGCACATCAAAACCAGTCTAGGTACAGCACATCAAAACCAGTCTAGGTACAGCACACCAAAACCAGTCTAGGTACAGCAAATCAAAACCAGTCTAGGTACAGCACACCGAACCAAGTCTAGGTACAGCACATTGAAACCAGTCTAAGTACAGCACACCAAAACCAGTCTAGGTACAGCACATCAAAACCAGTCTAGGTACAGCACACCGATCCCAGTCTAAGTACAGCACATCAAAACCAGTCTATGTACAGCACACCGAACCCAGTCTAAGTACAGCACATCAAAACCAGTCTATGTACAGCACACCGAACCCAGTCTAAGTACAGCATATCAAAACCAGTCTAGGTACAGCACACCGATCCCAGTCTAAGTACAGCACATCAAAACCAGTCTAGGCACAGCACACCGAACCCAGTCTAAGTACAGCATATCAAAACCAGTCTAGGTACAGCACACCGAAACCAGTCTAGGTACAGCACACTGATCCCAGTCTAAGTACAGCACATCAAAACCAGTCTAGGTACAGCACACCGATCCCAGTCTAAGTACAGCACATCAAAACCAGTCTATGTACAGCACACCGAACCCAGTCTAAGTACAGCATATCAAAACCAGTCTAGGTACAGCACACCGAACCCAGTCTAGGTACAGCACATCAAAACCAGTCTAAGTACAGCACACCAAAACCAGTCTAGGTACAGCACATCAAAACTAGTCTATGTACAGCACACTGAACCAAGTCTAGGTACAGCACATCGAAACCAGTCTAAGTACAGCACATCAAAACCAGTCTAGGTACAGCACATCAAAACCAGTCTAGGTACAGCACACCAAAACCAGTCTAGGTACAGCACATCAAAACCAGTCTAGGTACAGCAATCTGTAACCAGTCTAGGTACAGCACACCGAACCCAGTCTAGGCACAGCACACCGAACCTAGTCTAAGTACAGCATATCAAAACCAGTCTAGGTACAGCACACCAAAACCAGTCTAGGTACAGCACATCAAAACCAGTCTAGGTACAGCACACCGAACCAAGTCTAGGTACAGCACATCGAAACCAGTCTAAGTAAAGCACATCAAAACCAGTCTAGGTACAGCACATCAAAACCAGTCTAGGTACAGCACACCAAAACCAGTCTAGGTACAGCACATCAAAACCAGTCTAGGTACAGCACACCGAACCAAGTCTAGGTACAGCACATCGAAACCAGTCTAAGTACAGCACATCAAAACCAGTCTAGGTACAGCACATCAAAGCCAGTCTAGGTACAGAACACCAAAACCAGTCTAGGTACAGCACACCGAACCCAGTCTAGGTACAGCAATCTGAAAACAGTCTAGGTACAGCACATCAAAACCAGTCTAGGTACAGCAATCTGTAACCAGTCTAGGTACAGCACATCAAAACCAGTCAAGGTACAGCACATCAAAACCACTCTAGGTACAGCACATCAAAACCAGTCTAGGTACAGCACACCGAACCCAGTCTATGTACAGCACACCAAAAACCAGTCTAGATACAGCACAACAAAATCAGTCTAGGTACAGCACATTAAAACCAGTCTAGGTACAGCACATCAAAACCAGTCTAGGTACAGCACACCAAAACCAGTCTAGGTACAGCACACCAAAACCAGTCTAGTTACAGAACATTAAAACCAGTCTAGGTACAGCACACCAAAACCAGTCTAGGTACAGCACATCAAAACCAGTCTATGTACAGCACACCGAACCAAGTCTAGGTACAGCACATCGAAACCAGTCTAAGTACAGCACATCAAAACCAGTCTAGGTACAGCACATCAAAACCAGTCTAGGTACAGCACACCAAAACCAGTCTAGGTACAGCACATCAAAACCAGTCTAGGTACAGCACACCGAACCAAGTCTAGGTACAGCACATCGAAACCAGTCTAAGTACAGCACACCAAAACCAGTCTAGGTACAGCACATCAAAACTAGTCTATGTACAGGACACTGAACCAAGTCTAGGTACAGCACATCGAAATCAGTCTAAGTACAGCACATCAAAACCAGTCTAGGTACAGCACATCAAAACCAGTCTAGGTACAGCACACCAAAACCAGTCTAGGTACAGCACATCAAAACCAGTCTAGGTACAGCACACCGAACCAAGTCTAGGTACAGCACATCGAAACCAGTCTAGGTACAGCACATCGAAACCAGTCTAAGTACAGCACATCAAAACCAGTCTAGGTACAGCACACCAAAACCAGTCTAGGTACAGCACACCAAAACCAGTCTAGGTACAGCACATCAAAACCAGTCTAGGTACAGCACATCAAAACCAGTCTAGGTACAGCACACCAAAACCAGTCTAGGTACAGCACATCAAAACCAGTCTAGGTACAGCACACCGAACCAAGTCTAGGTACAGCACATCGAAACCAGTCTAGGTACAGCACATCGAAACCAGTCTAAGTACAGCACACCAAAACCAGTCTAGGTACAGCACACCGAACCCAGTCTAAGTACAGCACATCAAAACCAGTCTAGGTACAGCACACCGAACCCAGTCTAGGTACAGCAATCTGAAAACAGTCTAGGTACAGCACATCAAAACCAGTCTAGGTACAGCAATCTGTAACCAGTCTAGGTACAGCACACCAAAACAAGTCTAGGTACACCACACCAAACCCAGTTTATGTACAGCACACCAAAAACCAGTCTAGGTACAGCACACCAAAATCAGTCTAGGTACAGCACATTAAAACCAGTCTAGGTACAGCACATCAAAACCAGTCTAGGTACAGCCCACCAAAACCAGTCTAGGTACCGCACACCAAAACCAGTCTAGTTACAGAACATTAAAACCAGTCTAGGTACAGCACATCAAAACCAGTCTATGTACAGCACTTCAAAACCAGTCTAGGTACAGCACACCAAACCCAGTCTATGTACAGCACACCAAACCAGTCTAGGTACAGAACATTAAAACCAGTCTAGTTACAGAACATTAAAACCAGTCTAGGTACAGCACACCAAAACCAGTCTAGGTACAGCATATCAAAACCAGTCTAGGTACAGCACACCGATCCCAGTCTAAGTACAGCACATCAAAACCAGTCTAGGCACAGCACACCGAACCCAGTCTAAGTACAGCATATCAAAACCAGTCTAGGTACAGCACACCGAAACCAGTCTAGGTACAGCACACTGATCCCAGTCTAAGTACAGCACATCAAAACCAGTCTAGGTACAGCACACCGATCCCAGTCTAAGTACAGCACATCAAAACCAGTCTATGTACAGCACACCGAACCCAGTCTAAGTACAGCATATCAAAACCAGTCTAGGTACAGCACACCGAACCCAGTCTAGGTACAGCACATCAAAACCAGTCTAAGTACAGCACACCAAAACCAGTCTAGGTACAGCACATCAAAACTAGTCTATGTACAGCACACTGAACCAAGTCTAGGTACAGCACATCGAAACCAGTCTAAGTACAGCACATCAAAACCAGTCTAGGTACAGCACATCAAAACCAGTCTAGGTACAGCACACCAAAACCAGTCTAGGTACAGCACATCAAAACCAGTCTAGGTACAGCAATCTGTAACCAGTCTAGGTACAGCACACCGAACCCAGTCTAGGCACAGCACACCGAACCTAGTCTAAGTACAGCATATCAAAACCAGTCTAGGTACAGCACACCAAAACCAGTCTAGGTACAGCACATCAAAACCAGTCTAGGTACAGCACACCGAACCAAGTCTAGGTACAGCACATCGAAACCAGTCTAAGTAAAGCACATCAAAACCAGTCTAGGTACAGCACATCAAAACCAGTCTATGTACAGCACACCAAAACCAGTCTAGGTACAGCACATCAAAACCAGTCTAGGTACAACACACCGAACCAAGTCTAGGTACAGCACATCGAAACCAGTCTAAGTACAGCACATCAAAACCAGTCTAGGTACAGCACATCAAAGCCAGTCTAGGTACAGAACACCAAAACCAGTCTAGGTACAGCACACCGAACCCAGTCTAGGTACAGCAATCTGAAAACAGTCTAGGTACAGCACATCAAAACCAGTCTAGGTACAGCAATCTGTAACCAGTCTAGGTACAGCACATCAAAACCAGTCAAGGTACAGCACATCAAAACCACTCTAGGTACAGCACATCAAAACCAGTCTAGGTACAGCACACCGAACCCAGTCTATGTACAGCACACCAAAAAACCAGTCTAGATACAGCACAACAAAATCAGTCTAGGTACAGCACATTAAAACCAGTCTAGGTACAGCACATCAAACCAGTCTAGGTACAGCACACCAAAACCAGTCTAGGTACAGCACACCAAAACCAGTCTAGTTACAGAACATTAAAACCAGTCTAGGTACAGCACACAAAACCAGTCTAGGTACAGCACATCAAAACCAGTCTATGTACAGCACACCGAACCAAGTCTAGGTACAGCACATCGAAACCAGTCTAAGTACAGCACATCAAAACCAGTCTAGGTACAGCACATCAAAACCAGTCTAGGTACAGCACACCAAAACCAGTCTAGGTACAGCACATCAAAACCAGACTAGGTACAGCACACCGAACCAAGTCTAGGTACAGCACATCGAAACCAGTCTAAGTACAGCACACCAAAACCAGTCTAGGTACAGCACATCAAAACTAGTCTATGTACAGGACACTGAACCAAGTCTAGGTACAGCACATCGAAATCAGTCTAAGTACAGCACATCAAAACCAGTCTAGGTACAGCACATCAAAACCAGTCTAGGTACAGCACACCAAACCAGTCTAGGTACAGCACATCAAAACCAGTCTAGGTACAGCACACCGAACCAAGTCTAGGTACAGCACATCGAAACCAGTCTAGGTACAGCACATCGAAACCAGTCTAAGTACAGCACATCAAAACCAGTCTAGGTACAGCACACCAAACCCAGTCTAGGTACAGCACACCAAAACCAGTCTAGGTACAGCACATCAAAACCAGTCTAGTACAGCACATCAAAACCAGTCTAGGTACAGCAAACCAAAACCAGTCTAGGTACAGCACATCAAAACCAGTCTAGGTACAGCACACCGAACCAAGTCTAGGTACAGCACATCGAAACCAGTCTAGGTACAGCACATCGAAACCAGTCTAAGTACAGCACACCAAAACCAGTCTAGGTACAGCACACCGAACCCAGTCTAAGTACAGCACATCAAAACCAGTCTAGGTACAGCACACCGAACCCAGTCTAGGTACAGCAATCTGAAAACAGTCTAGGTACAGCACATCAAACCAGTCTAGGTACAGCAATCTGTAACCAGTCTAGGTACAGCACACCAAAACAAGTCTAGGTACACCACACCAAACCCAGTTTATGTACAGCACACCAAAACCAGTCTAGGTACAGCACACCAAAATCAGTCTAGGTACAGCACATTAAAACCAGTCTAGGTACAGCACATCAAAACCAGTCTAGGTACAGCACACCAAAACCAGTCTAGGTACCGCACACCAAAACCAGTCTAGTTACAGAACATTAAAACCAGTCTAGGTACAGCACATCAAAACCAGTCTATGTACAGCACTTCAAAACCAGTCTAGGTACAGCACACCAAACCCAGTCTATGTACAGCACACCAAACCAGTCTAGGTACAGAACATTAAAACCAGTCTAGGTACAGCACACCGAACCCAGTCTAGGTACAGCACATTAAAACCAGTCTAGGTACAGCACATCAAAACCAGTCTAGGTACAGCACATCAAAACCAGTCTAGGTACAGCACACCAAAACCAGTCTAGGTACAGCACACCAAAACCAGTCTCGGTACAGGAATCTGAAACCAGCCTAGGTACAGCACATCAAAACCAGTCTAGGTACAGCAATCGGAAACCAGTGTAGATACAACACTAAAAACCAGCCTAGGTACAGCTCATCAATATCAGTCTAGGTACAGAACATTAAAACCAGTCTAGGTACAGCACACCGAACCCAGTCTAGGTACAGCACATTAAAACCAGTCTAGGTACAGCATATCAAAACCAGTCTAGGTACAGCACTTCAAAACCAGTCTAGGTACAGCACACCGATTCCCAGTCTAGGTACAGGAATCTGAAACCAGCCTAGGTACAGCACATCAAACCAGTCTAGGTACAGCAATCTGAAACCAGTGTAGATACAACACACAAAACCAGCCTAGGTACAGCTCATCAATATCAGTCTAGGTACAGAACATTAAAACCAGTCTAGGTACAGCACACCGAACCCAGTCTAGGTACAGCACATTAAAACCAGTCTAGGTACAGCATATCAAAACCAGTCTAGGTACAGCACATCAAAACCAGTCTAGGTACAGCACACCAAAACCAGTCTAGGTACAGCACATCAAAACCAGTCTAGATACAGCACACAAAAACCAGTCTAGGTACAGCTCATCAATACCAGTCTAGGTACAGCAATCTGAAACCAGTCTAGGTACAGCACACCGAAACCAGTCTAGGTACAGCAATCTGAAACCAGTCTAGGTACAGCACACCGAAACCAGTCTAGGTACAGCAATCTGAAACCAGTCTAGGTACAGCACACCAAAACCAGTCTAGGTACAGCAATCTGTAACCAGTCTAGGTACAGCATACCGAAACCAGTCTAGGTACAGCAATCTGTAACCAGTCTAGGTACAGCACACCAAAACCAGTCTAGGTACAGCAATCTGTTACCAGTCTAGGTACAGCACACCGAAACCAGTCTAAGTACAGCACACCAAAACCAGTCTAGGTACAGCACATCAAAACTAGTCTATGTACAGCACACCGAACCAAGTCTAGGTACAGCACATCGAAACCAGTCTAAGTACAGCACATCAAAACCAGTCTAGGTACAGCACATCAAAACCAGTCTAGGTACAGCACATCAAAACCAGTCTAGGTACAGCACATCAAAACCAGTCTAGGTACAGCACACCAAAACCAGTCTAGGTACAGCACACCAAAACCAGTCTAGGTACAGGAATCTGAAACCAGCCTAGGTACAGCACATCAAAACCAGTCTAGGTACAGCACACCAAAACCAGTCTAGGTACAGCACATCAAAACTAGTCTATGTACAGCACACCGAACCAAGTCTAGGTACAGCACATCGAAACCAGTCTAAGTACAGCACATCAAAACCAGTCTAGGTACAGCACATCAAAACCAGTCTAGGTACAGCACACCAAAACCAGTCTAGGTACAGCACATCAAAACCAGTCTAGGTACAGCACATCAAAACCAGTCTAGGTACAGCACACCAAAACCAGTCTAGGTACAGCACACCAAAACCAGTCTAGGTACAGGAATCTGAAACCAGCCTAGGTACAGCACATCAAAACCAGTCTAGGTACAGCAATCTGAAACCAGTGTAGATACAACACACAAAAACCAGCCTAGGTACAGCTCATCAATATCAGCCTAGGTACAGAACATTAAAACCAGTCTAGGTACAGCACACCGAACCCAGTCTAGGTACAGCACATTAAAACCAGTCTAGGTACAGCACACCGAACCAAGTCTAGGTACAGCACATCGAAACCAGTCTAGGTACAGCATATCAAAACCAGTCTAGGTACAGCACTTCAAAACCAGTCTAGGTACAGCACACCAAACCCAGTCTAGGTACAGCACATTAAAACCAGTCTAGATACAGCATATCAAAACCAGTCTAGGTACAGCACTTCAAAACCAGTCTAGGTACAGCACACCAAACCCAGTCTAGGTACAGCACATTAAAACCAGTCTAGATACAGCATATTAAAACCAGTCTAGGTACAGCACTTCAAAACCAGTCTAGGTACAGCAATCTGTAACCAGTCTAGGTACAGCACACCAAACCCAGTCTAGGTACAGCACATTAAAACCAGTCTATGTACAGCACACCAAACCCAGTCTAGGTACAGCACACCAAACCCAGTCTAGGTACAGCACATTAAAACCAGTCTAGGTACAGCATATCAAAACCAGTCTAGGTACAGCACTTCAAAACCAGTCTAGGTACAGCACACCGATTCCCAGTCTAGGTACAGGAATCTGAAACCAGCCTAGGTACAGCACATCAAAACCAGTCTAGGTACAGCAATCTGAAACCAGTGTAGATACAACACACAAAAACCAGCCTAGGTACAGCTCATCAATATCAGTCTAGGTACAGAACATTAAAACCAGTCTAGGTACAGCACACCGAACCCAGTCTAGGTACAGCACATTAAAACCAGTCTAGGTACAGCATATCAAAACCAGTCTAGGTACAGCACATCAAAACCAGTCTAGGTACAGCACACCAAAACCAGTCTAGGTACAGCACATCAAAACCAGTCTAGATACAGCACACAAAAACCAGTCTAGGTACAGCTCATCAATACCAGTCTAGGTACAGCAATCTGAAACCAGTCTAGGTACAGCACACCGAAACCAGTCTAGGTACAGCAATCTGAAACCAGTCTAGGTACAGCACACCGAAACCAGTCTAGGCACAGCAATCTGAAACCAGTCTAGGTACAGCACACCAAAACCAGTCTAGGTACAGCAATCTGTAACCAGTCTAGGTACAGCATACCGAAACCAGTCTAGGTACAGCAATCTGTAACCAGTCTAGGTACAGCACACCAAAACCAGTCTAGGTACAGCAATCTGTAACCAGTCTAGGTACAGCACACCGAAACCAGTCTAGGTACAGCACACGAAAACCAGTCTAGTTACAGCATACCAAAACCAGTCTAGGTACAGCAATCTGAAACCAGTCTATGTACAGCACACCAAAACCAGTCTAGGTACAGCACATCCAAACCAGTCTAGGTACAGCACACCGAAACCAGTCTAGGTACAGCACATTAATACCAGTCTAGGTTATAGACCTCAGTTGTGAATTGTCACTCAAAATTACCCAATTTTGGCCTAAACACATTTAGTGTTATGCACCCATATTTCAATATTTTTTCAAGAATCAACTTGAATGTTGATAATTTTTCAATTCAGAAGAATTAAAGCATTATTTCTATACTGTATTTATGACCCAAATGCAAATCCTCACAATTTTGGAAAACATTTTGTTTCCATGGCAACCACACAAAAATTGTAAAATATTACCTCAAAATAGGTCATATTCATAGAATCAGATGGTCAACAAACCTCGAACTACATACAATGACACACATTTTTCCTGATTTCTCAAATATTTCTCTTTTTCCTAGTCAATGAAATCCAGGTACTTTTGAGATTCATTTTTCAGATTTTTGGAAATGTGTCAAACATGCTAAAACCACATGGCAATGTTTACATCCAAAATGTGGTCTTCCCATAGGAAGTGCATGGTGCGGTTGAAGTCCTTATGCCCGAAATATAGTGCTATAGTCAACCAATTCAGGTTTAAATTTTTGCAAACCAAAGAACCTCTCACCTTGGCAATATTGCAAAGTACTACCTATTAACAAATTTAAATGAGCATGGTCTAAGGAGAGACCTCTGGGTTTATTATATGCACTACTTTTGACCGCCCCACATCTGACCTTATCACGACTGAAGTCTGCTACCATAGGTACAGTTTACTGAAACCAGTCCAGATACAGAAACCAGTGTAGACATAACACACAAATCAGTGCCAAGAAACCAATCTAGATAAAGCAATCTGGAAGCTCTGGATTTACCAGCTCTCTAGTTTGATTAAGAATAAACAAAGACAATGAGTCAACATGGAGTTTAATAAACAACAGATATAAACTTTGGATTTCACGATTTGTCGGTGTTACAGGATTCCCAGGTCCCTTCAGTCTCGGCCTGCAACCAGGATGTGAATGACTGGAGATTCAATATTCTTCTGAAGTCTCATTTTCAACTGAAATAAGATAAAATATCACTTTTTAAAATAATGTATGATTTATTTGCATCAAATTTTGTATAAAATAAGATGAGAACCAAGTAATTTATTATTTGTAGTTGTTAGTCTTAAGACAACAAAACAAACATACCATTCCATGTTCAAATCACAATCCAAAAACAAAACAAAACTTTGAAAACTGATAAAATAAGTTGAGCTCGTAAACTTCCATGCGCGAGACAGGATTCTCCAATGTTCAAAACATGAAATAGAAGGGTTTAAAACTAATTAATACTCTTTTTGTTTTTTCGGTCAGATTTTAAAGTTTTATCATTTATCAAAGATACTGATGGTCTTCCTTTTATTTTATTTTTATATTTATTTATCTATTTATTTATTTTTTGATATTTGATATATAAGTGGCATACCGAACATGGAAGCATTTTTACAAGTTACACACACACACACACACACACACGTGCACACACATACGCTTGTAGTGGTTCACGAAGCACTTGTCTCCAGTTATCCTACTTACTTATGGAACTATACATAAACATCTCTCTTGGCTAAACACATGAGCTACTGGACACATAAACTGTAGTTTCCCAATACCGGGGTATTCCATTTGGAAATATTCCTTCCCAAGCGGTGATACACCTAGCGGACAATCTATATAAGCGACAACAAGCAAACGAAAAATAAGCCACATATAAAAACACATGTAATTAATAGACAAACAACAAACATATAGCAATGTCTAAAAGGTGCAGCTGTAAAACCCAATGCCAAAAACGCAACAACAAATATATAACACACAATAAATATTGATATTGACGATTCTCAATCTGCCTAATTTTGACAGCAGACGTAAGAAACAATAAACAGTAATGTGTTTTGTTTTTTTTTTTTATTTTTTTTTTTTTTTTTTTTTTTATTTGATGCAGAAGAAAAGTTTGTTGATGAAACCAAATCGGTTCCATTGGAGATATAATCGCTTCAGTTAACCTTTTTCGTAAAATGACGTTGATTCTTAACGTTTTCAAAAAACTTCTGCGCAAACGTAAAGAGATGTTGATCGTGTGACGCACTGGCGAACTCCATTGTGTTTTTGGTTTTATGTTACATTTATATGTTGCATTAACTGAAAAATGAACACAAATAATATAAACCATTTAGAAATTTAGTAATGTGGTTCGACAGATCAATGCCCAGAGCGTAGGTCTCAACTTTGCAACCGGATATAATAATGTTTTCCGCACTTTAACGTCGGAGAACAGACGTTGCTGTAAGTAACTAACGTCACGTGATCGATGTTTGGTGATGTCATGTAATGTTTATCTATTCACGCCTATTGTAATATTGTACAACGATATCGTAAATTTACGCTGGTAACAGACACTATATCTACTGCCATTATATGACTTATGCTCCATGTGACAGCAGGTTTAGATCATTCTGTCTTTCAATTTTCATTCTAAACACTACTAATGAGTAATTAAATTTTAAAAATTTAAAATAATCGGCTAGTGTTTTGAATTTCTTGTTTATTTAAAAATTGTGTTCTGTGAAATGTTTTCTTTAAAACATTCCATTTCAAACAATATTTGAGCTATCATGTGTACTGATAAATTACCTCTGTTGCTCACACAGGTGCACCGGTCCTGATCAAACTTCTTTCCAACTTCACACATGAATTCGAACTCCATCCCTCCTTGATTTACCTTGAAGTAGTTGTCGCCCAGATTCGACGCTCTGTATGGACAGTTAGGATCTGTAAAACAAAAACTTAGTTAAATCCAGAACTTAAACCTGGTGTATTTTAGCATGAAATACACAAAATGTACAGTATTCGATAATGCTCTCCCATGCGTTTATTATTTTTTCTTTTTCTTTACATAACTTCACTTATGCAATGCGCAAATTTCTATAAATTGTTAATTATGCATTAAGAATTAACTTTAGTTACATGAACTTTAAACATGGATTGTAAACATGAATTGTAAACATGAATTGTAAACATGGATTGTAGATTCTGGAATATAAATAATCATAATATAACATACCGACTGTTGTTGTTTTACCAGATCCTGATGTTGTATCTGGTTTTGCTGTTGTTATTTTCTGTGTTGTTGTGACGGTTGTTTTATCTGGCGTTCCTAGGATAGATAAGAAAGAGAAACCTGTACTGAAACATTTTATAGAAGAACAAGTTTAACAACTTAGATATAATTTTTCGGTTAACGAAAAGGATTTCATAACGTAGGCAGAGTAATGCTATTTTTTTAAATACCGATAACATATACTTTAAGACTCTCATTTGTCTTAGGATTTTTATCAAAAACGTCATATATATTATCTTTATTATATTATTATTTATATACATTATATAACGTCAAAATGCGCTCCTATAAATTACGAATCTAGAATCATCCCTGTAAACATATGAAATTTAAAGAAATCATTAAAATTGCAAAGTACAATTCCTGTTTATATATAAAAATGACCGATACATGCAGTGTAACCTTTTGGTTATACATTGCATGTATTCCCTCGTCGTTATATTTTTTACGGCTTCACTAATGGGGTTTGAGGCCTCGGTGGCCGAATGGACAAGACATTAGTCTTCAAATCCAGGGTCTCTGACCACTGTGAGAAAGTGAATTTTCCTTGCCGTTGGCCTTTACTGGTTCACCTGGTATCAGTATAATGGACTGGAGGAGTGGTAGCTTGTCTGCGGCGTACCGACTCTGTGAGTTAGGAGGGTAAAGTCGCCCTGAGTGTGCGCTAGTACAAAGCAGACCATACAACACACTCGCACTTCATATGCATACACAAAATTGTTCATAGATTAATCCATAGAGATTAATAAAACAGTTCTCGCCGCGAATAGCTTAGCGAATAGTTAAGTAACATTCAACCAACCAACCAACCAACTAATGGGACTGTCATCGGCGCTTAATTGTCACCATGTAGACTATATATTACGTACCTGGTGGAACACATTCACAGTGCGATGGGTTAAATATCTTCCCAGAAGAACAGTCTAAAGTCACCCAGCCTATAGCGTCGTAATACATCTCGTATGACATTTCTCCAAAATTAGACCTTCTTTTATCGCAACCTAAAAATGTAAATTTTCATATGTAAAAAGTCAGTTACAAAATATAATACTTTAATCATCAAGGTTTTGGTCATAATAATATGACAGCATGTGTTAAAATGCACGAAATACAATGGATGTTTAGGTACACACATAAACTTTGCTGTTTTAAGCGATTGATACATCCAACTATCAACATCAAACTGACATGATTTAACCATGGAAGATAAAATTCCTTATAAAATACGTTTCTTACACATTCTCATAAGTAATTTACATCTTAAAAACATCCTTCCAATTACAATTCACGATCAATTATCATTGTCGACAGTATGTATTCTTCTTATAAGAAGGAATATTGTATACTGAAAGAAGAAGAAGAATCCAAACACATACACGTTTCAATTAATCCACCAATCAACACATATGCGTTGTCTTTAGCCTAAATTCTTTAATTTATGAAGTTAATCCCCACAATTCCATATTTGGGGTATCTATTACATTTACCACAACCTACCCGGACTTGTTGTTTTTTCTACCGTTGTTGTTGGTTCTGGTTTTGTTGTACTTGTTGTCGGTTGTGTTGTAGTTGATTGTGTGGTTGTAGACTGTGTTGTAGTCTTGTCTGGAGTTCCTGTTGTAGAAATCAGAATGTTTTGTAAATACTCAATGAATTAGTGATGTAATATGTTCATCATTTTATATATTTACATTATATTCTTAACATACATGATTAACAAAAGTGCATTCAGGCCATACCACTTAATGACATTATGTACAGGAATGCAATAATACCGTATCATTATTACATGACTTGTTTCTCCCTATGAAAGAATAACAAAGATTAAGAAAAACAAACTGTATTATTGATACACATGTGTTCCACTGTTTCGTTTCATTCCCAATGACGTTATGTTATTTTATGATTCTGTAAATTCGTTTTGCAATTGTCGAGTGACACGGTATATTGTGGCCAATTATCTTTCATCAAAATATTGCTCGTTTGGAGATGCAGCTTATCGACACGTAACACATTCAGAAAACTCCGAAGAGGGATGTCGGATACAGTGATTTATATAAGTTTTCAAATAACTTACCATCTTGGGCGAAGTCTTGAAATATATATAAGAAAACATGATACATGTTCATTACTGTGTACATTTCATTGTAAGCTACTTGAAGAATTCATTTCAATGTCCTTACCTTTTGCTACACATGCGCAGTGTGTTGGATTGAAGACGTTACCGGAAGGACAATCCAGAGTAATCCATCCGATACCTGGGTAAAGCTCTTCGTATGACATTTCTCCAAACTTAGAAACTTTCTTGTCACATCCTGAAAATGTACATAAGCATGTTTAACGTTCTATAAAAAATCCACCGAATTCAAAACAAGCTATATAATCTAGTATATGCATCCTAAAACATGCTTCACTTACAAGTCACAGTGGCGGCTTAACTGACGGGTGTCAATGTTATATTCTAAAGGCTTTACACAGAAGTGGCAAACCTCAGATTGATAAAAAGACGGATGTATACACATGTAAAAAACAAAATTAGAAGCTCGGAGCAGACCTTCATGCATGTATATCTGATACACACTGCCCTCCCGACATTTATTCTTTTTATCTTTTATTCTTATTGTACCAGTGCTTACCCCAAGCATTTAGCGTTGTCCCAAGTGTAGTTGAAACTGTTGTTGACTGAGTAGTGCTGGTTGTTGAGGTTACCGGTGGTTTTGTTGTCGTGGTTTCCGTTGCCTTGGATGTAGTCGTTGTTGTCGGTGTCTGTGTCGTGCTACTGGAGACTGTTGTTGGTGTAGTCACTGTCGTTGCCTTTGTTGGAGTGGTTGTTGATGGAGTCTGTGTTGTTGTTGTTGCTGATGTTCGCGTTGTTGTAGCTGTTGTGGGTATTTTGCTCGTTGTGGATTCAGTAGTTGTTGGTTTTGATGTTGTACTACTTTTTGTGGTTACTGTGGTGCTTGTTACACGTAAAGTTGTTGGTGTCACTGTTGTACTTTTTTCTGTGGTCTGTTTTGTGAGTAAAGTAGTTGTTGATGGTTTATCCGTTGTAGTACTCGTTTTAGCACGATCGGTAGACGGCACAATTGTTGTGGTCGGTCTCGCCGTTGTCGTCGTGGACATTTGCGTGACCGTTGAACTCGGTTTAGTTGTTGTTGACATTATCGTTGTCAATAGTTTTGATGTTGTGGCTGGTGTGGTTCCTGTCACTATCTGTCTAACTTTATCTGAAAGTGTAACAAATAATTTACTTCTAAATACCAAACAACTACAAAAAACCAACTAATAAGACAGACAGACAGACTGACAGATAAATGAATAACATAAGTAAATAAATCATAAATTGGTTTCTGGGTGGTTGAAAAGGTCGAGTAGAGGACTTTAAAATCACCAAAAAACAGTGTGTTATTTTACATAAAGAGGGACATATGGTTTGCCGTTAGTCTTCCACTGTATGTACCTGTTATAAAATACGAAATGCTTATTCTGTTTATTCTGCAACGATCATTTTAATTAACCATTTGGTGAATACAGTGAAAGATGAGCAATATAATTGGACGAAAATAATTAACAAGAACCAATTAAAGCAAAGAACCCAGAAACAGAAAATATACACTCCAACCTGCCTTAAAGGCCACTTTTATATAAGGGTCACCTGCTTATAAAGGCTAGTAGAGTTGTATCCCAATTGTTCTTGATTCGTATTATTTGAACCTGTATGTAAAGGTCACCTGCCCATAAAGACCACTTTTACTGGTTCCCTTGGGTGGTCTTTATAGACAGGTTTGACTGTATAGCATTTATTGTGATTTTTGAAGGTTATGTACACCAAAAAATGTTTTAAGAGTGTAGCTTAATAATGTTCTACGTATATATTTCATATTTTTACAACCAGTGATCTGGCATTTGAATTAAAATATACAATAACATGATTATTTAAATGTGATATTATTAGGTCTTGGCATTACCTGGGTGGACACATGTACAGTGCCACTGACTAAACTGTTTACCATAAGGACAATCATACGTCATCCATGGTTCTCCATTTACTAAAACTCTATAAGCCCCGGGTCCAAAATGTGGGGATACCTCCCTATTACAATCTGAAAATGAAATAAATTGAAATATTTTAAAGTGCACAGAAACAAGTACCGATTAGATAAGATACCAGACATGCATAATAGTTTATCTTTTCATTTTCAAAACGATTGGGAAAGATACTGAGCCAATTGCTGTCGATGTTACCATGTGATTATAGTGACGAAGTTACTGGCTTCATCATCGTCAATGGGTTGATTATTACCAAGTTACTAGACCCATTATTGTCAAGTTTTCATTCTTTGTTTTACAATCCTCTGTAAAAAGCAACCATGCATGGTCAGAATGTTCTAATATTGACATAAAAGCGAAGTTTGTCTGGAAAACACACATCTACACACATTGTAAATTTAATACAATGTGGTGTTTCTACTTTATTTTTCACTGCAATTTAAATATTCATAATACACAATCATTCATTATTACAGCATGTAGTTGATGCAGTTTCGTAAGAATTATTTTAATTTCTATACATCCAGGTACTCACTTGGTACTGGTGTTTCCGGTTCCGTCGTGGTTGTGGGACGGGTCGTTGTTGGTGAGGGCGTAGTAGTGCCAGCTCCGACAAGAGATGAGTCTGAAATATATTGATCAATAATATTATATTATACAATTTAATGCGCACATTATCATATAACATTTTTAAATCATAAATACATTTAAAAAAAGGTATATGACAACAGTATTCAGTCTCCGACAGTGAAGGAAGTGATTGTTTTTGGTGAATGTACATGTATTTCACTGTATCATTCAATTTGTGGAAGAATGCTATGTCAAAAATGTTTAGAAAGAGAAAACATATTTAAATTTCTATAATTTTGTGACAAATATTATATTGGTGTTTCGTACCAATTGCAAAAATAACGTTTTCCATTTAAAGAGTAGGAGACTAACTTTTATCAGTGTATGTTCATTTATATATTTCTCGACTAGCATATACAGTCATTTTTGCCACAGACATAGGTGCACTACGAAAGGGCAAAATGAAAGTTAGAACTGTGGCATGCATGGAAGCGTTTTATTAGTTTGAAATGACGTCAGTCCGTTTACAATTGCTAAATGCACTACAATGGACTCAAGACTATCGATAAATATTTGTTAATGGCACGTCACTGATCAGATAATATCAGTAAAGTTATACATTGTGGTCAATAGTGATGGTCATGATCATGGATGGTCATGGCCTGGTTGTTGGACGGAATGTCTATAAAACAGTTATTCTTATCTGTACAGAATGCAAGAAAATTTATAATTCAAAATTCCATTAACACGTCGTTTTAGTCAATTAAAATTAGGAATTTTCACAAATAAATACCAACAGACATAATAAAAGTCTCGTATACATTACTACTGGCGGTTCAATTCTTACTTTCACAAAACCGTTGCTCTATCAACATTTTCTTATTTTAGTGATCAGAGAACTGTATGTTCTGTTTATATATCATGTTTTTGTTTAATTAAAAGTTCATAATAATTGATCCATATACTAGTATATGAAAAACAATCATGCCAATCCATGTCATATATAAAAGTACAAAAATGTAACAAAAACTGATAGCATTGCTATGTTCTTCTTTTGAGTTTTAATGAAATGATGAATTCAAAAGTAGCACATTACAATATTGTTTTAAACAAACAATTTTTGGATTTCATGGATAAATATGTTACATAATGAAAAATATTCTTTCAAGTTATAGATTGCGTTTTGTATAAATGCAGTTATACAAATCTTGTATTTCGTTTTTATATTATGTCATTTAAGAATTGTATAAATTAAAGCTGTATCGCCAATCGCATTTACTTAAAAACAATAACTGCTTTACTCCCCATGCGACATTAGGACCGCAAAAAATGTTTGAGCAGTAGCTAACTTATAATTTCTATATCTAGTTATATTAGTTTTGTCTAGCTCTATGCCAAAAATTTCACTTTTTTCACATTTTTTATATGAATGAAAATTTAGAATAACAATTTATGCAGGGTTTTAAACCCGTAATATTTTTGTAATTTTAACATTTTGACACTTAAGATTCTTTATAAAATATTTGAATAGATTCATTAAATACATTTGAAGATATGGTAATGGGAATTATAGCTTGCTCTATCCGGAAGAAATATAACATGTGTCGTATAGAACTAGCTATATGTAGCTGTTAAAATTAGATATAGCTACTACAGCTCTCCGACCTGATAATGAATTCATGTAATCAAAAACAAACATACTAATCCATGTCCAAATCACAATCCAGAAGCAAATTATTAAATTATTTGTTGATATATTATACTTGCCTGACAAAAGTACACATCTACATTTATCCTCAATAAATACGTGATTCAAATAACACGAATACTGAAACCAGATCCCTAGCACGTCATTAAACTCCTTATAAAATGTAGGTCCCAAATCAGACGGTTTTAACTCACAACCGTTAACCAAGCACAAAAACGTCAACCCACATACAATCCCAAACGCATATTGTATAGCCATTCGAACGAAATAAAAATTAAAAATTCAAACTAGTACATATCGAAATGCTGAAAAATTGACCAACACAACCTCAAACTTTGAATTCAGAAAGACAGTATGTTTCAAACTTCCAATTTCCTCCAACGTCTAATGATTTATCAATTAATCATCAGTTTATATTGATGACATAATTTTGTCCATTTGCCTACATTTTTTCTGCTTGGGTCAACTATTTTTCAATTTCACAATACATAATTGGCTAACATACAATGATTTAGTGTATTTATTTTTATTTTTACACTTCCTACAGACCTTTTACCTGAGTCATAGAACAATAGCTTCAGGTGATCTATAAGCTATTCATCCGTAAAACAATGGTCTATCTACGTTTTTCACTTTGTCATTTACTATATGTTTCTGATATGGTAAGAAGATTGTTACGGTTGGTATACAAAGCATGGCTATCATTTTATTATTCCGTCACACTCCCATATCATTTTAAATGCCAATAAAATCATTTCACCTGGCATTAGTATTTTAGGGGAAAGACACACAAACTGTACGTACGATTCCCTTAAGTTTTCCTATATTTGGATAAACATGCTTGCTTAATTTTGTTTCTTGCTGATTGATTAAATTGAGATTAAAATAAACGGATATAATGGAATTAAGTACGGCTATTTTATGTAGATACAGTCAAACCTGTCTATAAAGGCCATCCAAGGGAACAATTTAAAGTGGCTTTATGAGCAGGTGGTCATTATATACAGGTTCAAAAATATAAATAAAGAACAATTAGGATACACTATAAGCAGGTGGCCCTTATAAGGAGGTATTCTTTAAGGCAGGTTGGACTATAACTAAATTATATGATGAAGCCAAGAAAATGTAGTTAACGTCTGTGTACATTACAGGCCGGTCGAAAGTTTAACACTAAGCTAACGAATCAGTACCGAACCGACGATTCGACTCTGTCTATACCTTGACATCTTTTCGACAGCTGTTATCTATTTCTCGGCAGCTATTTGGTCACTAGCTATCCAAATCTAGGAACCGTGAAGCCTTGTGTCTACCCCTTTTTCGTTAGCTCAGTGTTAAACATTCGACAGGTTGGTTGGTTGTTTGAATGTTGCTTAACGTCGCATCAGCAATTTTTCAGCTATTCGCGACGAGAACTATTTAATTAATCTCTATGGATTAATCTATGAACAATTTTTTGCATGCATGTGAAGTGCGAGTGTGTTTTATGGCCTGCCTTGTACTAGCGCGCACTCAGGGCGACTTTACCGTGCTAGCTCACAGAGTCAGTACGCCGCAGACAAGCGTACCACTCCCCCAGTCCATTATACTGATACCAGGTGAATCAGTAAAGGCCAACGGTAAGGAAAATTCACTTTCCCACATGTGGTCCGAGCGGGACTCGAACTCACAGCGGTGAGAGACCCTGGATTTGAAGACTGACGTCTTATCCATTAGGCCACCACGCCCTCCCTAAACATTCGACAGGTCTGTAACGTAGATGTTAACTCAATTTTTGTTGGGTTTATCGTACATGGCGACTCGAAAATTAAGGTTCTAAAGCATGTTTGATGAACTAGAATCATAGTTAAAATATAAATCCAATTACTAACAATCTCTGGTTTGATTGGAGATGTTTATCCAGCTGCTTACTATTTGTCCATCATTGTGGATGAACATCTCCAATCAATAAGATGGCAAGCAATTTGACATTGTATGTTATGGTTCTGTTACATTAAACATTTTTCAGAACATTTCATTGCCTATTGTATTTGACATTCACAATTTATTTTTCTTAATATGCACAATAACCCAATACTAATCTGAATATTTTAACCATCCTGTCATATCACCTCTATAGATACACTACAATAGAAGTAAACAAACAAAATATGGACCTAAATTATATGGAATCTCGACAATCAGTTTAGAATTTGAAACCAATTAAACAAGACCAGAGTTGAAAATATTCGATCATTGTTCAAAATGACTGTGTATAAACTTCAAATATGGTACAGGATTCGACCTTTCGGTATTCTGTTACTAAAAACAAAAATTAATTCGTAAAGCTGTTAACGATTTCCCGCGTTAGAATGTCATGTTAGAATTATGGTTTAATGATTACTTCTCAGGTAAATATTTTTACAAATAATTTCTTTGTTTAAATTCTTTTAGTCATTACTTGTTTTACATGTATATTTTTGTACATTGCCATTGAAATTTGTAAATATTTAATGTTTGCCCTTACTATTTGTGCCTGTAACATTCATTTGTGTTGGATTACTTCCAGGTACAGCCGTGGTAGTAGACATGTCAGATGGTGCTTTATCACCTGGTTGTGATACCGTAGAACTTTGGGCAGAACTGGTAAGGCCTGTTGTTGTTTGTGACGTGGACTTGTCATGTTCCGTTGTTGATGTCGTTGATGTTGTTTTTATATTTGCTGTCGTCGTTGGTTTTTTACTTGTCGTCGTCGTAGTTTTCGGCTCTGTGGTCGTCGTTGTTGATGGTTTTGTCGTTGTTGTTGGTATTTTAGTTGTCGTCGTTGTTGAATTTGTCGTCGTTGTGGTTTTTGTCGTTGTTGTTGGTATTTTAATTGTCGTCGTTGTTGGAGTTGTCGTTGTCGTTGTTTTTGTCGTTGTTGATGGTTTTGTCGTTGTTGTTGGAATTTTAGTTGTCGTCGTTGTAGTTTTTGTCGTTGTTGTTGGTATTTTAGTTGTCGTCGTTGTTGGATTTGTCGTCGTTGTTTTTGTCGTTGTTGACGGTTTTGTCGTTGTTGTTGTTAGTATTTTAGTTGTCGTTGTTGTTGGGCTTGTGGTTGTTGATGATTTTGTCGTTGTTGATGGTTTTGTCGTTGTTGTTGTTATTGTTTCTGTAGATTTCGTCGTTGTTGTTTTTGGGTCCGTCGTTGTCGTTGCTGCTGTTAGTTCTTTAGTTGGCGTAATAGTTATTTTTTGCGTCGTACTAGTCGTTGTTGATGGAACTATAGTTGTTGTCGTTGTTGTTCGTTCTGTTGTTGCCGTAGTCGTTGGTGGTTTTGTCGTTGCTGTCGTTGTTGGTCCTGTAGTTGTTGTTGTCGTCGATGTTGATTGTTGTGTCGGTTTAGTTGTTGGATTTGTTTTTATTACAGTTGTCGTAGTGCCTATCGTAGTTGTAGATACTGTTGGTGTACTTGCTTGACCACCTGGTCCTTTAGCTGAATCACTCTTTGTCGTGGGCTGAATATCTACAGTGGTTTTTAATGAAGCAGCAAGATCAATCTCTTTTGCTGAAATTAAAAATATCAAATACATGAAAAATCTAGGTAAACTGCATTATAATGACAATAGCTGTATTCAGAAATACATGTAATATATTGGTACGGTAACTTCACTTATAATACACATGGTTTGTAGATTTTTTGAGTTTAGTTTAAACAATATTTTATTTAATTCATAAATACATAAGTAATTAGATAGCATATACAAATGTAGAAAATAGGATTCGGATTAGATTTTTGAGTTTGTGTACCCGGTGAAAATTTAAATTTTTCGTTCTATTTTAATACATTAAATTAGTATAAAATAGTATCCAAATAGAATGATACATTGGGTATCACATACACACGAACCAAAACACCGACATGTGCAGCTCATAGAACAAAATTATCTATTTAACGCTGGCATGTTTTTGACTTAAATTTGACGGAAATTAAAATTTCAGTCGTTTATCAAATTTGGGAAATTTGCTATTTTAAGAAGTCTAAGCCTTGGCTTATATCACTTATACGCCACCTTTCAGCATATTTCATGATGTTGTAAATGTGACTGAAATTTAAGTATCGGACGCGTTTAAGTAAACTTAAATATAAACTTAAATTTTTAATGATTTTTTTCGTTTAAGCTTAGATTTGTACTATATTTTAAATTTCAACTGACGCAGTTCTGACGGAAATGACGAAAAGTTAAATTTGAGACACATTTCTTGTCATAGCCTATTTTTGCTGAATTTCAGTTTGGCTAATAAAATTATACTAATGAAAATTGAATTTTTTGGCTTTTAGAAAATTTATAGGAACACATCAGAATCAGTTTTAAGATTATTTTAATACAAATTCAGCAACTACCTTCGTGCATTGCCAATAAGCTTAATATGCAGACAACCTTTGGGGGTTTTCTGAATCACAAATTATAATTTCAAGCAGTCCTTTATTTTGCCCTTCAAGACACTTAGAGGCAAGATGGAAGATGTATTATGCATCGCATCGACACACTAAACATCGTATCCTTATAAATAGATATTAATTTTAAATCAGCTAAAGACAGGTGAGTCAGTGTTGTGCAGAGACGTCAACTAAATCGTCCCATCTATACGTTTAACTATACATATTGCGGAATACCTTACAAACAACTTAAAAAAGAATATATTATTTAACATTCCGAAAGTATATTTGAAAAAATAAAAAATACTGTATTATTGACTTAAAGCTAATCCACACAAAATGTACCAAATCGGTCCTCTGGATAGTCCTAGCAAAGCATAATAATGGCAGTAGTGAAAGATACATTGTATGAGGTTTTTATCAAATCGTTATCGACTAGACATTGACATGTTATACATGTATGATCCTTAATGAACGTAATATCGTCTGAAGTTCATTTATTACTTACTAATTAAGAGTCGCGGATTTAAATTTAAAAAAATCACTAGTATACCATTTATAAGCATCCCAAAACAAAGCAAAATCATATCTTACATGAAGCATGAATTAGTATGCAAAGAGCAAAAAATAAAGAGCAAATACTTTAAAATGATGAAGAAAGATTCATTATTTGATTATTGGCTTCAGTGTGTTGAATTTTATCTTTTCCTGTTTCATCCGTTTGGTGAGTCTCGATGTTATTGGCTATTTCAGCAATAGCCAAGTATATACATGTATACATGTTGTTTAGTTGTTAAGTTCCGCTGTGTCCAATACAACATTCACTACTCACCTACAGCAGTATGTACACAGTTACAAACAGAATGTCTGTATACGGTTCCAGGAGCACATGGCATGTGTATTAACTTCTTCCATGGTGCCAGTATAGCGTAATAACCTTGACCTTTAGATGATACTAAAGACTGGCAACTAGAACGGGTACTCCGACCTAAAATACAAATCGACATAAGATCATTTCTGGGTCAAATTACTAATCATTATTGAAAACATTGATAACAGAAAAGTAATACTGAATGAAAACGCTATATCAAAAACAGACAAACAGTAGGTTTTTTAAATTTTGCACTTATGTTTAAAGGACCATAACTCAAAGAAAAATGAACAAACCAACTCGGATTAATGATATGCGCATCTCCTATCATTTTTGATGCATTGTACCAAGAGTCGTATAATAATGCTTCACATAGTTTTGGAATATTACTGCAGACAAGAAGTGCCTAGCGGAAGGATAGACGGAAGTTCGAATTTAATATACCTCTCTTTCTTCAAATGGTAGGGCATAAAAATGTGAAGCATATTTTACATGTATACATATAAAGTTCTACCATCCAGATGTAGCAACAAACTTTGACTAATTAAACAGACAAAAAACTGATGTAGCGACCACTGACAATTCTTTATGCTTATACACCATTACATGAACTGCAATACTTGTTTGACGTTTTACGCTTCAATACATTAAAAAGAATTAAAAGCAAGGTACCCGATCTCTCGAAATCATCAAGGTTCTTCTGGAAGTCTTCTGTATTTTCTTTCGACACTGGGGCACAAATACTACCATGAACCAGAATCATTGTAGTCAGATAAATTCGAAAATGCTCCTTATTCACCATCTATAAGGAAATGAAGAAAATTATTGTCAAACCAACAAATACATTTCAGGCATACCTTATTTCTTACTGTGAGTGTGCGTATTATTATAATTTTATTATTAGCTCACCTGAGCCAAAGGCTCAAGTGAGCTTTTCTGATCACAATTTGTCCGTTGTCTGTCGTCGTCGTCGTCGTCGTCGTCGTTGTCGTCGTCGTAAACTTTTTACATTTTCATCTTCTTCTCACGAACCACTGGGCAGATTTCAACGAGACTTGGTCAGATGCATGTCTTGGTCGGTGCAATTCAAATTTGTTCGTGGTGTTGCCATGGCTACCATAACTAGGTCAAGGTGACCTAGGGGTGCAAAAATCTTAAAAAATCTTCTTCTCCGAAAGTATTGATTAGAGAAAAAATCTGATGTGATATTTGGCTTCTCTAGGGTCTTTAGCCTATAGTTTGTTCATTTTGTGAAATTCAGACAAAAAATAGGTTACGCGTTTTTGCATTTAATTTTGAAAAAATCGTAAAATAGCTTCAAATTGTTATAACTTGACTATTTGGCCAGATAATGACATGGGGTTTTCAGTTTTGACATCTTCTTGTTAGTATCTTCAAATTGAGGTCAAGGTCAATTGTGAAGGTCGTGACCTAATTTTTTTTACCTCTGATTATAATTATTATCTCGAAAACTATAAACCTTTTGTATAGGCATGTATATTAGAATGTTGTAGGTATTGATACAACAATCATTTTGGTGTATAGAAAAAGGTCATGGGTTCAAAGGTCAAGGTCACAGATGTAAAACAATACCAAAATGGTTACTTATCTCGAAAACTATAAACTTTTTGTATAGGCATTTATATTAGAATGTTGTAGGTATTGATACAACGATCATTTTGATATATAGAAAAAGGTCATGGGTTCAAAGGTCAAGGTCACAGATGCGAAACAATACGGAAATGTTTAATTATCTCGAAAACTATAAACTTTTTGTATAGGCATGTATATTAGAATGCTGTAGGTATTGATACAACGATCATTTTGATGTACAGAAAGAGGTCATGGGTTCAAAGGTCAAGGTCACAGATGCGAAACAATACGGAAATGTTTAATTATCTCGAAAACTATAAAGTTTTTGTATAGGCATGTATATTAGAATATTGTAGGTATTGATACAACGATCATTTTGATGTATAGAAAAAGGTCATGGGTTCAAAGGTCAAGGTCACAGATGCGAGACAATACCGAAATGGTTAATTATCTCGAAAACTATAAACTTTTTGTATAGGCATGTATATTAGAATGTTGTAGGTATTGATACAACAATCATTTTGATGTATAGAAAAAGGTCATGGGTTCAAAGGTCAAGGTCACAGATGCGAATCAATACCGAAATGGTTAATTATCTCGAAAACTATAAACTTTTTGTATAGGCATGTATATTAGAATGTTGTAGGTATTGATACAATGATCATTTTGACGTATAAAAAAAGGTCATGGGTTTAAAGGTCAAGGTCACAGATGCGAATCAATACCGAAATGGTTAATTATCTCGAAAACTATAAACTTTTTGTATAGGCATGTATATTAGAATGTTGTAGGTATTGATACAATGATCATTTTGACGTATAGAAAAAGGTCATGGGTTTAAAGGTCAAGGTCACAGATGCGAAAACAATACTGAAATGGTTAAATATCTTGAAAACTATAAACTTTTTGTATAGGCATGTATATTAGAATGTTGTAGGTATTGATGCAATGATCATTTTGATGTAAAGAAAAAATTCATTGGGGTTTAGTATTTATGTTTTCTTTAAATCTATCAGCTAGCCATTAGTTATCAGGTGAGCGTATAAGGCCCATGGGCCTCTTGTTATTATTACAAGAACGTCGTATTTTTAAACAAATACAAAAATTTCAACCCATGCCAAAATCAAAATATATTAATTACTCTCAATAATTCTTATAGTTTGACTCAATGCTTTAACTCCAAAGATTTGAAACGCGATGAATTTTCGAGTTATTGAAGTTCTACTCACGTTTATATCGAAATTAGTTCCTTATAACTTAAAACTGTTGATCAAGTTACTTTAAATAATTCCATGATCCCTCCTATATCGTCATGTCTGTTAGCTAGGCTCGTATTGTTCTCTGTTACCCAGCACTGTACACCTTTATTTCGAGCGTTACGTGTGTCCCTCTGGCTGTTAACTTTACATATTTTAGTCATATTAACTTTCCGTTATGTGATTATCGATTATGATTATGAGTTGGTTAATGTTGTCCATATGCTAGTCTTCTGCCTGTAAGGTATAAATTATAATCGACTGTTTATCATCATTTACTTCCATATAAGGAAAAATGAGTTAAAAATTAAAACTTAAAATATCTTGGAAACACTTTAATCTGCGTCAGTATACACTTTGCATTTGGTGACTTTTTATCTATCATCTTGCTCATGACAGATCCGTGGTACGCCACTTTGCATTTTATTTATTTATTTATTTATTTATTTATTTATTTATACTCGTGGTTGATGCCTTGTTTTGCCATTTGATTCTGTAGCTTGTCGCTGGTTATGTTGGCTGTTATATACATGTACCTTTTTTAAATTTTATAAATCATATGCCATTTTTAATGTATTGATTGATAAAATTTAAAAAATACATGAGTATTGTCAAGTTAAGGTTTTGCCGGTCTTAAGTCAATTTTTACTCTACCCACTAAGAGGAATCGAAGTCCGAAAAGTGAAGTTCCTTCATATTGTAATATATTTTTTTCTTTTTTATAAAATGTTCAAAATAAGCACATGAAAGCTGTTAATTTTTAATACCTTATTTTATAAAAAAAAATCAAAATTCTTTCTCAGACTACATTAAATAATAGCAGGACGTATATTATTAACTGGTCTATATACGTCTATGGTAATAGGCCGAAATGTGTCAAGACTCGGACAAAATATACAAATCAATAAAAGATATAATTACAACGTCTTACAGTTCATGGTAGCAAAATGTACACTAAAGAAAAGTCGCAAGAAACATATAAAGAAAGAAGAGTCAAACGGTACACAACTTTTTCTATAAAACAAAAATAGTCGTGACGCCTAGAGCGTATTAATGTTGTCTATTTCACACATCAGTTATATCGGTGTAAACTACGTCAGTTTGTACTTTACTGCATTATTCTTAAAGATAAAATCTACCCGTGAGGGTTATATCCTTAAAAAAGACCAGTAGTACGAATAGAATCGAAACCTAAAGGGTGTGTTAATATGGTGCATTATATAGGAGGTGTGGTTAAAGTTTTCACTTTATTATATCCGATAGTTTTAGTTATAATTATGTCTAATACACACTTTGTTGCATAAAGCTGTGTAATGTATAGCAAAAAGTCCCGGGTTCGAGTCCCAGTTTAGCCGTCGAAAATTCTCTTCTTTCCTGTATCCATTGTCTAAGACTTGCATATTTCAACAAATACAAAGTTTTCAATTTCTAGGAATGTTTCTGTATCTAACAGTTTCAATATTAAGTTTTCAAGAACTAAATATTTGTAATTTAAGTTCAGAAACATACGTAATTTGTTAAAACTTCCTGGCTCATGTCCCCATTACTAGTACTCATTTCATGAAAATAAAGTGTAATAATAACTGTAATCCAATCTACTTTATATCTAACTAACCTATTGGGTCTTAGCTGAATGAAGTGATAAATGATTTGAACATAAATCATTTAAAAATCGAACTGAAAAGCCTATTTAACAGTTTGGCCAAATCATTACTGATGTGAAGCAAGCCCGCAATTTTATAGAAATCCGCCAGCCAGCAATTCGAATTTCTTAAAGGACCTTTAGTCGTATTATTATTTATATTACGTATATTGGGACCACAGAAGCCATGAATCTACGTGCAATTACGAAATTGCGCACATTGCGTAAAATGAGTTTCCCCATCTGGGCCTTTTAACCACGGGTCCATCATCAAATTGCAACACTTTGTGAAAATTGCAAGAACCCTAGAGGGGTTGAACGGGTCGAACAAGAGCCCAGAAGGACGATTACCCCATCTGAAATGTCATATCATAAGGAAATACTGGGATTAAAAAGTGCACAGGGCGTCAAATGAGTTTTCCATCTAGACATTTTAACCACAGGTATATATATCCAATTATAACATTTAGTGACCATTTTAAAGAACCCTAGAGGGGTAAAGAACGGGTCTAACAAGAGCTCAGAAGGACAATGACTCCCTCTAATGTGATATAGGGTTGAAGTGGCACACAGGGCGTAAAATGGGTTTTGAACTACAAAATTATGTCTCTTCATGTAAGAAATAAATTGAAATTTAAAGAAAATCAAATTTCTGAATAATCCCAAATGGTATAATAAGAGCCTATGAAAGGTCTGGATTGTTTTGTAATTTTGGGGAGAAAATGGACATCAAATACAAAAATAGCCTTTCCAATAACATACGTAAAGCCTAGCTGATTATGCAATTCTTAGGAACAAAATTCTCATTCTAATTCTAATTCTTTATTCCTTAAGTCTACTTAATTGGTTACATGCAAGTTTGTAGAATACAATGTATGGCGGTACATTAAATAAATAACAGTGTATTACATAGAGTTATAAAATAGGATGGTAAGTACAGTGAAAAAATATATCAATAAACCTTATTTTGTAAAGTATACATAGTAATAACAAACAATAGACTTTTATATATAGACACATGACATACCAAAACTATCCCAAATAGACCACTAAAGCCTACTTAAAGCCTGGTTAGTTAGACAAATAGACACCACGTAACAAAATAACCCCAAAATGGATCACAAGCAGCTATTTGAAGAGTGGCTGATTGTGTAAGTTTAGGGATTTATTTTTATGAAACACCTGCAGGTTTTTATATGCGGAATATGTTTTTTATTGTTATAATGTACTTGTTAATGTTACATTTCCGAGACATTTTCTCATATTGTGTTTAGTATTGTTTTGTTGCTATTTGTAATATCCGAGTTAATTAATGCTGTTTACTTACCTTGGTGACAGAATCTAGAAATTTATAATTTTTTGTAGCCGACCAACACATTAAGCCTAGTTTTTATTTTGTAGTAAAAGGCGTTTAATTTAGGTCAAACGTATTTGTCAAAGTAAAACTGTTTTTGAAAAAATAATAAATAAATAAACTTAATTTACACACTCTCTTACCTGTGTTACTGCGTTTTATATATTTCACAGGTACAATGTGTTGTCACGTACTACTCTACAAGTTCAAATACATTTGTTTTACCAATTTATTATTCCACTTTATTTTACTTTCCAGAACATTAACGGGTGGTTTGAACTTTCATTATAAACAATGATTCTCGTTGGTTTTACTTTGTATTCCCAGTGGCGCCTAAAATTTAGTTTGGTGTCTTTCATGTTTTACAAACCCCCGTAAACTAAGCACTGCCGTTATATTCCCTGAAGCAATGATGTTCGTGATGTAAGTTAAGTAGCCAGATTCAGAATCATCTGTAATGACGTCACTCGATGTACAGAAGTACTGTTGTTTCGTGACTAAAGAATAAGAGAAGAAAACATAAATTATATAAACTATATATAGAATTCTAAAATCTTAACTACCAAATATAGCACAATGCACAAAAAGCAAAACCCTTATGTCGCCAAATATATTTTACTGTCAGTTTGTAAACTTTTGAAGATTCGAATTTTAAATGTGATGCAAATTTGCATGAGTAACAATACCAAGAACACAGAGAGGAAACTTATATCTAAAATCAGTTTTGTCTTAAGATTCGAGCACCTGTTTTCAGTATAAGAACTTGAATGTTTATAAGTCCCACGTGCAGTTTTATAAAGCAACGTGACGTAAGAATTTAAAGTTAATTAGAAATGTCACTATATGCCCGGCTTTGTATAGTTTATATATTTGTTTGAACTTTTTACTGAGATATCTAGTATTTTAAAGCTTTTCTACAGCGTTCTTTCCACTAAAGATGGGAAAACTTAAATATTTTGGATTTTATGTGGCAGTGATGACCTTGGCGTCTGGTGAGTAATTTATATATTTTTGCGCATTACGCAGAAAATAAAATCATTACTGTACAGAAAAACTGAAATGCGTTTTAAGAGAAGCTAAGTAACAATTTGGAGTGTTTTAAAAGGGTTGTGACATGATGAAAATGGTCATTCTAGTTAGGAATCATTAAATCAAGGGCGTAGATAAGAACCGATTATAACCGATGAAAGAACAACAGTTGCGCCAAAGGCGCTTCAAATGGTGCATTCTTGCGACACCTGAACCTTATGAAAATATAAAAGAAAACTTGAATTTAAATACGAACATACCATTCCTTATCCATAAACATTGTCAAAAATACAAAGCACACCCCAAACCGAGCTTTGCCTATACAAGTATTTAACTACTTGGTAACTAAAGTTTTACTGGAGATTTTCATTAAGTCAGTCGTCAAAAGGCGACAATTTATCAATAGTGACTAACGTACACCCTGTAGTGGTACCTTTAACACAATTCTGCGCTAATAAAATGGCAAAATATCACTTGCTGTGTTGACAAAAGCAGGCATTATTTGGCTTTTCTCTACTTTTTCATTTCACTACGTTTTGGTGTAAAACATATCTGTTAACTTTCTTTGCTTAGACTTGCTTCTATTTTGATGGAAGGTTGTTAAAACTAAGCCGGATGATATAATCAATATCTGTATCAAAGTAAAAGACTGTCTGAATAATCAAGTATAAACCTGTACTACTAAGAACAAAACATAATTTTATATTTGTTTACTATAAATTATTTTTATCTATTTCTATTTTCTTTGCGTTTTTGAAAAAAAAATTAAAAATACGATCTGATTTTTACCGAGACAACTGCCTTTGTTGCATCATCATAAGTTACGCCACTGTAAATATAATCCCCATCAGTAGTACTTGGACAAAATTTGTAAAACCAATTTTTTCCAGGGGTTGGAATTCACGTATTTAACTTAAATCTGCATTTATTTTATTTATTTTAAGTGTTTCCTTTGTTTTGGAATGTGGTTTGTACAGGAACCGATATAGTTGAATATGATTACCTATAAACAACTTAAACATTGTTTACGTTAGCAAATTTTTTCCTAAGGTTTTTTGTCGATTTTTAGATAGAACCTCCGCATTTTTTCATTTTATTTATGTAATTTGCAGTCGCTCATTGATATTTTAATTCTCACATATATACGTATCAATCACAAACTGCAATTTATCCTAGACGAGTAGTAAAAAAAATATGGGCTGTTCCCAAGGAATTATTCTACTAATAGGCTATTACTCTGATGGAAACCTTTTTTGAAACATTGTTTAGTGTTCAAAATATTTTGTCTTTTTCAAAATGTAAAACAATAATATTTTATTGAGATAAGGTAATTATTGGTAACGAGGTTGGTTTTAGCTTAGTGTGAGAGAGTTAGCAGTTTGTTTGCCTGTGGTTTTCTACCTGCACTGCGGTTTTCTTCACTATCCCTGAACTGATCTCTAAAATATAAAAGGTGAACAAATCTTGACTAGGGCTTAAAACACCCTTACTCCGCTCTACTCTACTCTTCACTCCGCTACAGGGCTACTTTTTTCAACAACTGAGTTTTATTTCCGTTATAAATGCAGTACTGTTAAGAAATCTGATACATGTATTTTACTGAGGAAATGAGTTTTTAAAGAAAAACGGTTTTTTATTCATGTGTAACTTGACAGTCGTATAATGCCCTATATAATGGCTTTATTCACGAGTTTACCTTTTGTCCCGGAACTACGAGACAATATTAAATCTTTTTTTTAATTTTTTATTTATCACTTTGTGATTTCTGGTGGTAGTCACGGGTTGTTGTTGTTTAATAACACAATGTATCTTTATAACAAATTTGATGATTTCTATTATGCGCAGTTTTGTATAGTGACGCGAATTTCAAATAATTGGACTTACAAACAATAGTTGTATGTTCTGTCCAGCACCAATGTCAAAACTCTAAAAATAAAGACTTTTCAACTCGTAAATTCAAGAATCGGCGTTCTTTATATGTAATTCTGTTTAGCTTTGAGTATAACAAATTATATTTCAAATTCGTTGTCCTGCAGGACTACCGATTATGTATTTGGAGTGGAATTTAGTACCTTGTATATCGGCCAACACTTACTTACTTACTGCCCATTACGCCCTCTGTAGTGTGGGACAGCAACGAAGTCTTTCCACTTTTGTCTGTCATTAGCCAGTATTTGCAGGTTGCCCCGTGAATGGTGTAGATCGTTCATTTCTGCTTCAACAGTGCGCCTCCATGTTATCTTTGGTCTTCCTCTACGTCTTTTACCCTCAGATGTCCAGTGTAGGGCAGTTTTAGTGATATTGTGTTGTCCAATCCATCTCCATCTTCTTTTCTTTATTGTTGTATACAGGTCTTCTGACTGGCATCTTCTAAGAAGCTCATCATTTGAGATTTTACTTGGCCAAAAGATTTTAAGTATTCTTCTTAGACTCTTTGTATCGAAAATTGACAGTTTTTGTTGATCACTCTCTGTCATGCGCCAGCATTCTGAACCATAAAGTAATGTTGGTAATACGCAGCTGTTGTAAAGTTTCAACTTTGTTCTTGTTGTGTATTGGCTAGATTTCCAGACTTTATTAAAGTTGCTGGACACTGTTCTTGCTTTGGCTAATCTTTTATCGGCCAACACTGTTTCGTGAAAAATTAAGTGTATAAGATATACTTTTATAATAAAGTAACACATTTCATATCATGTAGTATCCATACTTAGAAATTCCACTCACTATTTTGCTAAGCCAACAAAGCTTTGAACAGAATTGACACCAAAAAACTGAAACATGTGAATCATGTAAATTTCCTTATCCAGATGGAACAGCCAGGTAAATAACGTTCCAAGTATTAAATGCATATTATACGCATGTAAAACTAACTAAAAGGGGTATTTTATTAATTGTGTTTAATCCTAGTTGTATACGAGGGTCGTTCAAAAAGTTTTGTCCCTTCCTGTAAACCGTAGTTAAAACACTGTGATTTATTATATTGTCACTTGTCACGGGTGACTGAGTTCATTCCCAAACACGTGGAACATTTCTAGATTGTATATGCTAAAAAATTAGTTTTTTCTTGCCATATTTTCATCATAACACTCGTTACACTGCTTGGAAAATGACGGACATGACAGATAAAACATTATTGAAATGAGAAGCTTCTTGAAAGCCAGTGCAAAACTCGGTAAATCGCCAAAACAAACATTTATTGAAATGCAAGATGTTTATGGTGAGCGAAACCTGTCATATAGGTCCATATCACGCTGGATAGGTAAATTTAAAAATGGTGTTAACGACATTTCTGATAAGGTCCGTTCTGGAAGACCAAAAACAGCATGCACCAAAGAAAACATTTTCAAAAATTCAAAAACTAGTCAATAGTGATGGAAAGTTGACTGTCAAACAGATAGCTGACGTCGTTGGTTTATCGATGGGGACCGTACATTTCATTCTAAGAAAAAAATTGACATGAGAAAGATTTGTGCTATAGGATCCCTCATTTGTTGTCAAAAAAGCAAAAGCTTACACGGGTCAAGATGGCTAAAAATCTGCTGAAAATATATAGTAATTGTAACAGCAGGCGTCTGGCTGATATAGTTACAGGTGACGAAACATGGGTGTATTACTTTGAGCCACATAGAAAGATAAATAATAAAATATGGCTAACCAGAAAAGGAAAACGACCTGAAATTGCAAGGCGCACACAGAGCACAAAGAAAGTTCTTTATGCTATATTTTTCAATAGTAACGGCATAGTTGCCCAAATTCCCATCCCTAAAGGCCATGGTATCACGGGAAATATTTATAAAAATAAAATTCTTAATAAAGTGAAAAAGTTTTATGAAAAGAAGAGACCAAAATCAGGAATTCGTGGTATTCGGTTAATCCATGACAATGCTCCTGCTCACAAATCCAAGTTGGTTACTGAATTTTTAGACAAGGAACGTGTTGTTGTTTTACCTCATCCACCATATTCACCTGATCTTTCACCGTGTGACTTTTATCTCTTTCCTAAACTTAAGAAACACCTTTCTGGTCGTCGATACAGATCTCGTTCATCGCTAGGTTCAGCAATGCATCAGTTTCTGAATGGTATATCAAAAAAAGAATATGCAAATGTATTTAGAAAATGGATCCAGCGTCTTAAAAAGTGTGTAGCCGTTAAAGGTGGTTATTTTGAAGGAATGAAATTGAAATATCATAAATAAAACGTCTTAATTTGTGTTTTTATTATAAAGGACAAGACTTTTTGAACGCCCCTTATAGATAACAAACGTGAATACTTGGAAAATACCTTCGATAAAATTGTCTGAATCAATCTTATTTAAAGTTTTCATGGTTTTTATATGATTTTAATTTATATTTTACAGAAATTTTGACACAGCCTTTACGACAAGAACCGCCTATGATGATGTCATTTCCTCAACCAATATCGCAGACCAGAATACAAGCCATCATAAGACAACGCTTACAAAACATACTGCAAGAAAAAAACCTGTTCAACCAAGGTCAAACTTCAGATAAAATGACCGGACAAAACTCCATCGCGAGTCAGCAGGGTGATTCAAAACAAAGGACAAAGTCACTGATAAACTTAGAAAATAGACTTCAAAATGTCATCCGAAACAAACGGGTACAACAATTAGAACCTGTATCAATGACCACTTCAAAGGTCAGACCAGAGATTATGCAGGAGATATGGCAGAATCCAGCAATGTCTGGGGCAGGGAATACACCCCCATCAAACAACGGGAGTCAACAAGTAGACGTGGCAGGAAATGCACTTGAAAACTATCCACAAGAACCAGGACAACGAGCTCAGGCTAGAGGCGGCCGCAACAGAGATCAGGCTAGGAACCAACTGGAACAACAACAACCATTGGCACCATTGAAAACAGACTCCCGAAATGTACAACAACCACAAAAACAACTAAGCTTGAATGAGCAGATATTGGAGGTTCTTAGAATAGTAACATTGATAAGACAACAACAAGCCATGCAACAGTCACAGAGTCCATTATTGAATTATTGTGGTAGTTTAGAAAACCTGTTGATGTGTGCTCTTGATATGTCATTTTGCTGTTTTGATATGTTTTGATACCCTTTTTTGCTTTATGTATAAACAGAATACAGAGATGTGACCTGACTCGGTTGGACTCGGTTGCTAAAAGCTCTGTTAGCTTAAGCTTATTTCTGTCAGTAAGTTAATCAACATTTATATTTTGACTTATAGGTAATGTAATTTCTAGTTAAAAGTTAATTCAAACAATTGTTATTTTCAAATAGAAGTAGTTAATGCCAACACTATATATATATTTTAGTTGTAATAATATTTTGAATGTTCAATGACCAGTTGGTTAAGCAAACGGAACCCTAAACAGCTGGATCCAGATTGTCGTACCATATTTGTGACCAGTTTTGTTTGTAATCATGGATTATCACGTTTATTTATAATGATTAATTATAAAAATTAGGCATTTGGATAACAAGTGTGCATTTATAGCTCATATAGAAAGACATTAAAGATATTTCAATAATTACTCTTGACCGTTGGTTTTATTCGATACGTACTGTACAGTAAAACCTCGTTACAAAGACGACCGTTCACCACCACCACAGTCTTTTGAAGTCCTAAAACTCTGTTTCTATTGTAAGCCTATCTCGCTTTCATCTCCAAACCCCAAGTCTGACTGAACAAACGGTGGAACAATTAACGGAGACTTACTGTACTTATCTAATGAAAAACAAACATACCTATCCATTTCCGAATCACAATCCAGAAGCAAAGTAAAAACTTTGGAACTGACAAGTTAGGTTAGACACGTGAACTTCCACCAGGGAAGTGAGGCCGGGTGCTCCGGAAGGGTAAGCACCTCCTGTTTAGCTAGCTACACCCGTCACGTGTAATCAAAATTGTGTGAAATAAAATCGTGTGTCTAAACAACACAATGATTAACACAAACAGTGGGGTGACAGAATTAATCACTTACAGTCTTAACTGGGTTTATAAGAATACCATGTTAGTACAGACCAACTTTTGCAGTTGCTAGTTATCAAATTTTCTTCTTTACTTTTAAACATGGATTGGTGTGTTTGTCTTTGAGACAACATGACAGGTGCAGGTTGGTGGATCATATCATAACAATAATTATGCTATAATATTCCTTGTAAACTTTAATAAGCGAAATGTCCATTTTTTTCTTCTATCAACTCTATTTTCCGCAACATACTTATTCATCCAGCAAATATTGCATTATATATGTTCAGTATGTTCTACATGTATATATATATATGAGATATCTCGAACTAGCAGAGATGTTTACTTTACTACTTGTTACAACTAAATGGATGTAAAATTGTATGGGCTTCATCACACTGCATTCGTTTGACATTGTAATGTCGCATATACATCTCCTATTTCACATGTAACTGTATTTTGTGTATCACAGTGAATGCAATGTGTGTGTGTTGTTTTACCATACCGTTTTATATTGCATCCATTAATGGTGTAATATGCGACTGAATCTGGTCTACCTTTTACTGGTGGAGTTTCGCGTGACCTTATACACTTTGTGACGTTGTTATGACCATCATGTTGTCATTTCGCTTATTAAAAGTTCGGTGCACAACGGTTTTTTTCTACAGTCTATGAACTGACTGTCTTTAATATAAGTGAAAGAATCTTGACTGGGGCTTTAAACTCCATTACTCCTATCATACCTAGGACAAATCAATTAATCAAATAAAATACCAGACACTTCTTTCTATAACCCGTGATCCTCAGAAGTAGGATTTATACGTTATTTGAAGGGATGATTAATATAATCTTTTTTCACTATCAAAGTGTATTAAGTATGTCAAATATATAATTCTCACGAGTGACAAAGTCCAGTGTTATGTGAATTAATTATAATTTGACATAAGATATACGATGTTTACTTTATACGTAGATTTGTGTCTGTCTGTATCAGGCGGCGAAACCAACAACTGAGATATAACAAAAAGGACCCATACAAATCATAAGAAAAAAAGGTTCACCATCAACTATTTTAACTGATTATTTTGGTTGTATACATTCCTCAAACAAAGGGCTTATGGGCCTTATTGCTCACCTGAGTATATCTCTTCAGTAGTCAATTACATAAATTACAGGCACCCTCAAAGTTTGTCTCAACAGTTTGAAAGTGAGTGAGTGAGTAATGGGGTTTAACGTCCCAGTCAAGAATATTTCACTTATATCGAGACGTCGCCAGCTATAGGCGAAAGTGCAGAAATTTTTCCTGTGCGTTGCGCTGATGGCATTATACAGCAGGGTTTTTTAGCGTGCCAAGCCCACCGTGACACGGGACCTCGTTTATTTTAAGTTCCCATCCGAAAGAACCGTGACTTTCATTTCGTAATGCCGAGTGCTTGGCGAAAGAACAGTCACTACCCACTTTCAAGTCTTGGGTCAGACCCAGCCGGGGATCGAACCCACAACCTCCCACTTACGGAGCGAGCACTCTACCGACTGAGCTACCGCAGTGGTCTCAACAGTTATAGAGAAGATCAAAATAGATTCTATATAATTAATCATCTTTGGTCTTGACCCTTGAGCTCAGTGATCCGTTAAATGACATGTTCTTGTTAAATGAAAGTTATATTGTTTCATGATATTAAATATTGCAAAGCGACCATGTGCTGCAATAAATAAAGTGACAGAGAGATTGTTGTTCCTTTAAATTCGGTCAAACCATTAAAGACGTTTTAAACTAAAATAAAGCCAGTTAAGCATGGGCAAAACAAAAGAAACAATGAAAAATAAAAAGTAAGTTGTTAAACATTTTATGGTCATTAAACGATAAGTATGATATAGAAAATTAAGCTAAATAGCGTGTAGTTGACAATAGCCAAAACCAACAAGAACATACATTAATATTAAAATTCTACTTATAATTGTAAGATCAGCAGTGGCATATAAAACTCTGGTTATAATTGTAAGATCTTAAATATGATAAAATGTTCCACTGTGCGGTCCAGTACTCTATAGACACTGGGTACCACAAATCTCTATTTCCAATAAGTGGTCCTTGAATACCCGACGTATCTAAACCCAGTGTTAGTTTACTTGCAAGATAGAGAAATCCTTTCCCCACCACAATATACATTGGTCCCTTGAAAAAACTATTGCATGCAATGTAATCGAAATAAAGCCAAATTAGACCAATCGAAAATAGCATCGATATTTAAAGCCATATTTTACAATTCCCCTTTAGAGGGGGGTGGGGGGGCTTTTGATGTATTGTCTGTATCAATTTTTGCACATCCTTCCTGTACATATCAAATGACCCTGTTAAAATATGTCTGAAACCTTATCGCAGGCTGAATGCTGGTAAAATTGTCTAAAAATATTTGAATCACACTTTGTGTATATCCATATATGTTGTGTTGATTCTTTTATTATTGCTTTTATCATTACTTAAACTGTTTACGAAAACAAAGACCAACGGACCATATATTATACATGTTCGCTAGGTTTTCCGAGCAAAAAGTAAATAAAGTTTTTTCTATAAATTAGAATAATACGCAAGTTACTTAATTACAGAACCTTAATCATAAAAAGTATTTTGTGGTGGGGTTTTGTTTTTCGCAAGAAAATTAATTTTGTAACCAAGTATATGAGTCGGTTTTATATAATTATGATAATATATATGGGGCCTTAAATGGTTTAAATTAATTAATTATTTACAAACGTAAACAAGAAAGGCATGCGACTTATGTGAACTTTGAACCGTATAAAACGAAACATGAAATGGAACATTCCAGGCGTACAAATGTTATAAGTATTTCAATTTGTACAACATTTGTAGAAAACTCTTTCAGTTTCCCATGAAACGTACAAGTGGAAGGTTGGACTAAAAGACACATGATGACTTCTACAGGAGTATATGTAATGTTCAGCTTGCTTATTGCAGGTTAGTGAATTATTTATCTATTGTTCGTCTTTTACACTTAAAGACAGTCATTAACTAAAATTGCTATATTATCATTTGGTGTCTTATAAAATAACCACAATATTTGTGTTTAAAAACAAAAATACTAACAAGAAAAAATACATGAAAAAATGAATTAATTACATTTATTTCTGTATATAGAGAAAAAAAATCAGCAAATTTTCTAATATCGTGATTAGACTAAGAACTAAGACACCCGTTTTGGACCCCATGTTCTAAAACATTGATATTCACGCCTGAATCACGCCTGTGTCATAGACTTAAAAAGTTTGTCCACTTTCAAATAATGTGATCCTAATGCTTTTTTACAAATCAAAACACTTCAAAACTTCAAAATTACATACTTCACGTCATCTAAAATGGATATTTTGTGAAAACTGATTCCAATAACAAGTGTAATATATAAGTGATTTGCATTGTAATTGTTGACCTTAGTTGAACCTTTTAATATATGCATATGGGGTCACCAAGGGAACATCTTACAGTCGATTTTTAGTATAAATTGTAAAATTTTCTCTATGTAGGAGAATGACGGAAAAAGTAAAAATAAAACTAAAATTATTTTTAGATGCGCTTTTTGTTTTCAAAATAAAATATCAATATTAGGTTTCAAAAATTTAAAAAGTATAAAAGTTATTTATGAAAACGACTGTCTCTAAACATTAAAGATGAACTATAATATTGGAATATATTCGAAAACTCGTGTCGTTTACCAAATTGTTTAAGAACAACAATTCAGTAATTTTTTCAAATGTTTGCAAAAATTTAATATTTTCGTTTGACGAAATATTAAAGCCGGACGTTATAATTACGTACAGACGCAAGAGTAGATATTGCAGATATTTCATCTTATATAACTACTCACAAGGCCCAATGTTTCCAAATTGTGCTTAAATTCCAAAATAACACGGCGAATTAAAGCATTTCAGCTCTTTTTCTATTATTATCGCGTTTTCTAATAAAAAAAACCCACTCAGTTTAGATCTACTATGTATGTGAACGTGTTTTCGGCATTGAAGACTAACTCATGTAACTGGGGGCGCTAAGGTAATCAACATATATTGTAACCTCGGGATATGCTTCGGAATCGTCTTCCAAATCAGCATGGCTAGTTTTGGAACAGAAGCTCGAAATTCCAAAATTTCTTTACATATGGCAATGAATTTAACAATTAGCTTGCAAACCTTTATACTCAAAAGTTTCCATTAATTTAGTATGTTCTCTTAAAACTCGCGAATAGCTGAAGTAATGCTAGATGCGGTTTTAAACAAGTCAGTCACACTCAGTCCGGTTCTTTGTCCAAGTATATCGCTAGCTTTACAAAGTTATGTTATAATACTTCTACATGTATCATATCACAAAGAAATAAAGTCTTCGTCGTCGTTAACACGATTTACAAGTCCGTCCAGAAAGTTTGGGACCCCCATAAAAGCTGTTCATAGCTAGGCACGAGTTTGTTCGCTATAACAGATTTTTGACATGTTCTATCAACGATTTATTTAACAGTAATTTACATATGACACACCACCAGATCTCACTGATGTAAATTTTATGTAATAAAATGCAAAAGACACGGTTATTTCCCTTTATATATTTCAGACACAAAAATTGCTGTCATTTAGTAAAAAACGATTTCAGACACTGGGAACAAAGCATATGCTCCAAAACATAAATAAAATGGTTTTTTCTATGTCAAATGATATTTTAAAACATTTTATGAAAATGGACGTTATATGAAAAATAAATAATCGGTAAAAACACTCACCAAAAATACAACTTTCTCCTTTTTCTAAATATTTTAGTATTTTCAATAAAAATAGATTCCAACCGATAAAAGTGCATGTTTGCCTTCGAAAGTGCCAGGTAATCACAGAAAACTAAGTTTTTATAACTCGTTTCAATAATTTCTATTCATTTAGTCCATATTTGAAGAAATTTTATTTTCTTCCAAAATCTTTTCATTTTTTGTCATTTTGCAGTTCACTAAATTCTAAAATTGAACCCTTTATCGATTATGTCATTTGAAAAACATTCTATGGAGTTATAAAACTAGTCCTTCGACAAGTATAAGCTAACAAAACATCAAGTACCAAAACCGTCAAAACTGCTGTTTTACAATGGTATATAAGGGGGCGCAAAAGACATGAAGGTTGTCGTGTTGGGTATCGCTCCAACTACGACTGCTGATGATTTAACGGTTTATTCAGTAAAACCTAGCTTCTAACTACGAATTACCACTTCATTTACGATTTGATAGATCAATTAGATGAACATCTCCAAAAAAACCGTTTATTTCTAAAAATTATCATGCCATATATGGTAAGCTATTTGGGAGTTCTTCAGATGGGTGGTTCTGTCCATCATGTGGCGTGTGTAGCTAGCTAGACAGGAGGTACTTATCTTTCCTGAGCATCTGGACTCAATCCATTGGTGGAAGTTGTTAACACATGTTTAACTTGCCCATCTCAAAGTCTACTTTGCTTTTGGTATTGTAATTTGGACATGATGTACCGATGTGTGTGTGTGAGTGTGTGTGTGTGTGTGTGTGTGTGTGTGTGTGTGTGATCTTGGTATTCAAAAACTGCTTGATCAATTTGTATTGACTAAACTTTAAATACTGAAGTCACAAAGTAAACATATATTTACAGGTGTCTTGTCACAAGGTATTGGCACTTCAACACAATTACAAGGCAGCGTGCAAGCAACTTCGCCATTAATGACACGGCCGCCGCCAACTATAAAGGGTGGATCAAACGCATTGTTACAGGCGTTATTGTTGCTACGAGAGCAACAAAAGCTACAGCAACAACAACAACTGCAACAACAACAACAACGACCAAACTATGGATTTAATTTAATGGGAAATTGGATGGACTATTGTGGAAGCTTCAGTAATTTGTTATTGTGTGGAATGGATAGTTTTTGCTGTTTCGAGCTTTTCTTTTAATGCATGAACATTCAACAATGGACACTCTTATATCCATTCCATGTGAATTAGTCAATACATGTATGTTTCGATTCTCATATTGGAAAAGGTTCAACATTAACTAACATTGGCACTACAGTCATAAATTGTTTTGAATATTTTATGCATATCTGGACCATTTTAAAGGATGCACTTTTCATTACCATGGGCATTTCATTTGTACTGATATCTACGTGTCACAATGAACCCTATTGTTTCAGTTAGAACAGATACGCAGTTCCTAAGAGACGATTATCCACTATAATTCTATAAAATTCCATTGTACATGTACATATACATTTGTATCCATTACATCATAATATATGTTTATTGTATTTTAAATTAAGTTGTAAATAAAATATTCAATTTCTTAAACAAGCAGTTATGTGAATTTATATGAAGCAAGCTTTACGTTTTCCAGCATACAATTATGTTCATAGACAATAGCATACACCTGTATGCTCTTGGTGGAGATTTTACACTGAACTTCAAACCCAACTATACTACTGCCTACACTAATCATTTATCTGCAGTTTATTGTAGGCACTTAAACAGCAAATAATATATCTCTATCTTATAGAACTGTTTGACTTGCAATGACAAGGGTGTCAAATCAGTTTCAACATGTATTTTATATAAATTGAAGTTTCCATAGTAACTGATTAGATGTTGATGTTTTCCACCAAGTTTTGTAAACTTCTGATGTATATTTTTTGAGAATTACTCCAAACTGGAAACTTTAAAGGGCCATAACTCCAAATATTGTTGATGCTTTGCACCAAATTTCATAAAATTGTGAACCAGTTATAGGTTTAGAAGAATACTTCAGACAAGAAGTGTGGAACCAAAGGTTTGAAGGATGGACACAACTTTAAATTCCCCAGATGTGGGATAATTAAGTTTATAAGAACGATAATTAATTCATAATTACTATTAGTGTATACTTTTTAGAGCTATGGAAATGTAATATTTCAATAATTAATCTTAATTAACGACCAATGTTAGAGAGGTACACCACTCCAGTATGGTTAACATCTCATCAATTAGCAACATAAAATTTGGTGAGACTTCACAGTAATATCTTCAAGACTACACCTACGTAAAAACTGTCAGTTTTAGTGCTATACAAAACTCAATTAATGTTTATGTTTAAAATATATATTAACACCCACCACAGTTAAACCATTTACTGGTATATAAATCTGTCAAAAAGCTTTTATTAAAAGTTGATAAGCATTACAGTGAAGTATAAGTGTACAGTCCAACCTGCCTTAAAGGTCATCTCTATATAAGGGCCACCTGCTTATAAAGGCTATTAGAATTGTATCCCAATTGTTTTTTATTCGTAAAATTTAAGCTTGTATACAAAGGCCACTTTTACTGGTTCCATTTGGTAGCCTTTAAAGACAGGTTTTAATGTATAAGACTTACAACCTGTAATGTTATACCTAACTGTCATATCAAACATTGACTACTGTGCATAAAGGCTATTTTGAACATGGATATATTGCAATTAAATATTTAATTCTAGTTGTTTGTTAAAATTTTAATTATATTTCACCATAGAAAAGGGAGACCTAAGTGGAAAAAAATATTTTTTGTTTTTAATCGGTCTATATGAGTGCGTACATACCATAAATTTTGCCATTTTTTCAAGAATATCAAAATGGTTAATTATAAATACTCCTATTAGGTGCCTCATTATCTTTTAGTTATATGTAGGTCGACCAGGTGTGAATTTTTTTTACTCAATCACGCAGGTGAAAAGTAAATTTTTACCCAACATTCATTTGTAATTTGAGGCTCAAATGGTTAGCTGGAATACATATTTTCTGTCAAAATTGAGATTTTTTCTATATACAGACGTTAACCAAAACAAGTAGCATTGACAAAAATATACTTTTTAGTTAGGTCTCTGAATGATGAATAAATGTAAGCTGTTAATTTTTGCAAATACTTCTTTATTAAAACGTAATTTACAATATTCCATGTTCAAAATAGCCTTTATGCACAGTAAAACTGTAACGTATGTTCATTACACAAGGACATTTATTACAACATCAACATGATGACTCTATAACAAGAATGGAGGGGTGTGGAAAGTCTTATACTCATATTGAGGTAGTCTGTCAGGATGAAGAATGAAACTGGAGTGTCCTGAGAAAACTACCTGCATTCTGCTAGCAAACAGACAAACTTTTTATACTAGAAAGTATCCTCAGCAGGATTCAAACCTACATGTAAGAGGTCAGATGTGCTGTGATATGTAAGTGCACACTTTAGACAACTCAGCTACCAAGCCCGATTATATTACAAGGGCTGTCAGAAGAACAGTAAAGCTTACCAATGCATCAAGTCTATCAAACTTATTATTAACCAAAAACAATGGACACAGTGTATACAAGAATATATTTCAAGTTTTCTACATAAAAAGCACTGGTAATGGGTGAATAATAACTGGAAACAAATATTTAAAACAAAGACATTTTAATGCATCATGACAGATCTATACAATAAACAAATAATTTTTAGGAACCTAATTATAACTGATATCATAATAAACAATGATTTGGCCACCTTGGGAAAGGTATAGCGTCTTTTATATTATAAATTCCTAGAATACTTTGTATGTATCGCTCAAAACCCATTCCAAATCCTCCGTGTGGTGCTGAACCAAACTCTCGTAAATCTAAGTACCTAAATAATAAAGATATATTAAGGTACTCAGTAATGTTTTATAGACCATAACTATAAAACATACAAGTAAGCTGAAATTCTTATCACATCTGTGGTTTTATTGGAGATGTTCTTTTTCTTAACTGGAGTCACATTCAGAAGAATTTACTTCTTTAAAGGTAAAGCGTTTTAGTATGGCAACTGCAGCAATATAGTTGATCCAGAGGTTGGTTGGAGATGATATATTTTTCACAATTTCCTTCATTACAGCAGCAAAGTGTTTTAATGATGTCACCATGACAACATAAATGATGCAAATTTAAAATAAAGTTATAGGAAATGGGACATTTTATACGTATATATTTTTATGATGTAAATCATAATTTTGCAAATGTGTCCATCCCTTTTTTGTGGTTGTTTCTCCATGACATGACATATGTGGCTTCTCCTGCCAGGCACATATATACAAAAAATTCTTAATTGTGTTACATACATTTTAAAGTGACCACTTACAAGTTTGAGACTTTGTCATATAAAGGTTCGTGAAGGGAGAAGTTACCACTGTCTTTAAACCATACCATCTAGGAATTTCCCTAGAGAAGCTATATCAAAAGGCCATCATTACATTATCTAGGACATTGTTTTGTTTTCTTACCATTTCATTTTTTCTGTAAGTTTAAGTTGATCAAGCCTGCCTTTGAGTAAATCATATCTCTCCTCTCTCAGTGTCCCTCCAATAAGTTCTCCAACATCTGGTAACAGTAAATCTACAGCCGCTACCTTAATATACATAAAACAAACAATCTTAGTGGCGAGATGAAGTTATATTCCCTAGGCAAGTAAGTTGACAAAAATGATAAACTTTCTCACATTAGGAGTGTCCCGAGTGAGATTTCAACTTAAGCAGTGAGAGGCGCTGGGATCCATGTGTGCATCCAATAACATGTGTTATAATAAAAATTTTAACTACATTTCTATAAATTTGTGAATGCCATACAAATGTTGTTGTCATTCAATCATAAAAATTTCACTTAGCTAAAATAACCATGCCAACAGTATGTTATTTTGTAATGACATGTTATAATGGAAGAAATTAAAAGAACATTACTTAGTAATAACCAACACAAACTTAAACACAACACAATACAGATCAATCAATGGCCAAACAAGACATGACAAGAAGGAAAAAACATATGTTATGACCATTGAGACAAAACTGTATGATTGTGTGGTTTCTAAAGATTACATGGTCAGCTAGGTCTAGCTGAATCAGTTCTTTAGAGACAACAAAAATCTATAGTCAAATGATCTACAGCTTCTTTTATATAACAGCAAAAACAATTCAAGAAAAATATTGCTTTGTTTGATTTTTTTACAGCAATCACAGATGGATTTTCTATAGTTATGTTGCATACTCAAAATTTATCCCCACCTTAAGAAGAAAGAAGGTGATATTTAAATGAAGTTCCATCCTTCTTTCCATCCAGACATTTCTTGTCTGGAGTATTTCTCCAAAACTATGAAGAACTATTTTATCAAACTTGGTGCAATGCATCAACATTGATAGAAGATGTGCATATAATTATCCCTAGTTGCTTTGCTCATTTTCTTGGGAATTATGGCCATTTGATTGAATAAAACCTAATGACTGGGGATCTTTTATCACTGAATTTGCTTGTTTAGTGTTAAAAACTCACTGTCTGACCATCTTCATTAGAACGGCTGTAAAATGGTTTAATTTCGCTTGGGTAATCAGTGACAAACAGAGGAACATCACCACATTCTTGTACCAATGCCACCTCATGCTCTTTATGAAAGTCAACTCCCCACTGCAATATAATTACATTATGTTTTTAAAACAAAGTGTATTTTATCCTTGGTTCATTTAAAAGAAACTGGTTGCTTTCATAAAAATCAAATGTAATGTACATGTATCTCAAAAATCTTGAAAACAAGTGTCATCTTTTTTTTCAAAAACAAAGTAGATACCATTTCATATAAATGCTTTATAATCAGGAATTTTGGTCACACATATTTTTTCTACAATTGACTTCAAGCTCACTTAGATTGCTTATAGATGTTCAGTGATTATAAGCATTATGCAAAAACAAGAGGCCCATGGGCCTTATACGCTCACCTGATAACTAATGGCTAGCTGATAGATTTAAAGTAAACATAAATACTAAACCCCAATGACTTTTTTCTTTACATGAAAATGATCATTGTATCAATACCTACAACATTCTAATATACATGCCTATACAAAAAGTTTATAGTTTTCTAGATAATTAGCCATTTCAGTATTGATTTGCATCTGTGACCTTGACCTTTGAACCCATGACCGTTTACTATACATCAAAATGATCGTCATATCAATACCTACAACATTCTAATATACATGCCTATACAAAAAGTTTATAGTTTTCGAGATAATTAACCATATCGGTATTGTTTCGCATCTGTGACCTTGACCTTTAAACCCATGACCTTTTTTAATACATCAAAATGATCATTGTATCAATACCTACAACATTCTAATATACATGCCTATACAAAAAGTTTATAGTTTTCGAGATAATTAACCATTTCAGTATTGATTCTCATCTGTGACCTTGACCTTTGAACCCATGACCTTTTTCTATACATCAAAATGATTGTTGTATCAATACCTACAACATTCTAATATACATGCCTATACAAAAAGTTTATAGTTTTCGAGATAATTAACCATTTCAGTATTGATTCACATCTGTGACCTTGACCTTTGAACCCATGACCTTTTTCTATACATCAAAATGATCGTTGTATCAATACCTACAACATTCTAATATACATGCCTATACAAAAAGTTTATAGTTTTCGAGATAATTAACCATTTCTGTATTGTTTTGCATCTGTGACCTTGACCTTTGAACCCATGACCTTTTTCTATACATCAAAATGATCGTTGTATCAGTACCTACAACATTCTGATATACATGCCTATACAAAAAGTTTATAGTTTTCGAGATAATTAACCATTTCGGTGTTGTTTCGCATCTGTGACCTTGACCTTTGAACCCATGACCTTTTTCTATACATCAAAATGATTGTTGTATCAATACCTACAACATTCTAATATACATGCCTATACAAAAAGTTTATAGTTTTCGAGATAATTAACCATTTCAGTATTGATTCTCATCTGTGACCTTGACCTTTGAACCCATGACCTTTTTCTATACATCAAAATGATTGTTGTATCAATACCTACAACATTCTAATATACATGCCTATACAAAAAGTTTATAGTTTTCGAGATAATTAACCATTTCAGTATTGATTCACATCTGTGACCTTGACCTTTGAACCCATGACCTTTTTCTATACATCAAAATGATCGTTGTATCAATACCTACAACATTCTAATATACATGCCTATACAAAAAGTTAATAGTTTTCGAGATAATGAACCATTTCGGTATTGTTTCCCATCTGTGACCTTGACCTTTGAACCCATGACCTTTTTCTATACATCAAAATGATCGTTGTATCAATACCTACAACATTCTAATATAAATGCCTATACAAAAAGTTTATAGTTTTCGAGATAATTAACCATTTCAGTATTTTTTCGCATCTGTGACCTTGACTTTTGAACCCATGACCTTTTTCTATACATCAAAATGATCGTTGTATTAATACCTACAACATTCTAATATACATGACTATACAAAAAGTTTATAGTTTTTGAGATAATAATTATAATCAGAGGTAAAAAAAATTAGGTCATGACCTTCACAATTGACCTTGACCTCATTTTGAAGATACTAACAAGAAGATGTCAAAACTGAAAACCCCATGTCATTATCTGGTCAAGTAGTCAAATTATAACAATTTGAAGCTATTTTACGATTTTTTCAAAATTAAACGCAAAAACGCGTAACCTATTTTTCGACCGAATTTCACAAAATGAACTATAGGCTTAAGACCCTAGAGAAACCAAATATCACATCAGATTTTTTCTCCAAACAATACTTTCGGAGAAGAAGATTTTTTAAGATTTTTGCACCCCTAGGTCACCTTGACCTAGTTATGGTAGCCATGGCAACGCCACGAACAAATCTGAATTGCACCGACCCAAACATGCTTCTGACCAAGTCTCGTTGAAATCTGCCAAGTACTTTCAGAGGAGAAGTCGAAAATGTGTGTTAACGACGCACGCACGCACGCGCGCACACTCTCACGCACACACGCACGCACTCACGCACGCACGCACATACACACGCTGCACCATACCATAAGCTCACATGACCTTTGGTCAGGTGAGCTAAAAATATACCGTATATATACTGTATACGTAGAAATATTCTTTGTGTATTAATGTTCGCAATTTTCGCAGTCGCTGATCAACTGCGAATATAATCTGAAATTGTCAGATGCTTACACTATCTTCGTGACCCAGAAAGTTTATACAAGCAAAAATGCTTTCCATACCAAAACCGCGAAAATTTATACCAGTGAATATTTCTACGTATACAGTATACAGTTATCACTAATATCTGTTTTAAATTTGACAACATCAGATACCAGTTTACAATCTTTTTATCTATGATTTTGAAATGTAAAAAAGTTGTTATTCTGCAAGATAGTAATGTATTTAAGGCGTCACTTGGAAGCTTTCTTTAAACCTATTCTAATTTTGTTGATTTTTTATTTTTAGTATCATTAGTTGACAGATTTCAGAAAAGAGACATCTTAGAAAAGGAATAACTGTAAAACTGAACCTAGATGTCACCAGCTTGCATGCATAACTTATATGTCAAGAGTAGTTAAACAGAGATACATGTGATGGCTGAAAGCACCTGCCTCCAGAGAAGTCAGACATAATAATTAGTATAAAATAGAATATTTACCTTAACTTTGTGCTGGAATTTCTCATTACTCTTTTCTAGACACTTCACTGCTTCACTATATGTTATCCTTAAAGAACAGATTTACATATACAGAGCTTCCATGTCAGATCAATGGGGTTCCTCATTAATAAGTATACCATTTGACAACAGCTAAAAACTTTGTTAAGTTATTATAATGGTTATGGTATATGTTAACATCACACATGCCAAAAATAACATTATATGGAGAATCTTTAAATAATATGATTCAATTTCCAATGGAAATTATTATAAGTTATACAGGGCTTTGGCAGGTTACATGGTCCCATGTACCCCATCAAAGATTTTACCATCTTTGATGGGGTACATGGGGTCGTGTAACCTGCAAAAGCCCTGTATAACGTTTTTGTCACCCTTCAAAGCGTAACCAGTTGGATCTTTTTAACTTCCATTTCGTATTTTGTGTGACTTGCGTACATTGTCGCCATGTGTGTTTACTGTAACTAGACGTCAGGGATGTACGTTCATGTACCCTGGCAGATTTCCGAACATAGTTCCATGTACCCTGGCAAGTTAACCAATCGCTATGCGAGAAATTTCTTTGAAGGGTGACAAAGTGTCCTAATATCTTTTGACTGAATAAAAAGTCAGAAATAATTTGATCAATTTTAATTAAAGCCAATAAACTAAAGGAACTAAATGAACAAAACAGTCCTTGTAAATTTTTTATAGCAATCTACTTCCCTCTTACTAGTGAAATAGCAACTGATTGTTGGTTGGTTGTTTGATTGATGAAAAGCTATGGGTAAAATTGTAAAAAAAACATTTTCCCTGAATGCAAGGTGATCATGATCAGTGCTCTTTTTATGACATTCGTACTAGGACATTTTTGCTTCATTTCTTCTGTACCTAGAGTTTCGAAATATTTTATCATTTATTTCTTCTGTATTTTGATTCTGATCAAATTAGGAATCAATCTTAAACCTCCAATTTATGGATTGAGGACTTACAATAATAATAATAATTTATTTCATTTAAGTTTCACATATAAAAATACAATTATATCAGTCACTTTACTCTTCATAAAAAGATAGTCTTATTTTTGCACACAAAATCACAATTAAAATGAACATTTACTAACTAATTAATTTTAAATTTTCAATTAACAGTATTTGTGTTGAAAATGACACTTTATTACGACTGAAGAGTCAAAATATGTGTCACAAATGCATAATAAAGACATAAAACAATTTCTCTGTATATAATTTTATATACTTTTACAGTTGATTAATTATTATCAAATAAAAAACTTTGGGTAATGAAAATACACTTTATAGTAAACAAGAATGTTCATACCTTTTAAACTGTTTGTCCAGTATCATTTTAGCAACATTCTGGAAGTAGAAGAATAAAATCTAATTAAAATTTCACACCAAAACAATGTCTGCCAAATGACAATTTTATGGAGTTTTCCAGTGTACAATGTATTTGATCAATAACTCTTCATGTTTGTGCAGAATGTTTTGGAAAATGTTTACATCGGGTTTTCAAAGAGTAATTTATTTTTTAAAGGAAAATGTGAACTAAAGTGATTCCATTTCCGGAAATAATTGTTTGTAGAATGATATGGGGTATAACATAGTACAATGGCGAACCCTTTCATATGAAAAACAAGAGCCTACAGACAAGAAAGAAAAAATCTTCTCCTACTTTTATAGTTTGATCAAAACAGAACTGATGACATTAAGACCACTTGAAATAGTTGTCTCATTTTCAAAATCTTCAATTAAAGCATGATAAAGATACTTTACAGGGGTCTTGGTGACTAAGTGATCTAAAGGATCACAGGGCCATGGATGCCCTAGGTTCAAACCCTGCTCTGGCAGATCATAGTATAAAAAGTTCAGTCAATTCCCTTGCCTGAGGTTGTTGGTTTTTTCAGGCACATTGGTTTCCTCCATCACCCGAGAGCTGACCACCAAGTTCATCTAAAATATACATGTACTATTATTTAATTTTCCAGTATTTGGATTTGTTGGTGTTGTCTTTGTTTTAAGATTTTTACAGTATTTTTTTTTTAAGTAAGACTAAACAATAAGCTACTCTATCAAGTTTTACCTTTTTATCTTTGGATTTTGTCATTTTATCACTTAAGAAAAAATTTACATCTTTTTCAGCTTTGTCCATTACTTCTTTTGTGGTAAATTTCACTAAGTCTTCCATTACCTTTAGTAAACCAATTACAGTAATAAAATAAATGTGTAAAATTAAGGTCTATAAATCATCACACTCTCTCTGTCTAGGTTCGAATTCCATGCAGGTAGATCCTAGAGTGAGAAATTTTATCAAATTCACTTGCCAAATGTTGGTTGTTTTTTCTTCAGATACCCTGGGCCTAGTTACACAAAGCTTACTTCAAGTTAAGCATTGATAAAACCATAGTAAGAACTTCACTGCATTAATATGGTTTAATTAATGATTAATTCTAATACTGAGCTCTGGTTACTGTCCACTCAATATGAGGTAATTAATTTTGACAGTGTTAAACACTATTCTTACCATGCATTCAACCAACCATGAGACATGTATGTATTCCGATTAAAATTTGTTTAGGTATAATAAACATTTTCAATGTGCATGCATGCTTGTATCCATTTTGACTGTTAAATATTAAGCACATGCTAAGACAGCATTCAAAAATATTTTGGAACAGTATTGCTAGCCTGAGCATAACTAGCTCATGTAACTGAATTTTACACAAGTATCAGCATGTTAGGTCTCTATAAAAAGTATTTCAATGATATCACTGGACAAAATTCATATATAAGGTCATTTTTTGATCATAATCAAAAATGTTTCATTTTTGAGCAGACACTATGTGATACAACCTGTACATGTATTTGAAGACTAGTGCTTTAACAACTAATAAAAAGTTAATTAACTATTTGTACCTGGTTGTTCAAAGCTCTGTGAGCCAAACTTGGTTAGTAAAATTTTGTATCTTGCATGGATGGCCACATTTTTACATTTCTGTTTAAAACATGTAACAGTAAATATATATAATTGATATTTTCAATTATATGCAGCTTAATTCTAAAGTGTATGTCAATAAACAATATTTGTCATTTTAAAAACATTTTGATTATTCACTAACCAATGTGTTAAAGCTGAACTTTGAACAACTCGATCCAGGTCAATTAAAGCCTTGAGGTTGCAGCAAGGTGCTACCTGGTCAGAAGCTATATCATACCTGTATTATATCATCTAAGCTCCTTATAAAAGCCATTTCGCTCTCTATCATATAAAACTCTGACAGGTGATATCTAGTATTAGATTTATCTGCTCGCATTATTGGACCAAAATTATACACTCTGGAAAAACCCCTTAAAATATAAGAATGCAGAATGTTTCATTGTCACCATTTGTTACATTTGTTAAGTCAAATGTTTTGACATATGTGAGAGACATATAAAGAAAAACAAAAGACTTCAAAACACTGTATCAACCAGTGAGAGGAGTGGAGTAATGAGGTTTAACTTCCCTTTCAAAATTTTTTCACATATATCAGGTGGTCAGTTATGGGATGTTGGAGGAAACCAGAGTGCCAGAGAAACTGATCTTACCAAGCAAAATGACAAACTTTCTCTCACTAGGATCTGTCCTAAGAGGTGAGAGATACTGTGATATGTATGTGTGTGCTGAAGACCAATCAGACACTGAGGCCCAGCTGGCAATAAGTGAGGTGGCAAACTTTCTCTCACTAGGATCTGTCCTAAGAGGTGAGAGATAATGTGATATGTACATGTGTGCTGAAGACCAATCAGACACTGAGGCCCAGCAGGCAATAAGTGAGATGGCAAACTTTCTCTCACTAAGATCTGTCTTTAGAGGTGAGAGATACTGTGATATGTACATGTGTGCTGAAGACCAATCAGACACTGAGGCCCAGCAGGCAATAAGTGAGATGGCAAACTTTCTCTCACTAGGATCTGTCCTAAGAGGCGAGAGATACTGTGATATGTACATGTGTGCTGAAGACCAATCAGACACTGAGGCCCAGCAGGCAATAAGTGAGATGGCAAACTTTCTCTCACTAGGATCTGTCCTAAGAGGCGAGAGATACTGTGATATGTACATGTGTGCTGAAGACCAATCAGACACTGAGGCCCAGCTGGCAATAAGTGAGGTGGCAAACTTTCTCTCACTAGGATCTGTCCTAAGAGGTGAGAGATAATGTGATATGTATGTGTGTGCTGAAGACCAATCAGACACTGAGGCCCAGCAGGCAATAAGTGAGGTGGCAAACTTTCTCTCACTAAGATCTGTCCTAAGAGGTGAGAGATAATGTGATATGTATGTGTGTGCTGAAGACCAATCAGACACTGAGGCCCAGCAGGCAATAAGTGAGGCGGCAAACTTTCTTTCACTAAGATCTGTCCTAAGAGGTGAGAGATAATGTGATATGTATGTGTGTGCTAAGACAACTCGGACACTGAGGCCCTGGCAAACAGTGAGGTGGCAAAGTTATTGAAAAGCATTATAATCAGGTTTTAATGTGCACTACAACAAAACAAAAAAGTATTTACATTGAAAACATTGGTAACTATATATATGACTATTCTCCCGGCTAACAGTAAAGTGTTATAACATTTCATATTTTCAGTGATAACTTGTCCAAAGAGTCATCAATAGAACTTAACTTGCTTTGTAACAGAAAAACAACTGATATATGTCTATGATGTCAACAAATTGAAAGTTACAAGACTGTTATTCCTATTCTATTACTGATCTGTTATTTTTACTTGATTTCTTTACATCATTTATCATCCATCATCATAACTTGCTTGTTAAATCATAAAATCTATCAGAATTTATTCATTTACCCTGTAACAGCTTCCAGTTGTAACTGCCCTGATACTGACAGATATGTCGGATGTCTGAAGAAAAAGTTTTTTGTTTCAGATTTATCATCTGAACTCGAGTCATCCAATATTGTCTTCTTTTCTGGCTAAAATATAAAATAAATGTGAATGACTTTCTCCATGCGGATCCAAATAATGTAATATTTTTACTATAGTTGATAACTGGTGATGAATTAATATACATGTATATCGTTTTAGTATTACAAAATGATATTAATACCCACATCTCTTTTCTGAAACTACATGGTGTTTGTCAAAACAATTTGACACTGTTAGAAAGAAAAAACTGTAAAATCAAAATGTTTGTCGGGGATTAAATTTTGCTATTTTCATGGATCACAGTTAGTGGTAACAAAGTAACGTAAAACATAATCTTACCTCAACAAGAAAGGTTTCACCAGCACCTTCACAATCATTTGATGTCAATAATGGTGTGTGTATATAACAAAAATCATTGTCCTGTAGAAATAAAACATCTGGTTGATATATAATATAACCTACTTAACTACCGATTATATTACTCATATAATGTCATGCTTATTTCACAAAAGTACAGAGACTTTGTATTTTGATTTAGGTGTTGAATTGAAACTGATATTAAAGAGAAATCCTTTGTACTAAAGGGGCAACATAGAATCAAAGGGCAGATATGTAACTGATCATAACATATAATGCCATATTCAAATACCCTTTTTATTCTGTTCATGTTATGCCTCATGTTTATTTTTTTGCCGCATGTCAAAGACAAGTTGTTTTTTTTTTAGTCAGAATGATTTTTATTTTCAGTTTTTTGTTTAACTTTTATGCAATCACGTAATCAGTCACTCACTATCAATATAATTTTAGAGAGGTCTGTGATATTCTTTAGAAACTCCAGTTTCCTACACAATTCTAAAACAGATTGTCGTGATATTAGTGAAATAATCTTAAATGGGATGTAAAACACCATTCAAACTACTATTAAACCTAAAGGTTACTGCATATCTGGTAAATATTAAGTTGTAATGCCTCTTTTAAAATAGTTTTTTATTTTTCTTCTAGAAACTAATGCTGGTCATATCTGAAATTCAATTTTTGGCAAACTGTTCTTAGAAGCTGGAACAATACCTTTTGAAATCTTATGGTCAAAAACCAATGAATATCTAAACCTTTACTTGGACAACAATTCTTACCTGAAAATATTTATGGATGGCCATGGTGGCAGCATTTCTAACTCTCAGTAAAGAACTGGTAAATTTTGTTTTTGGTCTCAAATGTAAAATACTTCTCAAAAAATCATGTGATTCCGTCTCCTTGTAATGTAGTGGATATTCCTGTTAATACAAAAAAGTAAAATAAACTACTGGTAATAGAATTAAGTATAGCTACACACTATATACACTGAAACCTGTCTATAGAGATCACAACAGGCACTTGATTTTTAAAATACCAGTTAGTAGGCAGTGTTTATTTGAAAAATTCAAAGAACACAGTCAACATAGTTTGGATTTATCTCCCTTTACATAAATTGATTGATTGATTGATTGATTGATTGATTGATTGATTGATTGATTGATTGATTGATTGATTGATTGATTGAATCGGGTTTTACATCCCAATCAAGAATATTTCACTCATATCAAGATACCACCAGCTATAGGTGAAGAAATTTTTTTACCTTTGGAGTGTGCTTAGGGCAATGTGCAGGTAGGGTTCTTTAATGTGCCACACCTGTGGTGATATGGGGCATCAGAAGACACTTTGACTTTCATTTCTTAATGCTGAGTGGTTGGCAAAAGAACATTCACTACCTATTTTCAAGCGATGATTAGACCCTGCTGGGGTACAAAACTACAACCCCACATATGGAGCAAGCACTACAAACTGAGCTATAGCTACTGTAGTCGTTTTACATAAAACAGAAAATACACAAAACCTAATCTATTAGAAGTAAAGTAACTATAAATATGTATCTTACCTTTGGGTCACATTTACCAACAATATCAATTTTTGATGCCACTAATTCTACACTCTGTCCTTTAGCATGTTTAGATGGACTAGGGACCAGGTTACCAGTTACAGATATACAGCTTCCAAAAGTTATATCTCTGAAATATAACATGGTTTTTATCTATTCAAAATAAACTCAAAATAATTTCTTTATATATGTGGCAGGCCAGCTTCGATAGGTGGCCGTAAAGCTCAGTGGGTAAAACGTCCTGTTAGTATTAGGAAGGTCCCAGATTCGAGTTTTGGTTCAGCCACTGCATTTTTCCCTTTCCTGTTACATTTGGGGGCTTGTCCGACCCTGGGAAGTGGCAAACCAAAAGATTGGTCCAAGGGTGGAACCTGGTAGTTTTGATTCAAGGGAGTGTGAATTGAAAGAAAGGAAGGGAAGAATGTGGCAGCCGGACTTGAAAGGTGGCCGGGTAGCTCAGTGGGTAGAGCACCCTACTAGTATTGGGAAGGTCCTGAGTTCGAGTCCCGGTTTGGCTGCTACATTTTTTCCCTTTCCTGTTACATATATACCATCAAAATGATCAAACTATATTTTTTTTAATTTTGACACAATTCACAGATTTATTAAATAAATAATAGGTGTCAACAGAACATCATAGCTAGCCTGTACAACTAGATAATAAAACTAAAAATAAAGTGAACACTGAAAAATTGGACTAATAAGTTTGAAATGGTAACATAACCAGTTCAATGTTTTCTGTATAAAGAATATCAACACAAAACATGCTGAATTTTTTTACCATTAGTTTTTAGAAATCTCAAAAAAAATTACCTGCATAAATCTTGATTGGCAAGCACCTGAAAATATTCTGGTGATGATCCATCACTCAAGTGTAGAAAAGTTACATCCTTGTATTTTCTCATAGATTTTACCCATCCCTGAAATTTGTATCAAATTTTAAATAATGTTAAAATAGTATACATATATATAATCAAAAACAAACATACTAATCCATGTTCGAATCATAATCCAGAAGCAAAGTAAAAACTTTGGAACTGACAAGTTAGGTTAGACACGTGAACTTCCACCAGGGAAGTGAGGCCGGGTGCTCCAGAAGGGTAAGCACCTCCTGTTTAGCTAGCTACACCCGCCACGTGTGTAATCAAAATTGTGTGAAAGGAACAGGGAACTATGAGACGTCAAATATATCCAGGGCAATCCTGGACACAGAGACATCAAACTTACCAACAATACTGTGATGACGGCCAACTACTAGGTTAAATTTGATTATATATGGCATTAATTCTGTCAGGGCGATGAGCATTTAAATAAGGTAAATATTATTACCACGTATTTTATATACCCATAAAACAGTGACACACCCTTACATCAATTGAATAGGATTGAATTCCTAATTAAATCCAAATTTTATTGATATTCTTCCAAAAAATTGCTGTCTAAATGATGGATGGTCGATCTTGGATCGTGTTGCACTGCAAAATTTATCCTACCTTCTGGTGAAAACAAAATGGCAGGTCTAAAAATGTATATAAGTTTTTGATCAAAGTGATGTATTATAAGACCCAAATATAACAAATTTCTTCTATTTATACTTTAATTATAACTAAACTGATGTATTTATAGCCATTCATAAAGTTCTACATATGCATGAATATTATAAAATAAGTGGTAATAAAACATGTGGTTTTAACACATTTGTTATTGCCATGTACAGGGCAATAAACATCTCAAATAAATAATCTAAAGGCTGATGTTATTACCACATATTTTTATACTCATGTAACCGTACACATGCAACTTCATGCATTGATTGAATAAGATTAAATAGCCCAATTTTGAATTAAAAGAAAATTTTATTGATATTTTTCCTAATTTTTCCTAAAATGATTGATGATCGATCTTTGATTGTGATGAACTGCAAAAAACAATCTGACTGTATGACAAAAACAAAATGGCGGATCTAAAACCGTATTATGTTTTTTATCAAAATAATCTATTATTTGACCCAAATATGACAAGCTTCTATTAAATATATTTTAATTATCACTAAATTGATGTATTTATAGCCAACCATAAAGTTATAAAGCCCATGTACATGTATACTATAAAATATGGATATAAAAAATATGTGGTAATAACACATGTTATTGACACGTACAGGGGAATAACAACTTCAAAATTTAAAACTCATCTCCAATTAACATGCACTGGTCATAGAAATTTTAGATGTAGAATCTTTACGGTTCAAGCCATGTCTAACATGTGTAAAGTGAGCTGGTCTTTGCAAGTCAGGAATATATTAGCGATTTACAGGTTACCAACTAAATAGTGTCTGGAAATTGCAGGCTAGATGTGCTGTCAAGAAGTACTGGAAAGATGCAATAACCCAACAGTCAAGACTAATAGAATCTTAAACCTACAACAGTGTAAGACAGAAAAATGTCTCAAACAATGGTGAATATTTTCCTGTCCAGAACAAGCTTTAGCCAGTTCTGGACATTGAAAATATCCATCTGGGTTTGAGATATCTCTGTCTTACCCACATACTAATGTAGGATTCTTTTTCTCACATATTTGCAGCATAAAAACATGATTTGTAAACAAAAATTGCATCAAACGTTCATTTTTCAGGCAACCATCGGTGCCATCTGAAAATGACCTCATCAGTTTTGTTGACGTCCTCACGTAAAATGATTATGACGTCACCAATTAAGCGTGTGTAAGTGATTGTGGCGTTGTGAAAAATTGTTGGTTGAGACAAGTGATTTTCCCTAGGGTTGAGACAGGAAAATCTCACATGGGTAAAAACGCAGCATTTCCCTGTCTCATGTGCGAGAATCTATTCATCTCTATCATCTCTTAGTTTTGAATGCTATTATCCTGGAAGACAACATCATCTGATCTACATTTTAATATCATATGCTAGAGATGTAAAACGATATAGTGCCGAGGTTAAACTCTACAGGTAGCTATCTATTACTACAAAGTAGCCGTTCAGGTGTCAACCATAGCGTCTTTTAAGGGTCATCTAAGTAGGAAAATTCAAGTGAAAACCATTTGGTTGAAAAGCGTGAAAGAGGGGTATAATTGTCAAATTAACTACACAAATGTGAAGATTTATAAATAAAAATAAAATAGGAATTGATAATTTAAGAGTTTATAAAATATTTGTTGCATTTTTTAAAGAAAATTGTGCAAAAATACACGTGTTGGGGGAAAAAGCTTATACCTTGTATAACAAATTAATTTTAAAAAATGAAAAGATATTAAGATGGTCAACGTCTTAGGGCAGTGCAAAGGGGCCAGAGTTTGTTAAAGATATACGAAGTTTTTGAAAACTCGACAATTTACGGTTAAGGTTATCTACGATTTATTTTCTTTTTAAAAACGTGTGTACCAGGCGTGATATTTATATTCTAAGGCCACTAATAATCCAAAATAAAACAAGTCACTAAAAGTGCACGGTCACACAATACTGTTCAATTTGAATTGAGGTGAATATTGTTTGGTATCAACAATAGTGAACTATATAAAGCCGAATATGCCTCAACAATAATCAAGTAATATACAAGCTTAGCTTTTATAATCTTCCCTTGGATCGTTGGTAGCCTTAGAATATGAACTATCACGCCTGGTACACGCATTTTTGAAAGGAAAACAAATCATAGAAAAACCTCCACCATAAATTGTCGAGTTTTCAAAAACTTTGTATCTCTTTAACAAACTCTGCCCCCTTTGCACTGTTCTATGACGTTGACTTTCTTTATATCTTTTCAAGTTTAGAAATTAATTCGTTATACAAGGTGTAAGCTTTTTTTCCCCCCAACATGTGTTTTTTTGCACAATTTTCTTTAAAAAATGCAACAAATATTTTATTAAACTCTTAAATTATCAATTCCTATTTTACTTTTATTTATAAATCTTCACACTTGTGTAGTTAATTTCATAATTATACCCCTCTTTCACGCTTTTCAACCAAATGGTTTTCACTTGAATTTTCCTACTTAAATGACCCTTAACCTTTTATTAGTGTAGCGCCAGTTTTTATTCAATGTTTTACTCGATAGAGGTTCTCCTTCTACAGGAGGGATTTACAGATGCCGAAAAGGTGTCCGCAGAAATGTAAGCATAATTTAGCGAGTAAAGACTGAAAGTGAAACTGATCAATGTCAGATGATTACCTCTGCACATATATTTTCCGTTCCATTACTTAAATCTGAAGAAAGGAGACCTGCCAAATTTTGCTTTAAAGACGAATACTTTGCAAAAGACACCGAATTAGCACCCCGAAACTGTCTAAGTAACCGCTGCAACCCAAAACGTGCCATGGGCGCAGACATGTTTACAGCTGCAGTTAATATCTGACTGAAAAATAGAAAAAAATCTAACAAATCAAAATTAAATATTTTTAAACATAGTCTAGCATATTTTAGAAAATATTCACATGGATTAAGCGCTTTTATTAATTTTTTTCTTTCTATATTTACAAAACTAAACAAAATGCGGTCCTATTATCACGAGTTCTCCATATTAAAGGTCAAGGTTGGAAAGTTTTGTTAAGACTCATCAGCTGCATGTGAGATCGTACGCACTACAAAGTATTGTAATTCCGTCGGATTATATCCCAGAAGTATGGGATGCTGCTTCTCAAACGAAGAAGAAAAGGACCCTTATGCTGTAAATCTTTTTATCACTTTTTCTTGTGGATTAGTTAGGCAGATCAACAGTTGATGTACCTCATTTTGTTATTTACTTCCACACCCCCATCTCTTCCTGATACTGTGATATGCACACCTGCTGTGCAAGTGTTGATTATGCCCTTATTTTCAAATGTACTAACAGCTGAACGGTGTTGTCAGTCTTGGGAGATTTAGCTTGCATTCTCAGTGCTGTCGGGGAAATGCTAAAACTTCATTGCATTGTGACTTGTTATTGAACACGGATTGTGTTCAATTTAAAACGCTTTATGTGCAGCGTGAAACCAAGGATGGAACCAGGGACCTTCTGCACTATTGGCACATGCTCTACCAACTGAGCTACCCAGACTGCTACATTTAAAACGAATGTTTATAACAAAGTGGATCAATTTTTGTACGGTGTTCACGACAGTGAAAGCGTACATTGCTATCGCCTTCTCTAAAATTGGGCTTCTTTACTATGACATAGTATGAAATAGTATGCATGGGAAATAGTGCGCCTGGTAAATGAACATGAAAAGAATATATCTGTTTTATCGTAAAATATATATTCTGAGACAGGTAATGCATTTGGTTACATATGCACCTTTGGAATAAATTTTCGGAATCTAGTAACATATTGCGGCAGGATGCATCCAATACATTGTGCAGTCTGGCGAACTGATCTCGTAGAATACAATAAAAAGTAGTTTGCCTTCTACGATGTAAAATCATAACTTTTTATGAAATAAACAACAATGGTATGTGAATTTAACTAATTCTTTATAAAATCTGCGGTAATTTAAATTTATTTTGAAGGGTATAATAACGTATTTTGGTGTTTAGGTATTCTGTCGCATTTTAAAATTGATTTATCGATTAGTTTTTGTACAGCGTGAACAAAGTGAACGCGTACATTGTCATCACTTTCTTCCAAGATATCGAGCTTCTTTGCTATGAAATTATAAGATACGAGTACACCTGGAAATAGTGCGCCTGGTAAATGAGCGTGAAAGAAATATATCTGTTTTATCGTGAGATATGTATTCTGAGACGGGTAATGCATTTGGTTACATATGCACATTTGGAATACATTTTCGGGATACATTTCAGAATCTAGTAAAATATTGCGACGGGATGCATCTAATAATTTCTGCAATTTGGCGAACTGATCTCATGTTTACAATAAAAAGTAGTTCGAGAAGTTTGCGTCCTACGATGTAAAATCATAACTTTTTAAGAAATGAACAGCAACGGCAGGTTGTTTAATTAATTCTTTGTGAAATCTACGGAAATTTAAATTTATTTTGAAGGTTATGATAACGTATTTTGATGTTGAGGCAATTGTGTCATATCGATTAGATTTTACTTTCGTGAAAGGGAGATAATTCGTACAGTGTTGTATGCAAATTTTAAATACAGTCGTTTTACCAGTTCCGAACAGGGTTTCATATAAGCGCTGCTGCAGACGTCATCCACAAGCAGAGGAAATAGAATTTATGTGGTGTAATAATACAAATGTTTACTGATTCCAAAATATCGACACCTGTCCTCAAAAACACGTGGTAGTATGTTTTCTTGAAAAAAGCATTTCCGTGATCACGATTTGTTTACATCATTAAACTAGGTCACCAACAATCTGTCGTACATTTAGGAAGCGGTTGAAGAAACAGCAAATTGAGAAAGTTATTTTGCGATTCCTTTAATTGAACGGGATTGAAATTTTAGATTATTCGGTAGTAAAAATTCGGAACTGGTAAAACAACTAAATGATCCAGTTATGCATACAACCGCTAGAATGTACCCCCTCATAGCGACGGTAGGATCTGCAAAACTCTACTTTCTCTCTATCCGAAATAAAACGATCGGGTACAACTTTTTTAAATTTTAATTACCGATTGTCTTTTTCATATATTTATGAAATTAATTTTTTCTACCATTTAATTCAGCAATACATTCAGCCCCCCCCCCCCCCCCCCCGCGAATTTTCGGTTATATTCTGTCTTGCCACAACACAATTTCCCAACTACGCTGTACCACAGCACGACAGTGCTATGTTTACTTCTGTGAAAGGGAGATAAATCGTACATGAAATACAAATGAGGATTTTGAATACTTTACCGATTTGGAAGTAAAATTAACATGAAATGGTAATATTGTAATCAGCAGTTTATTAAAAACCAGACTTAACAGCAAATGATCCAATTACATACAAATGCTGGAATGAAACCCCCTCTTTGCGATGGTTGGGTCTGCAATACTCTACTTTCTCTCTATCCAAAATGACAAACTACGATCAGGCACAATTTATAAAACTTTACTAAATTTTAATTACTGATTGTCTTTTTCATATATTTCTGGAATTATTATCCCCCGGGGGATTTTCAGTTATATTCATAGTCTTGCACACACCATTTTCCCAACTACGCCGTACAGCAGCACGACAATGTTATGTTATTCCTCCAACAACATATTGTGTATGTCATGTTGTAGTTTTATAAGGAGTAATACTTACCGGTTGATTGTAAATATAATAGGATGGTGTTCCAAACTCAAACAGGGTCTGACCAAGACTTGAAAATGGGTAGTGATTTATTCTTTTGCTAACCAATCTGTACTTAGAAATCAAAGAGATTGATTGATTGAATGGGGTTTTACCTCCCAGTCAAGAGTACTTTACTGTTATAGTAACATCAACAAGTGTAAAGCTATAGCTGAAGTGTGTACATTGCATAGTGCAGGGAGGGTTCTTTTACATGTCATGACACGGGCATCAGTTTTAAAGGTCTCATTTGCAGGACCCTGTGACTTTCATTTCCAAGTATAGAGTGTGCTTGGGCAAAAAAATGAATATCCATTTTCCTACTAATGTTTTTTGTTGACTTCTTTTCAGCATATATAAATATACTTTTATATACAAGTAACAGTAATTTGTGTTTTTTCAGAATGCTGAGCCAGATGAAAATACTCGTCTTCTATCTGACCCAGTTAGCAACAGTGTCCCAAGGACAGTAGCTGGGTATGTTGATTATTATAATCATTTAGGTCATATAATTATTAACCAAAGCATATAGGGATGTGTCACAGTGGCTACTTATCTTAGTTATGTAGTAACCAGGAAGTGATACGATCAAATTTTGAAGCAAAGTACAAGTCTAGTTTTGAAACCTTGACTTTATTTGGATGGCAAGGCCACTGATTGTCAAAATGTGAAAATTATACAAATCAGTTTATTTAAGAACTAAAGTTCAGTCTTATTGTGATCTAGGGAGAAGACCTAACACTTAATTCAGTGAAATTCTAGTTGTTGCCTCTGCCAAAATCAGTATGGACTATGGTTGATAGAATACTTTATTTTTAACCTGTAATATGACATTAACAATTTCCAGTGAATAGAAAACTCAATTATTGATAAAATTACTGAAAAACATTTATGTACAAAATGTGACTAAAGCTATGATGAAAATCAGAGTAAGCATCGAGGGATTTACAGGCAATGAGGCTTATTAAAAAATCAAATAATGAATTATGTTGACTCTAATGATTAAGCAATAAAATAAGACATATATATAGTGACCTTCAGTACTGAACACTGCAAACATTAGTCTCGTAACTTTAGCAGTCTTTAGGAATGCAGTGTTCAAGCTTATGTGAAAAGATCCACAGACTTTAAATTTTGTGTGTAATTGTGTTTACATCTTGTATATGAATCATTAGGTAAAATATTTATTTATACTTTACAGTGATAATTATTCATCATCACAGACACATCAAAGTCAACAGAGAGGAGATGAACAATCAGCTTTAGCTAAAATTTTACATAAAACAGCAAGGTAATGAATTTTATAATAAATCAGTATCGTATCATTTGAGCTAATTGGTTATATGATGTAAAACACCACTTGCAAATCAAAGTGATTCTCACCATCTAGGTTTAAATCACACTTCAGGAAGCTCAAGATGTGGAAATGTGTTTGTTCCAGTACTCCTGTTTTATCTAGAAATGGTCCACTCAACAAAAGTGAAATTTTCTTTATCAGAGTATTAAGGTGAGTTCCACTACACCAATACAACCAATTTCACATTTACAAATGGCATAAGCAATAGCACAAATAATGTGTGCCAAAAATCAATTTATATTCCAAAGAGTTACAGGCAAATGTATTAAATGTTTACAACCTACAAGATTCTGATATTTGTTTGATAGTTGTAAGCTACATACATATAGCTTTAGACAGATAGTAATGTGTGGTTATAATGGCCTGTTTGAAAAAAAACATGAAATCAACAACTTCTAGAATATTAATTTGTCAAGAATAGTTTGTATGTATTTGCTATATTTTACTTTATTAGGAATGTGATAGATGTTGCAACAATAGACACACAGACAGTAGAACAACATGAATATCATGATAGAGCTAGACAATACAGGTAACTATCTAGTTAATGATTCACCTTGTGACCTTGAAACAAGGGCTAAATGTCATTAATGCCATATTTTTTCCACCAGCCTGAAGTGGGCTAAATGCCATTAATACCATATTTTTTTCCACCAGCCGGAAGTAGGTCCAATTACCTACCAATATTAAGCTCCATATCACTAACAAGCTATAACTAGTTTTAAGAACTTCAACCCTACTGGAGTTGCTGGAGACAACAACACCAACTGTTAAACTCACATTTATCAGTTGAGACAAAAGGTCTTTAGTATCAAAACAACTAAAAATCACTGAAATGTTGCTTTGACTTGCAAACTCAAAAACAGAAACCTTAAAAACTTGTACTAAGTCTAGGCATTAGAGAATGATTTAAATTTCTTCATGTTATTTACTTTATTAGTGTATGTGATGACCATTCAAAACTTACTACTGAAGTGAAGTCTAGTGTCATCGAGGACTAAAATGCCCCTTTTGAACCAGGAAATATTCATAAGATTGTTGTACATTATGTGTTATATAATGGAACTTATCTCACAGAATATTTCAGACTCTATCTTGGATTTGGTACTGTAATAGTCATATATAGGGTCTTTAAAATGATGAATATTAAATATTACTAGGTACAAGAGGAATGGGCGGGATAGAAAAGACGGTCAGTGGTGTTGGGGGAAACCATTGATGATATGATCATGATGATGAACTGATGTGACTAAAATTACAGAGACAATACTTATTTTTCAAATTCAACAGTTAGTCAAGTCTTGTTCTGTCACAACTATTTATTGTATTTATACTTATTTTATCACATTTCAGTAACAGACTAACAATGGTATTTAGTGGACCAGGGAGGTCTAAGAATTATCGTCCATCATTACCAAATGGTGTATCAGCTCCACAAGTAGTTTTATCTTCACAGCCTATTTCTTTATCAGATATACAAATGGTAAGATCATTTAGTTTTACTATGCCTCACCCCCACCCCCCCCCCCCCCCACCCCCCCAAAAGAAAGTGTTTAGGGAATATATAGTGTTTACTTCATTTCTTCTAGCCAACATTTTGTCAGCTACTTTTCTTGAAAATTATTTAACAAATCATTATGACACTTTACAGGAAAATTGTTTGCGTCAAACAGATGAGCCATTGACTAGAAACTTTTAAAATGGCATTCCATTTCGTTATAAGTTGTTTTTGTCTCAGTTTTAAGTTCACTTGCACAATGTCATATCATTAACACAAGCATTGTAGAGATGAGGTTTTACTATCTTGTGTTGAATTTCTTGTTGAATAATTGTATACTGATTTTTCAGTTTGTTGTTTCAACACTGTACATGTGTTTGACCTTGTCATAATTTATATTTATTGGTACTGAATTATCATCATACTTTGTAAAGTTTTAAATTTCATTTATTAGTAATACAATCCAATATATCAAAAATTAGAAAAGCGTGTCTTAAGTATCAAAAACTTCTTTGTTAAAAAAAAGGAGTGAATTACTGTAGAAATGCTGTTTAGCATTTTATGTTATTTTTGTTTTTAGATAACCACAGCAGCAGAAAAGGCATCAAAAGCATATAAAGAAGTAAAAGTACATCATAAAGAGGACTTAGTGGTTCCATTTGGTGTTCCCTGAGACTTATTATAGATTTAGATTAAAATATTTAATTCAATTTGGTGAAGGCCATTCCATTCATATTTACTTTCGGGGAGACCAGGGTACCTATTGCAACAAGTCTGAACAACCCATTAAGTTATTACTATTTATGTTTGGTTAATTAATTAGGTTAATTAAAATTTTGATTTCTGCTACTTGATAATAAGACCAATACAAAATATACAGTGAAACCTGTAAAAACTGAACCCTGAGTACCCTAAACTGAAAAATTGTACATCAGTAAATCAAACAAATGTTGTTATGATACACCATTGATATTGTTTTTAAATTAACCTGTGTAAACACAAAAGCCTGTCTAGTTTAAGCAGGGTATGCTGTACTTGGTTCAGCACTTCAAAATTACTTGAATACAAGTTTTACAACCAGCCCAGTAAGACTTTTGTGTTTAATGTATGGTAACAGTTTTGTTTTGCAATACCATACTTTAATCATTTTCATGATTAACAATACCATGATATTAAATATGACTTAATTCCTGTTTTATGGATTCTCTACCTGGTACCGAAAGAAGAATGTAATGACCTCAGTGTTCATTTTAGGATTTTTCAGATGGGACCATTTTAAAAAAAATATTCTAAAACACATTGACTTAACATCAATAATTTTGCATTCATGCTATATTAAATATGGCCAACTAAGGTCTTGAGAATGGGGCCATTTGACAAAATAAAGGATCAATGGCCCCATGGCCCCCTTCTAGAATTAACACTGTAACCTTAATGTATACATATACTGTGAATTCATTAATTTTCGTGGTGTTCCAATTTTCGTTGTTTTCGTGGATACCTTGACCCACGAATTTACATGTCAACGAATATATATGTACAGTAGAACTTTGATGGCTCGAAGTCCATGGGACTTTGGCCAAGTATTCGAGCCACCGGGGGGGTTCGAGCAACCGAACATCGAGCGGCGATCTTCATTAGATTTTGGTTTCAGTCACTTTAAAAATATTAAATTCACGATGATATCTCGAAGTTTTCAAATTTCATTTGTAAATAAAATGGCAAATCTATCGATATCGACAGTTCATTTGAATTGAATAAATAAATAAATTTGATTAAAAGTAAAAGTAAATAACAACAACTGACGATATAAAATAAACTTACTTTATTATCGTTATAATACAGAGCACATGGTATTGCCGGTTATTAATAATCACCGGAACTACCGGCAATACACATTGCCATGCGCATTCCCATGAAATGTAAATAACAGAATCTGAATATTCTATATAATAATAATAATAAATAATAATAAACTTTATTAGCATAAAGTATACAAATAGTACTTATAGCACATAAACAAATACATGCATATGTGACATGACAAGACATTATAATAGTCGAAATATGAAAATAAATAATCTGGTCGGAAGGACCGAAAAGTTATTACATATAGTAGTAGTAAACATATTATATAATAACTTATTACAAATATATAATACATATTCATGTAATAGTATTATTAATAAATACTGTTATTATAATTGATTACCGTAGTCATATAGCACATACTAATAAATTAAGATATAAATATATTATAATATATATATTTTATATATCATAATATATTATACAAGTAAATCATAATATAAATGGACATTTGACAATTTATAAATTTTTTAACAATTTTTCCCGATGTTTAAACGCAAAATATATGAATTTTGATAGATTTAAAATATTTTTGTTACTGAGACGACATGATATAAGTGAAGTAAAATTACTTATATTTGGCCAATGACAAAAGTACTTATTTAAATAACTGAATCTTAAATTTCTATATGCGGGACATACAAGTAAAAAGTGGTACTCATCTTCAATAGAATTCATACAACAACATTTACATATTCTACTTGTTTTACATAGACCAGTATATCTACCCATTTCAATAGCTAAATTGTGAGAACAAAGTCGGAGACGTGTGAGTGCTGTACGATATTTAGAATCCTTAATAACTGACAGGTAATTTTCAAATTCAAAAACACATTTGTATAAATTATAAGAGTTTAAGTTTGTATAGCCTCTAGTAGATGACATCCAAGTTTGCTGATATTGATCATGCAGCCTTTGTTTAATTATATTGTATTCAGGTATAAAATAATCTTGACTGTACCAAAAATTTACAAAACCTAAATTACATAATAATCTTTTAACATTACTGAAGCAAAAAGCAAAAAAAGTCACTAATCTGGCGTGGACTCAGGTGTTTTACCGATCAAGCACCCGCGGGTCGTAATCGGATTAAGAGATTACTGAACTGATCACGGTTAATTACTAATCTTGAGTAACACTCCATGTTCCAGGCGAGTTATTTCGTTTCGCTCTATTACTTTCAGTGAAATCTGTATCATGGCTTCAGCTTGTGTTTTGTTTACAAGGACTGGCCACATGTCATTCTGATAAAATTGTATTCGAGCGAAAGAAGTTGAATTTTCACCAAATTTATACCTTCGAGAAATATTTATTTGATCGGAAACAAGTTAAATCTGGAGTCAACTTTGCTCAATGAATGAGGTCATTTTTTATTCTACCTTTACGTAAATATCTAATGAAGAAATTGATTTAATTTTTTTTACCCGGGTGCCTGATTATCAGCTCACCTTAATGAATAATTTCGATTACCTTCTGCATAAGACTGATTTTTACTCACCTGTTTACCTGTATGTAGAGTCGTCAACGGTTCGCCGATCTTCAAAGGAAGTTACGGACAATAGAAGAAGATATTAACAGGTGCTTTATCCACGAATTTATCATCCCACGAAATAGTACTTTTTCTCAGAACCACGAAAATTGGAGCCCACGAAATTAAATGTATTCACAGTATACCATATAAATCATATTATTTATTGTTTATCATTAGACCCCTCCCCCTCCCCAGTGTAAGTAAATCTTGATGGTGTAGCCAGTCTGTATATATGTGAATAGATCATACTGCATTTGTATCATTTTAATGGAGCCTCATGTATGTCACGAGTGTTGTGTGATAAAATGTCTGATGAAAAGAAAAATGATATTGCTTTTATAAAATATTTTATTTTATGCTCAATACAAATTGTTTGATGGTTTAGTTTGAAGTTAGGTTTTATTTATGTAATTGATGCTGAAAGCTAATTAGTGGAGTTATGTTAAATACAGTCAAATCTGTCTAGAAAGGCCACAAAATGGAACCAGTAAATGTGGCCTTTATGGGCAGGTAGCCCTAATATACTGGTTCAAATAACTGAATAAAGAGCTATTAAGAGCGATATAAAGTTGGCCTTTAAGGCAGGTTTGACTGTATACCAATGGATATTACTTTTCCTTTGTTTCATTGCTAATTTAGTTTTATGTACTACATCCTGTTTTCTACCTTTGTTCTCAATACAGTCTCAGCAGTAAAAAAAAAATAAACATGCTATGTAAGTTGTTATCCCAGCAGAATGTTGTACCTTATATACATAAAATTTCTCACCAGTCTTATCAGTGTGAAGATGTTTTTGCTACTTCAGACATAAATTTACGTCTCAACTTACTTTATATAATTCAATTTCTAAGTTAATAACAAGATGGGCAATAAGGAAAATTATTTTTTAAATAAAATGGAGCAAATATGTCATTATAATTAGTCATCTGTCTTTGAAATATAGCAATCGTCTAACTGGATTGAATTAGTTACCACTGTTTGTATTCAATATAAAATACAGTGTATGTTGATGCTTTTTGTTTTTGTATTTTAAGCTATACTGCATATATGCATGTAGTCAATAATTTTATCTGAGTGAAAATGTGTCCAGGAGGATATAATTTCGAGGATATAATTCAAAATCTATCCGGCGGAATAAATGTCATGGCTTGTTCAGTAAAATATTATCCATGGATAATGTTTACCGATAAATTATCATCCATGGAACAAATCTCACAAGAAAATATTATCATAGGAAAATATTTTATGGGGGATAAAATAAAATACATAAACATAGTGTAAAAATGCATATTTTTGTTCACTTAAAATTTTCATTATTTTAAACATCAGATAAAGGAGTGTGTTTAATAACCTTGCCAAATAACAAGTACCTGTACATTTTCAGCTAATTGTACTATTTACATGCATTTTAATGTACCAGGTAAACATGTCAAGTCACATGGGTGACATTTCCTGTTGCTTGCATTCAGTAAAGTATAAATGTGTTCAGTAATAGTGCTAATTTACTAATGATAAAATTATGTTCATTCTCAAATAAGTGCAGTTACTTATTTTACTTTAAAATATGTGACAAAATTATTATTATTGTATTATTGTACAGAATTTTTTTTTTCAATGTTTGAGCAAGATACAAATATCAAAGTGTGTGTGTGTGTGTGTGTGTGTGTGTGTTGTAAGATTACCTATATATTGGTTTAAATTTGCAATAATTCTATTATCCACAATTTGATTACTTGTTTGGTACACACCTTTGGTTAGATATTTTCGGGAGTTGTAATTTTTGCATTTTCGTAACTTTCGCATTACATCAAATGTAAGGTAACTTCAACTTATTCTAACCTTGGGTTGGTTTTCTGAAATATTTTTGTACCGACAGTTCTTACAAGTTTGCAGTATTTTCCCTTCCAATAAATAAAGATTAATTTGTATTGTACACTGTACTAAAAATTAAACCGACAACATCATAGAACTGTTTTTGAATTTTATGGCAAATATAAAGAAGATTGATCTATTTAATGGATTTTTGCCAGTATACACATGATACCCCCTAACATTGTGCTGAATGATTATTTTCATTAGATATGGAATCCCGTCAGTTGATGTACATCGTGCACAAACCATAAGAGGTATTGATCATGTGGTACACTGGTGAAATCCAATAGTGAAATTACAGTTTCATTGAACCTTATTGTGTAATATTGTTATAAATTAATTCTTGAGTTACATCATAACTTGCTGATAAAGTATTACTTTAATTATGTAATTAAATTCATAGTTTTTGGTTAGCCATTAAATAGCTTGGTTTTTTAGCTCGCCCTGAGACAAATGTGGCAATTACACATAGGAGTTGTTGCCCCTGAAATTTCATATTTTTTTCAAATGTTCTCAGGTGAGCGATAAGGCCCATGGACCTTTTGTTTTACTGCTATATTTAGGTATCAACTGACTTTTGAAGTTTGAATAGACAAAGTTTTACATAGTGTTATGATTTGTTGATTTTTGATTGATTCTTGTGTAGTTATAATAATTGTCTGAAATACTCAAAGTTGACGTCCTTTAGATTAGTTTATTTAAATGTATGCTTACTTAAAAGTGCTTTAATGTTATTGACATACATGAAATCTTGATATCGAAACGACAGAAAAAGTATATGATGTTTTTTTCTGAATATGTGGATTATATTTTTTCATGAGGATTTATTTTGACCTCGACTTCCCTCTCTGGTTATTTTTATAAATAGAAAATTGGAGCAAAACTTACTGCTGTGTTCAAGTTTCATCAATTATGATGTACAATTTCAATTATACTACATGTATTAATTGTTACACTTAGTTTGTACACAAGAACTGTAAATAGATTTCAATAACCCCTTTTCATTGGATATAAAGTTATTAGGCCTCTACTGAGAAACCAGGAGAGGACTTGGGTTTTTCTTTGACCATCAGTCCAACAAATTGTTGGGGTTTTTTTAAATTTATTTACCTACTCTGTTCATTAGTGCAGCAAATCAGGGTTCTGTTAGTTTTTATGCTTAATTCTATTTATGTGTGACAAAGTTGTTGCTTTAGTAACATCACCTGTTTGAATAATTAAGAACATTGTTAAATTGATTAAGTATAAAAGGGCAGTTAAAGTAAGCAGTGCTGGTGCTTAAAAAGCTTTGCAAATGTATAAATGTAAGTGTGTTTCATAGTTGAACGAATGAGCACTAAATGTTTGTACATGAGAGTACATATGATATTAATAATTCTGTTGAAATTGATTTGATAATAAGTAAAGCTTATTATGCAAATGTTTATTGCAGTTTTATTATTTGTACACATTTAACCTTTTTCCTGTTCTGGATGTCCAAATCAAAAACAAACATATCAATCCATATCCAAATCACAAGCCTAAAGTAAAGTTAAAACATGAGGTCGGGTGCTCCGGAATAACGTAATTGTCTGAATACTCCAGTGTCTTTACATGTCAATAGTCAGTGTAACAAAGAACAAGCAGCAAGAATGAAAAAGACGAGACAAAAATCCATTCAGACCACTGACAACTCCATTCGGTACTGTGGGCGCTTACGGGACATACTGACAAATGATTGTGTCCGCGATAAAATAGCCTCAGTTGTTAGTGCTCGCTCCGTATATGGGAGGTCGTAGGTTCGAACCACGACCGGGATCTGACTAAGATTTAAATATAGTTAGTGACAGTATTTTCGGAAAGCACTCGGTATTAAGAAATGATTGTCACAGGGTCCTTCGAGGAGACCTAATATACCCATGTACCTATTATGGAAGGCGTGACACGTTAAAGAACCCTCCATCACATTGCCTGCAAAGATAAAAATTTCTGTCACTTCACCTATACCTGGCTATGTCTGGATATGAGTGAAATATTCTTGACTAGGACGTACATGTACAACACTTTTCAATCAATCAATCCGAACAATAGGTTTGTCGTCCTAAATCACACGTTCTTCTATATAACTAATATTGAGCGCGAGAACAAAAACATTGACAAATGCAGATTTCTAGTTAATAGAAATTTTAATAAACATTCAAAATTCACAAAATCCAATATAAAACCTGTACAGGTATATTATTTAGATTACAAGATCAACCTCTCACTTGACTATTTGGAGCTTGTTGTATAATAGGCTGCCAGATGTAGTTATGACAATCACATGATTGTGGGAACCAACGAGTGACCACCTTCCACTGGAAGTTATATGGAGCCTTTAAGTTGTAACATAGCACCAGGAATCTATGACGGGTCCATCCACATGGTAAACATCTTGTAAAGACGAATGGACTGAGCGTATTCTGACAACAGCTTTTTCTGCAAAGTATCAAAACAACATACTAATCCATGTCTAAATCACAAGCATAAAGCAAAGTAAAAACAAACACAAATCCATGTCCAAATCACATAGTAAAGTAAAACAAACATATAAATCCATGTTCAAATCACAATCCAAAATCATAGAAAAAAACCATACAAATTCATGTCCAAATCACAAAGTAACAACTTTGAAACTGACAAATTAAGTGAAACACGTGGACTTCCCCTGAGGAAGTGAGGTCGGGTACTCCGGAAGGGTAAGCGCTTTATATCCTCTTATATATGTAAAATATAAATTTTACCAGAATCTCATTCTATTTATAAATACAGAATATTTTTTGGATGTCTAATTTGACTTATGACGTACGTGTATATTAATTCAAAATTCATGGTATATTTGTGATGATCATGAATTAAGTGATTTGTACTTGTAGTTAATCATTCTAGAATAACCAGCTTAAGCTAGAATAGTTAAAAGTTTTGAAAAATAAAAGCTATCGTGAGAAGAACACTGTTCTATGAAAAACTATATTTATACAAGTCACAACCACCAAATTACTAACATATAGTTTTTGGAAGTTATTGTTAATTTATTTATTATTAATATAATCTATATTTGTATTATAATAAACTTACTTCAAACAACAGGCATATGTGACGGGATGATTCCACGGATGTATAACTTTACATATACGAGTGTAGGGGATTTCACAATAGTAATGCAACTTGTAAAGTTTTTGTGGACACGAATCATACCTCTTCAACTTCTTTAACCTTTAAGTACAAAAAACAGGAAAATGTCCTTCAATTTTATCAAACTGTTTTACACTCTATATAACCCCAAGACGGGACTTTCATCACCAGTGGTTTCAATACTGTAAACATATTTATTTTCGCGGTGTACTAACTTTCGCTTATTTCGCGGCCGTTTATTTTGCACGAAATTTAATACCGAGAGAAAATTTTATTATGCTTTGTGATGTGCAGATTTAAAAAAAACGCGAAAATTTAACTACGCGGGTATGTCTAAATTTCCTATAATATATATATTATATTATACCGCGAAAATAAATACACGCGAAATTAAATACGCTTACAGTAGGTTCTTTCGCAAGGCACTCGGCATATATAGAGAGTCCTTCAGAATAGACATTAATAGCGATGTTCTGTGTCACGGCAAGTGTGACATGTTAATAACCCTCCCTGCACATTGCCATGAGTGCACCGCAAGGGTCGAAATTTCTGTCACTTCATCTATAGCTGGTGATGTCTCAATACAAGAGAAGTGTTTTCGACTGGGACTTAAAACCCCATTCAATGATCAATTAATATGTGTTAATAATCTTTGGTCAATAAAGTTTTCTTAGAGCTAACCTTGCCAGCACCTAGTTTCACTATAATTCCGAAATTAAAATTTCCCTTAACTTAAATCTGGCTTAAATTTTTAGCACTAAAATCTGACAAAATTTGACCATATGCATGTTTTGTACTATAAGTAGAAATAAAGTTTAAACTAAATTAAAAATATAGGTGTCATACGCTAAGGGCAATCTCCAATATTTATAAATATCTTAAAAACAAAAACAAAAATATTCAGATTTAAAATTTGCCAAATTTAAATTGAGGGAAATCTAAGTTAAGAAATGATAGTGAAACCCACAGTATGGACGCCAACCCGGCTTTTTCCGAGAATTGTGTTTCGGTTTTACAATTTTTTATCCTTCCGCCGTTTTGAAAATTGGGATTACATTTTGACAAGTGTCTGATGGCCGAAAAAGTCCCCCGTGTTTAAACTAACGATAAAACATTATAAAGTATAGTTCAGCACCGTGCACCAGTGGCTTATATGCCGGAATAACCCATATTTTAGAATTTAGGTTTAAATTTGATATAAAACATTATTATTCACACAAAATATTCGATTTCTTGACGCCAATTGATGTCGCAACAGAAACCCTAGAATTTTTTTGTCAATCTTCAAAACTTGGACATTTTTTGTGTTAAGAAAATTATTTGATGAATTGTGCATTATGAAAAACTTTCTTTTGATATAAAAATAATTCTGGTGCACGCGCGTTGCGATAAATGGGAAGGAATTTTGTGAAGAACAAATTTTTTAAATTTTAGTTAGTGACTCGTTTTTATCACTGAATTAAAATATTATAGGAATGAAGTTATTTTTTCTTTTTGTTATGGAAATATGAAAGAATTGGACTTTTTGCACATTGAATCGTAGCGAAATATGTTACGTGTGCAATTTCCAATTCTTTCATACTTCATTAACAAAAAGAAAAATAAACTTCATTTCTTTTTAATTAAATTTATAGATTTTTTTCTACAAAGAATCAACAAGTTAAAACCTATAACTTACCGATTAAGAGACTGTGCGTGTAACCTAGGCATTGGCTTATCCTCAACAATTGACTCCAACATGGTTTTAATTTTAGCACTTCCAGACAATTTTGTTTTTTCTTCTTCCCTAAAATAAAATACAAGATATTGGATCAAAATTTAAAGAATTGCAAATTTACTTCTTTCAACTTTCAGATTTATTATAACGAAAACATGGATAGGAATAAACTTCCATGTTTTCTAGAAATATCGTTTTGAAGACAGTATGATTTCACAATCAAAAACAAACATACCATGTCCGAATCACAATCAAGAAGCAAAGCAAAAACTTTGAAACTGACAAGTTAGGTAAAGCAGGTGAACTTCAACCAGGGAAGTGAGGCCGGGTGCTCCGGGAGTGTAAGCACTTCCTGTTTAACTAGTTGCAAATAAAAATTGAGTGAAAGTTACATGGAACTATAGATTACACAGAACTGAAATGAGAGTTGTATTTTGATTCCCGATGATGATGATGATTCTAATAAAGATACAGTATATGGTATATAAAGTGAGTCAGAGCTAGCATACAAATCGTTGAATGTATTTATTAGTGCCACAGTGTTTTAGAACACTATAGGACTGTTCTTAGAAGAATTAAACAAATTCTAAAAACAAGAAAAGTAATGAGTTGGGATGAAACCACATAGTTTATCGCTTTGTATCAATCAAAACAAACATAAAAATCCATGTCCGAATCACAATCCCAAATGCAAGGTAAAAACTTTGAAACGGACAAATTAAGTTTAACACATGAACCAAGGAAGTGAGACAGTATGCTCTGGAAGGGTAAGCACTCCCTGTTAAGCGTAACGGTAAAGGTATTAATTGTTTAACTTGAACGGACTGTTTGGACTATAATTATGATGATTATATAACCGTAAATACGAATGTACTTTATGATTATATTTAAATGGTATACGACATAATTAATTTTCTTAACCATGCAATTGGATGTTGTTTGTTATAATGCCTAGTTACAGTGTAGCTGAACACTGTGATCGCCCGCTTATGTGTGTGTTCTTATTTCGTGGCGTTTCAGAATTGGGTCTTTATCCAATAGTATTCTATTCAAACGTAAATGCTTCTCAAGTACAACCTTTCCAAAAACCTCTGAATCTATTGCCGCTTGGAAACTGTTTGTGACAGTGAAAAACTATTTATTTCCATAGAAAATCAAAGAAATTTGAATAAAGATTTATGTTTTTTACTTTCTTGTACTTAATCGTAAACCAAAATCTGTATGCGCATCCGCCATGGTCATAAAGTATTTATGTAGAAAGAAAAATTTTGGCGCCATAGGAATTTTACATGGCGAAAATGACGATGTTTACACCGTTAGTGTTGTCTTTTTACGTCAAATGAGCAACAAAATTCGCCATTTGTCTGTTTTTTTTCAACATGTTAAATCCCCTTAGGGCCAACGTTTTACCATGTGCAGATTACCTAGGCTAATCGCGGATGCGCATACAGATTTTCTGTACGACTAAATACAAGTACATGTAATCGAAAAATAGTCAATCAAATCTTTATTACATTTCTATGGAATTAAAGAATATTTCACTGTCACAGAGTAGTTCCAACAGTAGAGTGTAATCTTTAATTTTTATATTCTTTTTTTAGAATTTGCATGTGACTGGATTAATATTAGTTTTGCTTCATTAAAACCTTTTCAGAACCTGTCAATCAGCAGCTTTTTTTTATTTTATATCTAGATTCAGGAATAAAATACTCATGATCATCTGTGCTGCGCGGGCTAATATTGGGGCATTAGTTTTCGATAATTGTCCCCAGCCGCTTGCACGTCGAGTATTGGTTAAGTTTCTCATAATGTCATCCCAACACCCCTATCCTACCCCCTTCCCAAAAATTTCTTCGTAGTACCCTTACTAAAGGTGTTTATTTTAACTTATGATTACTTACAATGCGGCGTCTATTTCAATAGCTTTCATCTCTTCCTCCCCAGGCATCTTCTCACTGGAATTGCAACCTTCTTCAGAATCATCCGTTACCTTAGAATACCATATCTCTTCATTGTCCATCTCATTGTTGGCGGCATCTTGGTAAATCAAAGCGATTCTACGGTCCTTGTAGCCAGGCATAAGGTCCTCTTTGTCGTGTTCAACATATTGTGTGGCACTCAGATTGAAAAATACAACCAGAATGCAGAGTACCCCAAACTTAATCTACAAAAAATAATGTAAAAATATGTTAAAGATCCCATATACTCAGTATTTTTTATAATAATAATAATGAAGATACATTATTTTTGAGACTTACAAAGTATAAACAAGTTCGATATATAAATGCGTTTATACAGTGCTCATTCACAAAATATTTTCAGAATTAAAGAAAAAATTAAAACTGAGAGAGAAAGACAACATTAGAAAAATCTTATCCAAAATGGAATTAAATCTTAACATCTGAATTTTTCGTTTTGGTAACGCCACTTTTTAAATAAATTATACAAGCCATGAAATAAAAAACATACATATGTATAATGTATAAATTTCAAAATTCATCATATACATGTATGTTCGATTTACCTTAAAACCCATCTTGTCTTTTGTTTACACGTTACTTTCTGTAATTTTGAAAGTTCTTGCAGATTTTTCCATATTTATACAATTTTTGTCAATATATTATGCAGAAATTAGCCAATGAAAACTTTTTGATAACATCCTGGATATTATCGATAAACAAATCGTGTTGAAATGTGTAGATTTTTCTGCATCGTTAACTAAAATATACCTGTATTAAAGCATGAATATATTTAATACAACAACCCGATTGGTCAATTCTCATACTTTACAATTGTAGACTGTTTAATTTGCCAAGTCCGTTTCTTCATGATCATGTTTAGAATGTTTATTTTTGTCATATCATTTTTGAACCACATCCTATTTTTTACCAAATTTCTTTTACTTTTATTCTTAACGCTTGCATATTTCTGTTGATCAAATGGTATTAAATGTGGATTACTTTGCATTGGAAAATATTGATATACCTGCTTCATCTTCATAAAACTTAAACACAGATTATTCAAAGATGTTTCAATATTATCTTTTATCCACCTTATTCTATATAAAACCTATACATGTATATTCAAACTACATATTGTCTTTTATCCGGTATACCTACCTACCTAATCCTCTTCGTGACGTGTTTGGGTGTACAGTATTTTCCATATCCCACCTTTAGATGATAATATCAGACCACTCGATCTCCATATAAAACTCGTAAAGATTCTCTTAGTATTGTAATAAACATGTAAATACGTTCGTAAACTGACATTCAAATATTTTTAATCTTTTATTATAAAGGTTATAATATTTTCAGCTTATGATACAAAAAGTAATGGTTACCCGATATCTTGTAATTGAATATTTAAATTTGCATATAAGCAATAATTTGTTGCAAAACAATTGGTCTGGGACCACCAAAAACACCGTGGCCATGTTGTAGTTATGCGGACAGACGTCTACAGACGACAGACATTGGCAAGAAAAAGGCACAAAGAAATAATGTATAGCATTATTGATTGACTCACCCACCCACCCATCGACTGACTGACTCACTCACTCACCCACCCATCCATCGACTGACTGACTCACTCACCCACCCACCCATCGACTGACTGACTCACCCACCCACCTACTATCGACTGACTGACTCACTCACTCACTCAAGAAAAAGGCACAGAGAAATAATGTATAGCATTATTGATTGACTCACTCAACCACCCACCCAACCATCGACTGACTGACTGACTGCCTGACCCACCCACCTACCCATCGACTGACTGACTCACTTACTCACTCAATCGATTGACTGACTGCCTGACCCATCCACCTACCCATAGCTGACTGACTGCCTGACCCACCCACCTACCCATCGACTGACTGACTCACTCACTAACTCACCCACCTACCCACCCATCGACTGACTGACTGACTCACCCACCCACCTGCCCATCGACTGACTGACTCACTCACTCAAAAAAGGCACAGAGAAATAATGCATAGCATTATGATTGACTCACTCAACCACCCACCCACCCATCGACTGACTGACTAACTCACCCACCCACTTACCCATCGACTGAATGACTTACTCACTCACTCACTCATCACTCACCCACCCACCCATCGACTGTCTGACTGACTCACCCACCCACCTACCCATCGACTGAATGACTCACTCACCCACCCACCCACCCATCGACTGTCTGACTGACTCACCCACCCACCTACCCATCGACTGAATGACTCACTCACCCACCCACCTGCCCATCGAATGACTGACTCAATCACTCACTAAAGAAAAAGGCACAGAGAAATAATGCATGGCATTATTGATTGACTCACTCAACAAACTACCCACCCATCGACTGACTGACTGACTCACCCACCCACTTACCCATCGACTGAATGACTTACTCACTCACTCACTCATCACTCACCCACCCACCCATCGACTGTCTGACTCACTCACCCACCCTCCTACCCATCGACTGACTGACTCACTCACCTACCCATCGACTGACTGACTCACTCACTCACTCACTCACCACTCACCCACCCACCCACCCACCCACCCACCCACCTACCCATCGGCTGACTGACTGGCTCACCACCTACCTACCCATCGACTGACTCACTCACTCACTAATTTAAGAAAAAGGCACAGAGAAATAATGCATAGCACCACCAAAAACACCGTGGCCATGTTGTAGTTATGCGGACAGACGTCTACAGACGACAGACATTGGCAAGAAAAAGGCACAAAGAAATAATGTATAGCATTATTGATTGACTCACCCACCCACCCACCCATCGACTGACTGACTCACTCACTCACCCACCATCCATCGACTGACTGACTCACTCACCCACCCACCCATCGACTGACTCACTCACCCACCCACCCATCGACTGACTGACTCACCCACCCACCTACTATCGACTGACTGACTCACTCACTCACTCAAGAAAAAGGCACAGAGAAATAATGTATAGCATTATTGATTGACTCACTCAACCACCCACCCAACCATCGACTGACTGACTGACTGCCTGACCCACCCACCTACCCATCGACTGACTGACTCACTTACTTACTCAATCGATTGACTGACTGCCTGACCCATCCACCTACCCATAGCTGAATGACTGCCTGACCCACCCACCTACCCATCGACTGACTGACTGACTCACTCACTCACCCACCTACCCACCCATCGACTGACTGACTGACTCACCCACCACCTGCCCATCGACTGACTGACTCACTCACTCAAAAAAGGCACAGAGAAATAATGCATAGCATTATTGATTGACTCACTCAACCACCACCCACCATCGACTGACTGACTAACTCACCCACCCACTTACCCATCGACTGAATGACTTACTCACTCACTCACTCATCACTCACCCACCCACCCATCGACTGTCTGACTGACTCACCCACCCACCCACCTACCCATCGACTGAATGACTCACTCACCCACCCACCCACCCATCGACTGTCTGACTGACTCACCCACCCACCTACCCATCGACTGAATGACTCACTCACCCACCCACCTGCCCATCGAATGACTGACTTAATCACTCACTAAAGAAAAAGGCACAGAGAAATAATGCATGGCATTATTGATTGACTCACTCAACAAACTACCCACCCATCGACTGACTGACTGACTCACCCACCCACTTACCCATCGACTGAATGACTTACTCACTCACTCACTCATCACTCACCCACCCACCCATCGACTGTCTGACTCACTCACCCACCCTCCTACCCATCGACTGACTGACTCACTCACCTACCCATCGACTGACTGACTCACTCACTCACTCACCCACCCACCTACTTTCGACTGACTGACTCACTCACTCACTCAAGAAAAAGGCACAGAGAAATAATGTATAGCATTATTGATTGACTCACTCAACCACCCACCCAACCATCGACTGACTGACTGACTGCCTGACCCACCCACCTACCCATCGACTGACTGACTCACTTACTCACTCAATCGATTGACTGACTGCCTGACCCATCCACCTACCCATAGCTGACTGACTGCCTGACCCACCCACCTACCCATCGACTGACTGACTCACTCACTCACTCACCCACCTACCCACCCATCGACTGACTGACTGACTCACCCACCCACCTGCCCATCGACTGACTGACTCACTCAATCAAAAAAGGCACAGAGAAATAATGCATAGCATTATTGATTGACTCACTCAACCACCCACCCACCCATCGACTGACTGACTAACTCACCCACCCACTTACCCATCGACTGAATGACTTACTCACTCACTCACTCATCACTCACCCACCCACCCATCGACTGTCTGACTGACTCACCCACCCACCCACCTACCCATCGACTGAATGACTCACTCACCCACCCACCCACCCATCGACTGTCTGACTGACTCACCCACCCACCTACCCATCGACTGAATGACTCACTCACCCACCCACCTGCCCATCGAATGACTGACTTAATCACTCACTAAAGAAAAAGGCACAGAGAAATAATGCATGGCATTATTGATTGACTCACTCAACAAACTACCCACCCATCGACTGACTGACTGACTCACCCACCCACTTACCCATCGACTGAATGACTTACTCACTCACTCACTCATCACTCACCACCCACCCATCGACTGTCTGACTCACTCACCCACCCTCCTACCCATCGACTGACTGACTCACTCACCTACCCATCGACTGACTGACTCACTCACTCACTCACCACTCACCCACCCACCCACCCACCCACCTACCCATCGGCTGACTGACTGGTTCACCCACCTACCTACCCATCGACTGACTCACTCACTCACTCATTTAAGAAAAAGGCACAGAGAAATAATGCATAGCATTATTGATTGACTCACTCAACCACCCATCCACCTCGACTGACTGACTGACTGACTTACCCACCCGCCCACCTACTATCGACTGACTGACTCACTCACTCACTCACTCAACCACCCACCCACCCGCCCACCCATCGACTGACTGACTCACTCACTCACTCAACCACCCACCCATCGACTGACTGACTCATTCACTTACCCACCCACCTACCCATCGACTTAATGACTCACTTACTCAATCAAAAAAAAGGCACAGAGAAATAATGTATAGCATTATTAATTGACTCACTCAACCACCCACCCTCCATCGACTGACTGACTGACTTACCCACCCACCTACCCATCGACTGACTGACTCACTCACTCACTCACCCACCTACCACCCATCGACTGACTGACTGACTCACCCACCCACCTGCCCATCGACTGACTGACTCACTCAATCAAAAAAGGCACAGAGAAATAATGCATAGCATTATTGATTGACTCACTCAACCACCCACCCACCCATCGACTGACTGACTAACTCACCCACTTACCCATCGACTGAATGACTTACTCACTCACTCACTCATCACTCACCCACCCACCCATCGACTGTCTGACTGACTCACCCACCCACCCACCTACCCATCGACTGAATGACTCACTCACCCACCCACCCACCCATCGACTGTCTGACTGACTCACCACCCACCTACCCATCGACTGAATGACTCACTCACCCACCCACCTGCCCATCGAATGACTGACTTAATCACTCACTAAAGAAAAAGGCACAGAGAAATAATGCATGGCATTATTGATTGACTCACTCAAAAACTACCCACCCATCGACTGACTGACTGACTCACCCACCCACTTACCCATCGACTGAATGACTTACTCACTCACTCACTCATCACTCACCCACCCACCCATCGACTGTCTGACTCACTCACCCACCCTCCTACCCATCGACTGACTGACTCACTCACCTACCCATCGACTGACTGACTCACTCACTCACTCACCACTCACCCACCCACCCACCCACCCACCTACCCATCGGCTGACTGACTGGTTCACCCACCTACCTACCCATCGACTGACTCACTCACTCACTCATTTAAGAAAAAGGCACAGAGAAATAATGCATAGCATTATTGATTGACACTCAACCACCCATCCACCTCGACTGACTGACTGACTGACTTACCCACCCGCCCACCTACTATCGACTGACTGACTCACTCACTCACTCACTCAACCACCCACCCACCCGCCCACCCATCGACTGACTGACTCACTCACTCACTCAACCACCCACCCATCGACTGACTGACTCATTCACTTACCCACCCACCTACCCATCGACTTAATGACTCACTTACTCAATCAAAAAAAAGGCACAGAGAAATAATGTATAGCATTATTAATTGACTCACTCAACCACCCACCCTCCCATCGACTGACTGACTGACTTACCCACCACCTCTCACCTACCCATCGACTGACTGACTGACTCACTCACCCACCCACCTACCCATCGACTGACTCACTCACTCACCAACCCATCTACCCATCGACTGTCTGACTCACTCACTCACTAACCAACCCACCTACCCATCGACTTACTGACTGACTGACTGACTTACTTACTTACCAAAATATAAATAGGTTGTATTGTGAAAGGAAATTGGGTGACCATTTCTAAAAGATGTTAAACAATGCTTAAAAACGGGTGAATAACAGCCTCATTTTTCGATTCAACAAGCTCGCATTTTATTCAACGTTAAAATTTCAGTAAAAATCTACTGATCTATTGTTTATAATGTTCTGGTGTAACCTTTTTCACGTTTGCATTCAAAAAGTTTTACAAAACCTGCTGAATATGCATACAATTAGCTGGAAATAAGACATCTTGGTATGGACAACATAGAACTGAAGCCAAACAGTCAGTATACGCTAGTATTTCTGAGAAAATATACTTTGTAAATATTTGTTTATTTTATTAGTAATTGTTTTGAAACAATGTAAAACAAGATATTTTGGGGATATACATATGCATCTGTATTCACAATAAAGCACACATGCATGTGTTACGATCCGATGATTTTGTTAATTTGATGCATTTTTAACTATCATTTTCCCCATCTATTTCCGTGTAATTATAACGTGCCCGTTCTTATGCGTGTTTGGTATATTTTTGCATCTGTCTTAATATGCACTTTACAATGAGTAATTCCATTTAGAGGTGAATAGTTTTCGTTTCCACATCTTGATTGGAGAAAACATTCTTTGAAGTTCGTGATGCAGGTGTTAACGTACAGGTAGATAATGTATTCTGTTTCAATAACTTATTCAATCACACGAAGAAGTAAAAAAATAAAACTGGAGATGAAAGGTAATTAGACAAAAACAAGGAATTTTATTTACTGATTTTCAGCAAAGCGTGACTTAAATCACTGAATAGAGTTAATCTGATCTACTGGTTGTTTATCTTTGATCAACCCTATATCGGACCATGCATACTTAAGGTTTTTAAAAAAATAGATCCGGGAAGTAGGAATAAATCATTCCAATTGGTCAAAATCGTCCCGTTTGCAACCGCGATTTTGGGTATAAATAAACAGATTCTATAAGGGTGTACCGTGTTTATGTAGACCAGTTTTCATAAAGCATAGATCCTTATAGCAAGAAACATTTCCAGAGAAGTTATAGTGAATATTAAGGTAACTATATTTATTAATATAATATACTTTATAACGAAAATAATACTCCATCATAAAATCGATTTTGGTTGATAAATTGAGTGATTGATTGGTGTTTTACGTCCCAGTCAAGAATATTTCACTTATATCGAGACATCACCAGCTATAGGTGAAGTTAGAGAAATCTTAACTTTTGCAGTGCGGTCATGGCAATGCCCAGGGAAGTTTCCGCTTAAGGTGTCATTCCTGCCGTGACACGGGGCATCGGATTTTAAGGTCTCTTCCGAAGGACCCCGTGACTTTAATTTATAAATTTCAACAAGTGCTCAACGAGGACAAAAGAACAGTTGCTACCTATTTTCAAGTCTTGTTCAAGGTCCCTGGATTTATTATAAATTGTTTTATGTATAAACTGTTTAGAATAAGCTAACTTTTTATGAATTTATTGTATTTAAAGAACACCAGGACATTAATGAAATGGTTTTATATAATTTTTTCAGCATTCCTACTCATATATTTTAGAAATGTGAAAATGTCATATGTTATAAGAAAAAATACAACATTGATAGAATCCCGCCATCATATTTATTTAACTAATTGAAGACATTGAGCATTTAAAATTAATAATTGCTACAAACTCTACATACTATGTAAAATTCGCATTTTTTCTTATATCGCCTACATTGCGATAAAGATTACTCTGTAACCGAAAAAAATGGTACTTTGCAATATTGTCAACTTTACCAAGAACAAGGCATGATCACACCAATCTATGTCCGAGTCACAATACAGAAGCAAAGTAAAAACTTTGAAACTGTCAAGTAATTAGATAAACCAAGACCAATAGTTGCATAAATTCCGACTTTAAACGACACTGGTTGTTATGACAAAACGGTATGCTTTAAGGTTATTTAAGGTTTTGCGGGATTCAACCATCCTACTTATTTACAAATAGTATTCCCTTAACCATGGCGCGTTTATGATAACCATGGCGCGTTCATGATAACCAAGTAATGAACTAACTTTGTATTTTTTTATTTTTTTTTTGTTTGGATTTTCTTGATTACAAAGTTTTTCCAAATACATTTTTCCACTACAAATTGCTAGTTTTTATTCCAAACTTATATTGGTATTCGTAACTTAACTTTTGTCATTCATTTGTGTACATTGCAGATGATGCAGTACGCTCTCTGTATGTTCGTGTGTTTGTTCACACTATCCGAGGCTAACAATGTGATAGAGCATGTATTGTTATCAGATATAAAGACAAGAGGTATATCATTCTCCTACACCAATAAGGATGAAATAGCTGGTGCTGAGGAAAAGTGGCTGAGTGAACTAGTAGAGAAAGCTACCAGTTCCAGAGGGAAGACATCAGAACTAGAGAAACAGTTGGCGGAATACGACGATAATGACGTCATGTAAGTGCTTTAATTAATCTGACCCGGGTTTTAAAATCATTTAACAGTTAAGACTTCTGGCTTAACTTAAATAGTAATAATGTTTTTAATTTTCTAGGTGTCGTTTTGACTATCACTCTAAGCTCACTACATAGCTCTATATTTTACTTTTGTCAAAACTTTTTTATTTGTACCACAAAATTTTGTCAAAGTTTACCAGATTAAAATTGTACTAAAGGAATGCCCGTGAAACTGGGGATTGCTAGTTTAATTGTTGGTTCTCTGTAATATTTACCCGACTCACTCACACCACTGGATATTCCCTGTAACATTTACCCGACTCACTCACACCCCTGGATATTCTCTGTAACATTTACCCGACTCACTCACACCCCTGGATATTCCCTGTAACATTTACCCGACTCACTCACACCACTGGATATTCTCTGTAACATTTACCCGACTCACTCACTTCATTGGATATTCGCTGTAACATTTACCCGACTCACTCACACCACTGGATATTCTCTGTAACATTTACCCGACTCACTCACACCACTGGATATTCTTTGTAACATTTACCCGACTCACTCACACCCCTGGATATTCTCTGTAACATTTACCCGACTCACTCACACCACTGGATATTCCCTGTAACATTTACCCGACTCACTCACACCACTGGATATTCTCTGTAACATTTACCCAACTCACTCACACCACTGGATATTCCCTGTAACATTTACCCGACTCACTCACACCACTGGATATTCTTTGTAACATTTACCCGACTCACTCACACCCTGGATATTCTCTGTAACATTTACCCGACTCACTCACACCACTGGATATTCTCTGTAACATTTACCCGACTCCTCACTTCACTGGATATTCTCTGTAACATTTACCCGACTCACTCACACCACTGGATATTCTCTGTAACATTTACCCGACTCACTCACACCCCTGGATATTCTCTGTAACATTTACCCGACTCACTCACACCCTGGATATTCTCTGTAACATTTACCCGACTCACTCACACCCCTGGATATTCTCTGTAACATTTACCCGACTCACTCACACCCTGGATATTCCCTGTAACATTTACCCGACTCACTCACACCACTGGATATTCTCTGTAACATTTACCCGACTCACTCACATCACTGGATATTCTCTGTAACATTTACCCGACTCACTCACACCCCTGGATATTCTCTGTAACATTTACCCGACTCACTCACACCCCTGGATATTCCCTGTAACATTTACCCGACTCACTCACACCACTGGATATTCTCTGTAACATTTACCCGACTCACTCACACCACTGAATATTCTCTGTAACATTTACCCGACTCACTCACTTCACTGGATATTCTCTGTAACATTTACCCGACTCACTCACACCACTGGATATTCTCTGTAACATTTACCCGACTCACTCACTTCACTGGATATTCTCTGTAACATTTACCCGACTCACTCACACCACTGGATATTCTCTGTAACATTTACCCGACTCGCCCACACCCCTGGATATTCCCTGTAACATTTACCCGACTCACTCACTTCACTGGATATTCTCTGTAACATTTACCCGACTCACTCACTTCACTGGATATTCTCTGTAACATTTACCCGACTCACTCACACCACTGGATATTCTCTGTAACATTTACCCGACTCACTCACACCACTGGATATTCTCTGTAACATTTACCCGACTCACTCACACCACTGGATATTCTCTGTAACATTTACCCGACTCACCCACATCCCTGGATATTCTCTGTAACATTTACCCGACTCACTCACTCCACTGGATATTCTCTGTGACATTTACCCGACTCACTCACACCCCTGGATATTCTGTCACATTTACCCGATTAACTCAGACCACTTGATATTCTCTGTAACATTTACCGGACTCACTCACATCACTGGATATTCTCTGTAACATTTACTCGACTCACTCACACCACTGGGTATTCTCTTTAACATTTACCCGACTCACCCACATCCCTGGATATTCTCTGTAACATTTACCCGACTCACTCACACCACTGGATATTCTCTGTAACATTTACCTGACTCACTCACACCCCTGGATATTCTCTGTAACATTTACTCGACTCACTCACACCACTGGGTATTCCCTGTAACATTTACCCGACTCACTCACACCACTGGATATTCCCTGTAACAATTACCCGACTCACTCACACCACTGGGTATTCCCTGTAACATTTACCCGACTCACTCACACCACTGAATATTCTTTGTAACATTTACCCGACTCACTCACTCCACTGGATATTCTCTGTAACATTTACCCGACTCGCCCACACCCCTGGATATTCTCTGTAACATTTACCCGACTCACTCACACCACTGGATATTCTCTGTAACATTTACCCGATTCACCCACACCCCTGGATATTCTCTGTAACATTCACCTGACTCACTCACACCACTGGATATTCTCTGTAACATTTACCCGACTCACTCACACCACTGGATATTCTCTGTAACATTTACCCGATTCACCCACACCCCTGGATATTCTCTGTAACATTTACCTGACTCACTCACACCCCTGGATATTCCCTGTAACATTTACCCGACTCACTCACACCCCTGGATATTCTCTGTAACATTTACCCGACTCACTCACTTCACTGGATATTCTCTGTAACATTTACCCGACTCACTCACACCACTGGATATTCTCTGTAACATTTACCCGATTCACCCACACCCCTGGATATTCCCTGTAACATTTACCCGACTCACTGACACCACTGGATATTCTTTGTAACATTTACCCGACTCACTCACACCACTGGATATTCTCTGTAACATTTACCCGATTCACCCACACCCCTGGATATTCTCTGTAATATTTACCCGACTCACTCACACCACTGGATATTCTCTGTAACATTTACCCGATTCACCCACACCCCTGGATATTCCCTGTAACATTTACCCGACTCACTGACACCACTGGATATTCTTTGTAACATTTACCCGACTCACTCACACCACTGGATATTCTCTGTAACATTTACCCGACTCACTCACACCCCTGGATATTCCCTGTAACATTTACCCGACTCACTCACTCCACTGAATATTCTTTGTAACATTTACCCGACTCACTCACTCCACTGGATATTCTCTGTAACATTTACCCGACTCACTCACACCCCTGGATATTCTCTGTAACATTTACCCGACTCACTCACACCACTGAATATTCTTTGTAACATTTACCCGACTCACTCACACCACTGAATATTCTTTGTAACATTTACCCGACTCACTCACTCCACTGGATATTCTCTGTAACATTTACCCGATTCACCCACACCCCTGGATATTCTGTCACATTTACCCGACTAACTCAGACCACTTGATATTCTCTGTAACATTTACCCGACTCACTCACACCACTGAATATTCTTTGTAACATTTACCCGACTCACTCACACCACTGAATATTCTTTGTAACATTTACCCGACTCACTCACTCCACTGGATATTCTCTGTAACATTTACCCGATTCACCCACACCCCTTGATATTCTCTGTAACATTTACCCGACTCACTCACACCACTGAATATTCTTTGTAACATTTACCCGACTCACTCACTCCACTGGATATTCTCTGTAACATTTACCCGATTCACCCACACCCCTGGATATTCTGTCACATTTACCCGACTAACTCAGACCACTTGATATTCTCTGTAACATTTACCCGACTCACTAACACCACTGAATATTCTTTGTAACATTTACCCGACTCACTCACACCACTGGATAATCTCTGTAACATTTACCCGACTCACTCACACCACAGGATATTCGCCTGTATGTCATTATGCCCAGTGTTCGTCCAAAGTTGGTGGTTTTTATATATCTTTATCTTGTGTCATTACATATTAAATTACTAATATTTTGACTGGTGTGAGGTTGGTGTGTTCTGTTTTTGTTTTTTTTTTTTTGTTTTTTGTTTTTGTTTTTTTTTTTTTTTTTTTTTTTTTTTGTCAAGTACATGTTACTTACTTTGAATATCAATTTTATTTTTAAAAAATGTATTGTCTCCTTACTTAAATAATTTTTTTATTATTATTAATGTATGGTTTTATATGACCGAATACCGTTTGCACATCTCTGTACATGAATACAATTTCTTTTTCAGAAAAAAGGAGGAAACGGCTCTTGATAACCCCAGATCAGAAGCTTATAGGAACTACAGCACCCTTGTTCTGGCTTCAACGGCCCCAGAACTCACAGCTACTACCCAACTATCTGGTTTTATGTGAGTAGTATTTCGAAATTTTATAGTCATTCAAAGAATTAACACATGGCAACTTATTTTCTGAATAACTTATTTCATACAAATTCTAAAATTAGCACATGACTCTATTTATGCTGATCCTTACTATAAATATACCGGAAGTCCTTCCACTAACATCCTCCAATAACACTTTTATTTAACAACAAAAAAATGACGCAGCCCATTTTGGGCATTTCTTTGAAAAAAAATTAAAAAAGATTTGAAAAAAATCACATTCTAGTAGAATTTAATAGACAATGGCACAAAAGGAAGTACTGCTTGATATCAGTAATATCTAGCCCAAGCCCCTGATTAGGGTACTACCATATACCACTTTTTAAATTTAATCATGAAATACATTTTTAAAAAATGGTATATGACAGTACCACTAAACATTCTTTGCCTTGAATCTGTCGTCTGATTCCTGTTTATACCCCCCACCCCCGCAAACTAGTTTTATTGGGTAAATAGGAATCATAATGTCTGTCTGTCCGTGAAAAATTGTGTTCTGACATTTGGACTGTATGAATAATCTTCATGGTTCAATGGTGTGATATGACCTTTAAAAAGGTCATATCGAAAAAGTCAAGGTCGCGGGAAAATATGAAAACCTTGTAGATGTTGGGACTGGTGGTACTTCACTCTCAAGAGAAGTTCTAGTTTTTAGCTCACCTGACCATATGTCATGTGAGCTTATGGCATAGCGCAGCGTGTGTATGTGAATGCGTGCGTGCGTGCGTGCGTCGTTAACATACATTTTCGACTTCTTCCCTGAAACTACTGGACAGATTTCAATGAAACTTGGTAAGAAGTATATATGGGCCGGTGCAATTCAGATTTGTTCGTGGCGTTGCCATGGCTACCATATCTAGGTCAAGGTGACCTAGGGTTGCAAAAATCTTTAAAAATCTTCTTCTCCAAAACCAATGATTGGAGAAAAAATCTGATGTGATATATGGCTTCTCTAGGGTCTTAAGCCTAGCGTTTTTGCGTTTTTTGCGTTTAATTTTGAAAAAAATCGTAAAATAGCTTCAATTTGTTAAAACTTAACTTTTTGACCAGATAATGACATGGGGTTTTCAGTTTTGACATTTTCTTGTAATTACCTTCAAAATAGTGTCAAGGTCAATACTGAAGGTCATGACCTAATTTTTTACCTTTCTAATATCATTTATTATCTGAAAAACTAAAAACTTTTTGTAAAGGCATGTAAATTAAAATATTGTTGGTATTGAGGTAACGATCATTTTGATATATAGATAAAGGTCATTGGTTCAAAGGTCAAAGTCACAGTAGCAAAACAATACCAAAATGTTTCTTTATCTTAAAAACTATAAACTTTTTATATAGGCATGTATATTAGAATGTTGTTGGTATTGGTACAACAATCATTTTAATGTATAGAAAAGGGTCATGGTTCCAAAAGTCAAGGTCACAGTAGCAAAACAATACCAAAATGGTTAATTATCTCGAAAACTGTAAACTTTTTGTATAAGCATGTAAATTGGAATGTTGTTGGTTTTGACGCAACGATCATTTTGATATATAGATTAAGGTCATTGGTTCAAAGGTCAAGGTCACAGATGCGAAAGAATACTGAAATACTTCATTATCTTGAAAACTATGAACTTTTTGTATAAGCATGTATATTAGATTGTTGTAGGTATTGATACAACGATCATTTTGATGTATAGAAAAAGGTCATTGGTCCAAAGGTCATGGTCACGGTTGCAAAACAATACCAAAAAGGTTCATTATCTCGGAAACTATGAATTTTTTGTATAGGCATGTATATTAGAATATTGTTGGTATTGATGCAATGATCATTTTAATATATAGATTAAGGTCATTGGTTTGAAGGTTAGCGAGTAGCAAGTTTCATAAATATCTAAATATCCATATTAGAGTTATTGCTCCTTAAATGTAGTATTTATTGTGTTTTTTGTGCTGTTAACGGCCCAGGTGAGTGGTACAGGCCCTATTGGGCCTCTTGTTTCTGTTCTTTACTGTATTTGTATAACACATTGATTTCAACACAATATTGCGTTTTGTCCATAAAAACAGCAGACAGAGCAATAGTTTTTTTGAGATGAGATTATTCTTTATCATAAATAGATACATAACAATGTTTCCCTCGTTTTATTGGGTAGTTTTATCAAGTCGGTCACTATGAATATAATATACCCTTGTTTCTTTTTAAGCATTTTATAGGAAAACTATTTGGAACTATTTGCCGACGGTAAGACCGAGTCTTAAGAGCAATGTTTAAAATATTCTTAAATATGGATACTACGATAAATTAAAAAAGTACCTGAAACACTATGTTTTTATGGGTTTTGCTGATACTATTTACTTGATCGATAATAAATTAGATAAATGTATGGGTTTTGTTTCAGCTTTAAGAAAGTGGATACATGCCCCGAGATAAGATATTTCTTGAGATATTACTGGGAAATATATCGTAAAAGAATATGCAGAGTTGTACGTCCTTTCCAGCAGTACCTAACACACGTCGTATGTCCAACCATGTAAGTACAGTTTTACACAAAAGAAATACAGTAAACGCCTGTCGACAGTTTAACACTAAGCCAAAGAATTAGTTCCAAGTCGGCAACTCGTCTCTGTCCTTCATTAGCTATATCTAGACAGCTTTTGGGTAGCTACAACTATCTACCCCTCCGCAGTAAGTTGGTCACTAGTCATCCATATCAGCAGTCGAGCCTCGAATCCTCGAATCCCTCGGCAGTAAGTTGGTCACTAGTCATCCCTATCAGCAGTCGAGCCTCAAATCCTCGAATCCCTCGGCAGTAAGTTGGTTACTTGTCATCCATATCAGCAGTCGAGCCTCAAATCCTCGAATCCCTCGGCAGTAAGTTGGTTACTTGTCACCCATATCAGCAGTCGAGCCTCAAATCCTCGAATCCCTCGGCAGTAAGTTGATCACTAGTCTTCCATATCAGCAGTCGAGCCTCAAATCCTCGAATCCCTCGGCAGTAAGTTGGTTACTTGTAACCCATATCAGCAGTCGAGCCTCAAATCCTCGAATCCCTCGGCAGTAAGTTGGTCACTAGTCATCCATATCAGCAGTCGAGCCTCAAATCCTCGAATCCCTCGGCAGTAAGTTGGTTACTTGTCATCCATATCAGCAGTCGAGCCTCAAATCCTCGAATCCTTTGGCAGTAAGTTGGTTACTTGTCATCCATATTAGCAGTCGAGCCTCAAATCCTCGAATCCCTCGGCAGTAAGTTGGTTACTTGTCACCCATATCAGCAGTCGAGCCTCAAATCATCGAATCCCTCGGCAGTAAAGTGGTCACTAGTCATGCATATCAGCAGTCGAGCCTCAAATCCTCGAATCCCTCGGCAGTAAGTTGGTTACTTGTCATACATATCTGCAGTCGAGCCTCAAATCCTCGAATCCCTCGGCAGTAAGTTGGTTACTTGTCACCCATATCAGCAGTCGAGCTTTAACTCCTCGAATCCCTCGGCAGTAAGTTGGTCACTAGTCATCCATATCACCAGTCGAGCCTCAAATCCTCGAATCCCTCGGCAGTAAGTTGGTTACTTGTCATCCATATCAGCAGTCGAGCCTCGAATCTTCTGCGTCAGCAGTGTTAAACATTCGACAGGTATGTACTATTCACTTCTCATTTTCTCACTACGGACGTGTATACAACAAAGCAAGCTGCTTACCAATAAATTGCTGACACAAGGGTTTTACAAGCCTGGGCTAATCAAGGCACTCAAAACGTTTTTTGACTATCATCACAATATTGTTGACAAGTATGATGTCTCTATATCCACGAATTAGCTGTCTTACCGTGTGATATCCTACAATCCTACAATGCTTGTGCCGATCACCTGCTTACATTAGATATGGAATCGCGATATCCAAATTGCCAGAATTTTGGTGTTCTATAGTTCTATGTTTATTTCATTCTCAATTTTGATTATATGCATGACGAGTGTAAACTGGAGGTACCCAATCTTCCGGAGCACCAGGTCTCACTTTCCTGGTAGATGTTCAGGTGTTTAGATTAACTTTCCAGTTTTCAATGTCTTTACTTTGTTATTTGGATAATGATTTGGACATGGATTGGTATGTTTGTTTTGATCTAAACTGTGACACCTGCGTTAAGTAACCTTAAAGTACCAAGCATTCTTGAACAACTTCAGCTTTATTGAAGGTGGCCATCTATTCATTCTAGTTTTAGGTTTGAATGAAACACTTGATCATTCCAAATATTTTAAGCATCATTGCGCAATCACAGATTAATTGTAGAGACCTAAACAAAAAGAACTATAGAATTTGTCGCTTTTGGTTGATGAGACTGGTTTTATTTGAAAAAGAAATGCACAGTATTATTCAAAGAACAATTTAAAAAAAACAGGATTTAATAATACATGTACTAAGTGAACAGACATTATCTGGCAAGATCAGTTACTAAAACCAAACAAGTCCTGTATCCAAACAGAACATATAGTTTCACTATAGTCAAGAGGAAATTATTTTATCTTTCAGTTTCCTTTTAAAATTATATCTAAGCACCATCTACTAGTAGTTATAGATAATACCCCCCCCCCACCCCCCGCGCAAACGAAGTTTAGGGGTATACAGGAATCACTATCTGTTCGTCCGTCTGTCTGTCCCAATATCGTGTCCGCTCCATATCTTCTATGTTTATGGATGGATTTTGATCAATCTTGGAACAAGTGTAAACCAACATGAGACGATATGTCGCATGCCAAATTTATGTGCACAATTCAAAGGTCAAGGTCAGGAGGTCAATGTTGGGGGCAAGGGGTATTTGGCTCTCAAGAGACAGTTCTAGTATATATTTGTAATACTGTGCAATCAGTTATTTCAGACATTTTGCGCGGTGTTCAAAATGTGGGGTTTTTTGTTTTTGTTTTTGGGGATTTTTGATACACTGACCCAACAGGTTACATACCGACGAAATAGTGTATATACATTCAGATTTGCCATAAACCTCAAACAACGAATTAATATCCCTACAAAGTTGTGTTTTTTTCTCTAGAACCATGTACCAACTAGACACAATGAAAATAAATTATTTCAAAGAATATGATTATATGAAAAAGGTTGTTATTTTGGGAGGTCTTATTGAAGTTTAATTTGTTGTACGTTTTATAATTAACATTCATTACTTTTTTATTACTTTCAGTAAACCATGCTGTAAGAAGTCAAAGTTTAGTTTTTGTAATCCGGAGGGTTTTGTTCGTCGCCGTTTCCTGGTTTTGTGTTATGATTTACAGAACAATAGCAACATAAAATGGAATATCGTAACACGCTGGTTCCCTCAATGCTGCGATTGCCATTACTATGCTTAACAAAAACATTGTGGATGATATAAAAAGGAGAATTGTTTATATTAATAAAATACATGTATTGGTAAATTGATTTATTGTTTTATTAAATTACCATGCAATTGTATGTTTATGCCATTTCACTGGTTTAGATGACTGTGATGACTAACACCCTAGCTTATTTTGATCTAGCACAGTTGCACGATCCCAAGATCAATGCCTTTTCTAGACGCCGTGATGCACGGCAATTTTCTTTTGTTTTGTAATCAATACTGAAAGTTTACCTAACTCTGAATGTGTATCACTTGTATTAATTTAGCAAATAGTTATTTCCCCCTTCAATTATTAGAGAAAAAAGAAAGGTCCGCAATGGAATTCGAACCCAAATACTCTTACTCGGTAAGCGACAGTGTCACTACTACACAACCGAACTGTCGATGAGGGAATAACTTTTAAAATTTAGCAAAGAGTGTAGAAAAATGTTTGGAAAAAAATGCAAGCAATGTTTTCGTGAAAAAAATATAATAGAACAACAAGAAAACTGAAAAACATTCACTATTTAGTAGGTCGGTAGTGATTTTAGATCGGTTCCAGTCAGTACCTGAGGACACAATCAACGTAATCTGATTAACTATTGTATTTTCCTAAACGTGCAACAAGTTTGATATCGCATTGTTTACGAGCCGTTACATGTTTATAGTAAAAATTCCAAAAAATACCTTTTTTTAAATTTAATCATAAAATACATTCAAAAAATGTATATGACTATATACCATTTTTTAAAATGTATTTTATGCTTAAATTAAACAAGAGGCCCAATAGGGCCTGTACCGCTCTGATGTGGATATTGAGATATTTATGAAACTTGCTACACGCATCTGTGACCTTGACTTTCGAACCAATGACCATAATTTATATATTAAAATAATCACTGCATCAATAGCAACAATATTCTAATATACATGCCTATACAAAAAGTTTACTGTTTTCGAGATAACCTTTCTGGTATTGTTTTGAAACCGTGACCTTGACCTTTGGACCAATGACCTTTTTCTATACATCAAAATGATCGTTGTATCAATACCTACAACAATCTAATATACATGCTTATACAAAAAGTTAATAGTTTTCAAGATAATGAACCATTTCAGTATTCTTTCGCATCTGTGACCTTGATCTTTGAACCAATGACCTTAATCTATATATCAAAATGATCGTTACATCAATACCAATAATATTCCAATATACATGCCTATACAAAAAGTTTATAGTTTTCAAGATAATTAACGATATTAGTATTGTTTTGCTACTGTGACCTTGACCTTTGGACCCATGACCATTTTCTATACATCAAAATGACCGTTACATCAATACCAACAATATTCTAATATTCAATACCTACAACTTTCTCATATACATGCTTATACAAAAAGTTAATAGTTTTCAAGATAATGAACCATTTCAGTTTTCTTTTGCATCTGTGACCTTGACCTTTAAAAAAATGACCTTAATCTATATATCAAAATGATCGTTACATCAAAACCAACAATATTCTAATATACATGCCTATACAAAAAGTTTAGTTTTCCAGATAATTAACCTTTTTGGTATTGTTTTTCAACCGTGACCTTGACTTTTGAACCCATGACCCTTTTCTATACATCAAAATGATCGTTGTATCAATACCTACAACATTCTAATATACATGCCTATACAAAAAAGTTTATTGTTTTCGAGATAATTAACCTTTCTGGTATTGTTTTGAAACCATGACCTTGACCTTTGGACCAATGACCTTAATCTATATATCACAATGATTGCTGTATCAATACCTACAACATTCTTATATACATGTACATGCCTATACAAAAAGTTAATAGTTTTCAAGATAATGAACCATTTAAGTATTCTTTCACATCTGTGACCTTGACCTTTGAACCAATGACCTTAATCTATATATCAAAATAATAGTTACATCAATACCAACAATATTCCAGTATACATGCTTATATAAAAAGTTTATAGTTTTCGAGATAATAAATAATATAAGGTAAAAAATTAGGTCATGACCTTCATAATTGACCTTGACACCATTTTGAAGGTAATTACAAGAATATGTCAAAACTGAAAACCCCATGTCATTATCTGGTCATATAGTCAAGTTATAACAATTTAAAAATATTTTACATTTTTTTTTGCAAAATTAAACGCAAAAACGCGTAACCTATTTTTAAGTTAAATTTCATGAAATGAACAAACTTAAAGGATAAGACTATGTAGAATCCAAATATCACATCAGTTTTTACCTCCAATGAGTGGCTAAGAGAAAAAGATTTTTTTAGGTTTTGTCTATATTTAGTAACAGCTGCCATCTTGGATATTTGATCGCCATGATTTGAACAAATTATAGTTAGACTCTGTCAAGGACCTTCCCTGGCAAATTTGGTTTCAGTTGGCCCAGTAGTTTCGGAGGAGAAGATTAAAGTTTACTGACACACGCACGCACACCTCGCCATGCCATAAGCTCACATGGCCTTTTGCCAGGTAAGCTAAAAATGGTATATAACAGTACCATAAAAAATCATATTTTTTGCCAGATTTAAGTCAAGGAAAATCTTAGTTAAGAAATGATTGTGAAACTTGAACCTGAGGTTAAGCCACAGATACCATTTCACAGGTACATGTAGTTGAAGTCTTGCATAAGAACCAAAATACCACTCTTAAGATTATACTCATTTAAACAAATTTTACACTAAGTATAAGTTAAGATCACAGAATCTGAAATACTATGACCCCCAAGTTAAAAGAGTCACTCCATGTTTAATGTTTGAATATAGAATTTCTCAATTTATAACTTGATATTGCTGATGGTAATCAGTGGCGAATCCAGGATTCTATGTTAGGGGGAGGGGCACACTGATAATTTGTGTTTGGGGACAAAAGCTATATAGAGCAGTCCTTACCCCATGTTATAGTGTGGTGAAGAGACTGCAAAAATTTTAAAGGGTCACAGGCCGGGTGTGCCCCCGTCGTCTGGATCCGCGCCTGGTATTGTACATAGGCATGCATGGTCATCTTGGAAGATATCTTTGAGCATGTGTTACCTAACATGGGTATAGCAGTAGATATGTACTCCCTTTTTGGTCCTACACATTTCTGAAATCACATCTCATACATCTGTAACAGTTATAACATGGGACACATGTGCCTTAATGTTCATCTGTAACAGTTAAAACATGAGGCACATGTGCGTTATTTAATGTTCATCTGTAACAGTTAAAACATGAGGCACATGTGCGTTATTTAATGTTCATCTGTAACAGTTAAAACATGAGGCACATGTGCCTTAATGCTCATCTGTAACAGTTAAAACATGGGACACATGTGTATAGCAGTACATATGTACTCCCTTTTTGGTCCTACACATTTATGTGGTAGGTTATCTGAAATCACATCTCATACATCTGTAACAGTTATAACATGGGGCACATGGGTCTTAATGATCACTGTAACAGTTAAAACATGAGGCACATGTGCCTTAATGTTCATCTGTAACAGCTGAAACATGGGACACATGTGTCTTAATGTTCATCTGTAACAGTTAAAACATGGGACACATGTGCCTTAATGTTCATCTGTAACAGTTAAAACATGGGACACATGTGTATAACAGTACATATGTACTCCCTTTTTGGTCCTACACATTTATGTGGTAGGTTATCTGAAATTACATCTCATACATCTGTAACAGTTATAACATGGGGCACATTGCCTTAATGTTCATCTGTAGCAGTTAAAACATGGGGCACATGTGCCTTAATGTTCATCTGTAACAGCTGAAACATGGGACACATGTGTCTTAATGTTCATCTGTAACAGTTCAAACATGGGACACATGTGCCTTAATCCTCATCTGTAACAGTTAAAACATGGGACACATGTGCCTTAATGCTCATCTGTAACAGTTAAAACATGGGACGCATGTGACCATGGTGACTTAATGTTCATCTGTAACAGTTCAAACATGGGACACATGTGTCTTAATGTTCATCTGTAACAGTTAAAACATGGGACACATGTGCCTTAATGTTCATCTGTAACAGTTAAAACATGGGACACATATGCCTTAATGCTCATCTGTAACAGTTAAAACATGGGGCACATTGCCTTAATGTTCATCTGTAGCAGTTAAAACCTGCGACACATGTGTATAGCAGTACATATGTACTCCCTTTTTGGTCCTTCACATTTATGTGGTAGGTTATCTGAAATCACATCTCATACATCTGTAACAGTTCAAACATGGGACACATGTGCCTTAATGTTCATCTGTAACAGTTCAAACATGGGACACATGTGTCTTAATGTTCATCTGTAACAGCTGAAACATGGGACACATGTGCCTTAATGTTCATCTGTAACAGTTAAAACATGGGACACGTGCCTTAATGCTCATCTGTAACAGTTAAAACATGGGACACATGTGCCTTAATGCTCATCTGTAACAGTTAAAACATGGGGCACATTGCCTTAATGTTCATCTGTAACAGTTAAACGTGGGACACATGTGTATAGCAGTACATATGTACTCCCTTTTTGGTCCTACACATTTATGTGGTAGGTTATCTGAAATCACATCTCATACATCTGTAACAGTTCAAACATGGGACACATGGGCATTTAATGCTAACATGTAACAGTTGTACCATGGGGAAAATGTGCCTTAATGCTCATTCGATGAGGCACATAGGCCTTAATGATCACCTGTAATAGTTATGGCATGGGCCTTATTGCACATGTTACAGTTAAAATATGGGGCACATGGGCCTTAATGATCATTTGTAGCAGTTAAAACATGGAATACACGAGTCTTAATGCTCACCTGTAACAGCCATAACATGAAGTCCATGGAGCCTAATGATCACTTGCATCAGTTATTAAAATCCTTACATAGACTTATTAAAGATACCAAATAATATAAGTTATAATATCAAAATGAAGTACAAAACATGAAAATGTATGTATTAATTATTTATTTTCAAATTTCATTGAAATATTACACACACACAAACAAACACACACATATATATATATATGTGATTGTATCAAGTAGAAATTGGTCAAAATCTCCACGTCAACATTTTCAGTATTGTGACGTAACAATTTAAAGAACGACGTCATCATTATACAGCGATCGATGCCGTGAAAACAGGTACATTTGCGTGTCTATTCACAACAGAGCAAAATGGAGGAAGATATTTTTTATACAACAAGCAAATGAATATTACATTTATCCTGCATGTGACTGAAAAATTGTACTAGACTTAAAGCCCCAATATTGTTAGAATTTCCTATATTTTTCGCAAATTCAAGTAGTTTGCGTGCATTAACAATCCGGTGATACGTAAATAGCTACGTCATAAATGACATCATAGCTTTATTGTTTGTTAGAATTTTTAAACAAAATTTGGCAAAGAGAAAGAAAATGGATTTTTATATATTTTAAAGACAAAAAATGTTTTTGTGACAATTGGAGATCTCAACCAATTTCTATTTGATACAATCACACACACACACACATATATATATATATTATATATATATATATATATATATATATGAGTATATATATGAAACTGAATCTGGAATATGCCATCAGTGACAAATGTTACTAATAAAAATATTGCTGATTATATCCATTGTGTTTTTATTTGCAAAAGGTACATTAAGTTTAAATTAAAGCATGAAAATCTGACTAATCTGAAAAAATACTCTATTTAAGGAATAATTAGAACATGAAAAATTTTGAAATATTAAGTTTTAGGAAGGTCTAATATAATGAATGCAGGTTTTGAACAATTATGAACCATGTTTTTCTGAAGATGAAGTGAATAAAAGAAATCTAGTGACTACTTTAACTGGTAAACAAATAAATCATATCAGGTGTGTACTTAACTATGAAATACATGTAAATAATTCATTGACCATGTATACAATTTTTGGAAGAATTTGTTAGTATCTGAATAATGTACAAGACATGAAAAAGTAGGTATTAAGTATTTATTGTCAAATTTCATTAAAATATTACATATATATGTACATGTAAATTTCCAATAAACTTGAAACAAAACAATTTGAATTTAATTCCAATACCATTACATTATTTTCATATATTATACAGCACTTACTTAAATTAACATGAACACAATTATATCATCTTGATAATGCTCTCAAAGTTAACACTAAATACAAACTCTAACAATTATACTGCCTTGATGGTACTCTCAAAGTTAACACTTAATACAAACTCTAACAATTATACTGCCTTGATGGTACTCTCAATGTTAACACTTAATACAAGATGTAACAATTATATTGCCTGATGGTATACAAAACCTAACAAAAACATTAAACATCAAATTTTAAGAACACATAATACCTTTGACAACAAAATTTAACCTTTGACCTTAATTATCTAAATGTCAAATTGGTAATCAAAGGGCTTATTTTATACAAGCTGAAAGTTCTTTTAACAAAAGGCTACCATCACCTTCACAAAGTTATGTTTTCATTTCCGCATAAATTTCTTTTTCATTTCCGCATATTGTTTTATTTTTATTTCCGCAATCAATATTTTTACAGGTACAGGTACAGGTAAGTATTAGAAATTGACATGAGTTTTAGGTTAACTCTCTTCATAGGAATAAGGTGAGCATCTACCATACGTTAACGTTAAACATGGAACTTAAGTTTTCAGAGACTAACAGGGGAAAATCTTGTTTGATATGGATGGCCATACGTATAGAGAGTCCCATGTATTGAAAAAAGGTGATGTTGTCTACCGATGCAGCTCCGTAAAATATTGTTAGGCAAGCATCACATTGGATTCTGAAGGAACAACAATTCTAAAAAACAACTGCAATCATTCTAATAAGTGATGAGAGAAAGTGCATTCACAACAACTACGTGCAGAAAAATAATTTTATTCTTGCAGAAATGACATCTTTTTTTGCGGAAAAATCACATGAAATTGCGGAAATGAAATGCACCTATAACCCATAAGCAAAAACTTAATATTTGGCTTCCAAATACTTTACAAACCATTTACTTGAAAAACTCTCAAATTTATACATTGTAAAAACAAATTGAAAGTTAAGAAAAGGCATGAAATAAAAACAAAAAAACTGAGGACTAAACAAATTTCTGTTAGACTAATGATGAGTCCTAACAAACGAGGTCAATAGGTATCAGTGTTGGTTCTATCTACATTTTGTCTATAGTCTGTAAATCAACTTATACACTTTCCTATAAATAGCAATAAAAACATTGAGTTGATTTGATATAATTAGCAGAAAACAATATCATTGGCACAGAGGTAGACAGTAGCTTTAGAAAAGATTTGGAAAAATCTAAATCACAATTGCCTTTTAAGTTGAAAAGTGAATTATGCAGTAAATGACCACCAACTCTCTTAAAGAACTGTGGCCTTGTAAACTCACTAAAGTAAATTATGCAGTAAATGACACCAACTCTCATACAGAACCGTGGCCTTGTAAACTCACTAAAGTGAATGCCACAGTTCTGTATGGAAGTTGGAGGTCTTTTACAGCATAGTGAACACTGTAAATACAAGTTGTAAACTCACTAAAGTAAATTATGCTGTAAATAGCCACCAAATCTCATACAGAACTGTGGCCTTGAGAAGTCACCTTTATAACAACTAAAGAATTTAAGACCTAATCCCGAGGTGTTAGCATGCAATCTATATCAATCTTTGCATGCTAACTTTGTTCCAGTCCAAGGTTTTTTAAAGAGATATATTATAAAGGAATTTACTGTGTTAAGTTGGAACTTGGTGGCCAAATGATCTAAAGTACCCCCTTGAAAAACTCAATACAAGTGTAAGCAAAAACATTAATCCACTAATTCAGATTGATTATTATATAACTATAATTATAATGTACTTTAATATAGCCTAATGATATACATCAAACAAAAACAATGAGAAAGCATGGAATAAGGTAGAGATGGTATTGTTTTATGGCGAGAATCAGATAGTAGATTGTTTTTATTCAGTTTCAGCAACTTCAGTATGTTTATAATTATAAGCTTCATTAGCCTGATAAAAACAATATTATACCCTAATTATGTTTTACAGAATTTAAAAAAGTTTTTAAAAAATAGTGTTAATATTTGATATTATACAAAATTCAGTAATTTACATTTGTTAAATATCATCTTGCACAATTAACAATAGCTGATCATACCAATGTTACACAATGGTGTACGGATGTAATAAATAACATGTAAACAAAATATTGCCCATCATTAAAAAAAATTGTTTATTTCACTTTGAAAACAAGAGGAATCAAATGAACTTATCAACAATAAATTATAACTGATGCCATTTTAACACCCCACCCACCCCCACCCCATCCCCAAAGCGGATGCCAACTGGAAAATCCCTATTTTCCCAACTATATGCATAATGAAATTATAAATAGCCAAGGAAACATCTACCGGTACTACACCCAAAAGTTGTTCCTGTGAAGTTTCATTAAGAATTGTTAAAAAGCTTCCAAAAAAACAGCAGAAAAAAATGGAAAACCAGTAAACACTATATGTCCCTTATTTATTTTGAAGGACATAATTAATTCATGATACAAATTCCAAACTATAAGAGAAGTCAAATATCCAATGTAATTGGTGAGCTTACAATAACTGTCTTAGGTTCTTTTTAACAAATTGCTTTTCCCTAAACACAATTACATGAACTGTCAGAAAATCTGTCTTAATTTAACTGTATCTAATAAAAAACTGTTAATACATGTATTTGTATTTTTTTCGGCTAAGTACAAAAACACAACTGCCTGGCTGTTCTAGGTTAGACTAACACTAAACAAGATGATGATGATTTTCAAAGTTTAACATCTATATTTGGTGTATCAGCTAATGTGCAGTCTGTTGATGGTTAAACATACAATGTATTAGCTTCATTATAATCGTATTGGTTGGGTCCCTCTACCAGGCATCTACCAAACGCAATATTTATTAAAAAATTGAATTATTCCTGTTTATTATAATCAAACATGAATAATTTGAAGAAAAGTCTTTCTCATACACATAAATTTCACATAAATATACTAGTATTTGACATTGCACATAATTTATCATATAATTCATTAAGAACGTCGTGGTATTAGAGTCTTAAATTACATGTACATACTTAAATAGTACCCTATGTGTAAAACTGACTTGTAATATACAACTGTTACCATTGTACATGGTTGGTGTATATAGTAGCATTTACCTGTGTGCAGGTGTACTTGAAGTTATTCAGCTTGTGACTTGTTTCCAAGTTACAATTTTAATGATTTTTATGCAATTTTTATGTTTTAATAAAGGAAGATTTTTCCTATTTTTAGAAAATTTAAAAAAGCCAATTCAGATAATTTTCAATCAGCATTTTGACGTGCAAATCTGCATTTACTATCCAAAAACTGTTTTTTGTGGTGGCCTGCAACTGTTACACCCCGGCATCAGAACAACTACAGAACCCTGCTGGAACTGGAAATGTAAAACCTAAATGTGCCTTATGATGACTACAAACATCAGGCAAGATAAAAATGAATTTTAATAACAACTTCTTAAATTTAACATGAAATCATTAAAATATTGGAGTGTACGAAAATTTGAATCATATGAAAGAACATTTTCAACATAATTTCAACATATGTGTAAACACATTAGGGTTCATATGTAAATCATATGAAAAACTTGTTTAGGGCCCACATGGAAAAATAATTAAGGGCCCATATGTTAATCATATGAAAAACTTATTTAGGGCCCATATGAAATTCATATGGAAAACATGTTAAGTCCCACATGTAAAACATATGGAAAACACATTAAGGTTCATATGTAAATTATATGAAAAACATGTTTAGGGCACATATATAAATCATATGCTCTAAACAGGCTATTTTTTCAGCATAAGTAATACAATATAAGTATAATTCATCGTTAATCAAGATTTTGTTGTCTTATTTACTGTTTTGGCTGCTGGTAAGATGTCATTAGTCATGTCAACTATTTTATTTACAAGATTGACAGTTTCTTTGCGTAGTTTGTATACACTTCTGATGTTTTATGAACAACAGGCTGCCAGTAGTCTACACATACTGTTTTATCTTTATTGTCCAGACAAAACACGTGAAAACCAATCACTGCAGCGATTAACACCACCAACACTGCTAACAGTATCCCCCAGATAGCTGATTTACTGTTACCTAAAATAAAAAACACACCTGTAAAACTTTCAGGTAAAGTAAAATAAACACACCTGTAAAACTTTCAGGTAAAATAAAATAAACACACCTGTAAAACTTTCAGGTTAAGTAAAATAAACACACCTGTAAAACTTTCAGGTAAAGTAAAATAAACACACCTGTAAAACTTTCAGGTAAAATAAAATAAACACATCTGTAAAACTTTCAGGTAAAATTATTCTCTTTTCAATTACTATAAATTGGCCTATTTTTGCATTCATTTTCACATAAATTTCTAAGAGCAACAGATACTAATTTTAATAATGCATGCTTGTATTTTCACTGAAATCTAACAATAGAAACATATGCTAATATGTTGAAATTTCACAAAAAATTCCTTAATTTACTGTATCTAGAATCATTCATAATTAAATTAAATCTACGAGTGCAGTGCTTCAGATTGTCGGTGCGCCCGCGCCAATCCCGCATTATTTTAAAAAATGACACATAACATTTGCTTCTAATGGGTCCAAGTGGCGCATGGTTTTTCTTAGCCAAATTGATCGTTAATAATTTCTTCCCAAAACTACATATTCGATTACATGGGGTTTTCCGATTTGACTTTCTGTTTTCGTTTTCTATCGAAAAATCTCTATCGTCTTTGTTTATCTCATAATCAGCATATAGACAGGACTCCCGACAAGCCCCTTCTCTTCACTCTATGCGTCGGTTATTAACTTTAATATTCAAAGGGGTAGAACTCGTAATAAAACTTGTTATGACCTCGGACGTTGTTGTTCATTTAATATACTAGCGGCAACCATACAGAGATGCAGACGACTCTATTCAAATTTTTTAAAACAACACAAAACGCAGAGAAGTAGATGCACATAAAATGAATCATCGAGGTGAAAAAGTTTAAAATATATCGTAAAGGTTAACAAAATATAAATTAGCAGATGACAAGATCACTTTTGGTGCATTATATGAAGATGTCAAGTGCCGACTTTCACTTTCAGTCACTTGGTCGTGGCATAACATTTAATTATGTGTCAAAACATGACCCACTATAACAAAAAATGACCCCTTGCTATTGGACCTGATGGGCCCTTGTGGCCCACTATCTGTAAAAACAATCTGAAGCACTGCGAGTGTCAGATGGCGAAGTGTGTGGTACAGTGTGTGGTGATGATGATGATGATACAGACACTTTAACATCATGTATGTTTAATGATTTCAGAGGTCTGTTGTAACTGAAAATACCCAAACTGGATGACATGTAATTTTTAACTCTTCTTTTTCATCCTGTTGATGGGATTAATTGTTTATGCTGAGATTTGAGTGTTTTAATCTTTTTATAGTCCACCTTTTAGTAAAGTGATATGATAGGTCAAGTGCCAGGGTTGGTGCCTGGGGAATTACCTGTACCATCTAGGAGGTGTGGTGATTACAGTAATTCCATTAGCAGTTTAAAATTAAATATCTTGTACATAACATTCATGACCAGAGATGAGTAATGGTGTTTTTACACACCAATCAAGAATCTTTCACTTTATTTCTAGGATGGAGAAAACTGAAGTGTCCAGAGATAATAACCAATGTTTGGCAAACAAAGCTTCTTACACTATTACTGATGATTGATTGATTGGAGTTTTTTGCCAGGTCAATAACATTTCACTTATATCAAGACATCAGGAGCTATAGGTGAAGTTGCAGAAAGTTTTACCTTTGCAATGGGCTCAGGACAAAGTGCAGGAAAGATTCTTTAACATGCCACGCCTGCCGTGACATAGTAATCAGGTTATAAGGACTCTTCTGAAGGATCCCATCACCCTCATTTTTAAATGTTGACTGCTTTGGGAAAGAACAGTCACTACCTTTTTGGTTTGGTCAGACTAAGGCAGGTTTAAATCCTAAAGTCCTGCACAGAAAGTAAGCAATCTGAGCTAAGACTAAGGCAGGTTTAAATCCTAAAGTCCTGCACAGAAAGTAAGCAATCTGAGCTAAGACTAAGGCAGGTTTAAATCCTAAAGTCCTGCACAGAAAGTAAGCAATCTGAGCTAAGACTAAGGCAGGTTTAAATCCTAAAGTCCTACACAGAAAGTGAGCAATCTGAGCTAAGACTAAGGCAGGTTTAAATCCTAAAGTCCTGCACAGAAAGTAAGCAATCTGAGCTAAGACTAAGGCAGGTTTAAATCCTAAAGTCCTACACAGAAAGTGAGCAATCTGAGCTAAGACTAAGGCAGGTTTAAATCCTAAAGTCCTACACAGAAAGTAAGCAATCTGAGCTAAGAATAAGGCAGGTTTAAATCCTAAAGTCCTACACAGAAAGTAAGCAATCTGAGCTAAGACTAAGGCAGGTTTAAATCCTAAAGTCCTACACAGAAAGTGAGCAATCTGAGCTAAGACTAAGGCAGGTTTAAATCCTAAAGTCCTACACAGAAAGTGAGCAATCTGAGCTAAGACTAAGGCAGGTTTAAATCCTAAAGTCCTACACAGAAAGTGAGCAATCTGAGCTAAGACTAAGGCAGGTTTAAATCCTAAAGTCCTACACAGAAAGTAAGCAATCTGAGCTAAGACTAAGGCAGGTTTAAATCCTAAAGTCCTACACAGAAAGTGAGCAATCTGAGCTAAGACTAAGGCAGGTTTAAATCCTAAAGTCCTACACAGAAAGTAAGCAATCTGAGCTAAGACTAAGGCAGGTTTAAATCCTAAAGTCCTACACAGAAAGTAAGCAATCTGAGCTAAGACTAAGGCAGGTTTAAATCCTAAAGACCTACACAGAAAGTGAGCAATCTGAGCTAAGACTAAGGCAGGTTTAAATCCTAAAGTCCTACACAGAAAGTGAGCAATCTGAGCTAAGACTAAGGCAGGTTTAAATCCTAAAGTCCTACACAGAAAGTGAGCAATCTGAGCTAAGACTAAGGCAGGTTTAAATCCTAAAGTCCTACACAGAAAGTGAGCAATCTGAGCTAAGACTAAGGCAGGTTTAAATCCTAAAGTCCTACACAGAAAGTAAGCAATCTGAGCTAAGACTAAGGCAGGTTTAAATCCTAAAGTCCTACACAGAAAGTGAGCAATCTGAGCTAAGACTAAGGCAGGTTTAAATCCTAAAGTCCTACACAGAAAGTGAGCAATCTGAGCTACGACTAAGGCAGGTTTAAATCCTAAAGTTCTACACAGAAAGTGAGCAATCTGAGCTAAGACTAAGGCAGGTTTAAATCCTAAAGTCCTACACAGAAAGTGAGCAATCTGAGCTAAGACTAAGGCAGGTTTAAATCCTAAAGTCCTACACAGAAAGTGAGCAATCTGAGCTAAGACTAAGGCAGGTTTAAATCCTAAAGTCCTACACAGAAAGTGAGCAATCTGAGCTAAGACTAAGGCAGGTTTAAATCCTAAAGTCCTACACAGAAAGTGAGCAATCTGAGCTAAGACTAAGGCAGGTTTAAATCCTAAAGTCCTACACAGAAAGTGAGCAATCTGAGCTAAGACTAAGGCAGGTTTAAATCCTAAAGTCCTACACAGAAAGTGAGCAATCTGAGTTACTTCTTAGTAGTTTTTTCCCACAATAGGATCTGGCCAAGTGGTTGAACCTACTTGGTAAAAGGATTGTGATACATAACATGCATAAGGACATGCTTTAGAACACTGACCCTCCTTTTTAATATGACTGTAGCTTAACCATTTTAATACGACTGTAGCTCATTAATGAGTTTTAGTTAAAATCCCTAACACTTTTAAGCTTTCCTAGATTTGATCCAGTGTTTTTTTCCATGTAAGTATGTTAAAACATAAATCAAATGTGCAGTAGAAATATCAATATCCTAGATAACTTAGTCAGAACTTCTCCACAAGGTTTTCAGCAGATACATTGAACATAAAACTCAAAGCCACAATCATTAAGCCCAATTCACTTTGAGATAGGGTTCATGTCATTTTCTAAATATAAATTGTACATCTATCTGAACAAATTTAATTCTTGTGGAACCATTAGTAAACATTTTCTCACCTGTTTTAGCACCTGTCTTGGGCTTAAGTGTGCCATTTACTTGTGATTTACCTGTAAAAAAGGAAGCATTGGAAGTTAATTGAATTTTTTTTACTAAATTCAGCATCTATTTGCTAGTTACAAATGAGCAAAAGAGTGTTTGAAAATCCTGTTACATACATTAATTAGTCATCTCCTTTCTAAACGTTGAACTAAATTCATCTTTACTATTTACATATATAAAGCATGTAAGGCTCATTCATCTTTTTTTTCTATTTATAGTAATGACAGACATAGTGGATGCCAGATCTGGCCGCCCTGAATAAACCTTAATCTTATTGAATTATTCATTTTGTCCAGTAATTTAGGAAAGGAAGAATTTCAAAGAATCTGCCAAATTTATCTTCTAATTTACATATTCTGCACATTATGAGCAAAAGAAAAAACCTGTTAATACATGTATCTTTAATGGCTGCCTCTAGACATCTGCTTATTGCATCTCAAATTTGAACTTAATTCATAAAATTAATAAATGTGTTATGGCTATTTTTTCTCTTTATGGTAACGACAACCATTATACAGTCACTATGAACAAACTTTAATCTACTCCACTTTTCATACCAAATTTGATTTCATTTGATCTCTTTAGTTTTAGAGGTTTAAGTCTACACACAGACAAGGATGCTTCCCCACGCCATATGCTCAGCTAGCAATTGCCAGGTGAGCTAAAATCAAAACTGACAGCAATGTTTATGTTCTTGTAACTCTTGTGTGTCTTAAGTTGGGAAATTAAAACAAATTATCTTACTTGATTTTATATTACTTTCACTCTCAGAATTTCTAGGACTTTTTCCTTTCTTCATTTCTTTTTCATTTTTTCGTCTTTCTTTCTTCTCTGCTTTTCGTTGTTCTCTCTTTTCTCTAATTAAAGCTTCCTCTGCAGCCCTTGCTTGTTCTTCTTGTTCTGAGATATTTAAATTTAAATTTAAAATAATAAAACTGTACATTTATAAATGTTTAAATCATTCCATCCACACTCAATACATGGGTACAATGAGGGTTTCCATTTGGCTCTTAGATGTTTTTGAATCCGAATATTAAATTGTGCTTTCTAGACAATGGTCATTTGACATAAAAATTCATAAAACAGAAATTACAAAAACTTAGGGCAATTAAGGTAACAAATAAACAATCTAAGGCTTGACTAATTGATATTTGTATCTAGCTCGGTATCACTTAAATAATGTGACATCTTAATATAGATTATATTTTTACGTGACATCACTACATGCTTACCATAGAAACACATCAATTGATGCCACAATATCTTTCACAACAAGTTTGTTGTAATGCATTATTAAATCAAAAAACATTATTCATAATTATAAGACCTCACTTCCCTGGTGGAAGTTGACATGTTTTACTAAATTTGTCAGTTTCAAAGTTTTTACTTTGCATTGGTATTGTGATTTGGACATGGATTTGTATGTTTGTTTTTGACTGATAAATAGAAACGTCTCATTACCTCTATAGTTGATACAAAGTAATACCTACCTCTTTGTGCTTGTAGTTGGTACAAAGTACTACCTACCTCTTTGTGCTTGTAGTTGGTACAAAGTAATACCTACCTCTTTGTGCTTGTAGTTGGTACAAAGTACTACCTACCTCTTTGTGCTTGTAGTTGGTACAAAGTAATACCTACCTCTTTGTGCTTGTAGTTGGTACAAAGTAATACCTACCTCTTTGTGCTTGTAGTTGGTACAAAGTAATACCTACCTCTTTGTGCTTGTAGTTGGTACAAAGTAATACCTACCTCTTTGTGCTTGTAGTTGGTACAAAGTAATACCTACCTCTTTGTGCTTGTAGTTGGTACAAAGTAATACCTACCTCTTTGTGCTTGTAGTTGGTACAAAGTAATACCTATCTCTTTGTGCTTATAGTTGGTACAAAGTAATACCTACCTCTTTGTGCTTATAGTTGGTACAAAGTAATACCTACCTCTTTGTGCTTGTAGTTTTTTCTGTCGGATTCTTTCCATTTCTGCATTTATTTTTTTCATGTACTCAACAACCTGTAATATTTAAACATTTATAATTATAATGTAACTAAGATAGGATTAATTTAAAATTAGGATATCCTTACTCCGTGAAAATTAAAATACATGTAATTATTTTTTCACTTTCCTCTATTTACAAATGTTAAATAGAATCAAATGTGGATTTTGCGGAAAACTTATTCTGTATTTGCAAAGAAGAGAAATGGAATAATGGAGTGTTTACACTAGATTCTTTCACTTATATTGGGGTGGGAAGTTCAGGGATGGTGGAGAAAACCAGAGTGCATTGAGAAAACTACTGACATTCAACAAGTGAGATGATAAACTTTCTCACACGAGGACCGAGATTCAAAACCCAGATAGTGAGAAGTACTGAAATCTGTAAACTCGCCGTTTAGACAACTCGACAACTGAGGCCGTTTTTGTAAAAAAATTTATGCAATAAATGAAAGGTAGTCATAGACATCCACACTAAATATTTTACATTTTTGTTTGTGGCTTATGATAATATTAGCTTTATACTAAAATATGAAATTGATTTTTATAATATCTGTAACAATTTTTCTTGCTAGTAATCATTTATTACGAGAGTAAAATGTGACAGTCGGTGTTGCTAAAAAGACTTGTAATTTTAGCTGATGTTTTGCTGATGTTTAGTTGATTTTTAGCTGATATTAAGCTTTTGTTTTTATTCAAATCATACTCATCATGTATGAAACAGATTTAATTATCTTAATTAAATTAATTAATAATTTATATTTGAAAGATTTCTAATTTACTCTTTACCAATCAAAATATGAAACCAGTTTGGACAAAATAAATCATGAAACAGTGAGTGAGGACAAACCATGTCACAGATGAGGAGACATTTCCTATGGTAACACTTACCCTCTGTGCACATTTCTTACACTGGTCTTCATCTAAACAATCTCCTGCTACTTTTTTTAGATCATCTACGAGTAGGTTATCCTTTAGATCTAACCATTTGAGTTTTCTGAGTTGGTAGAAGCTTACTGGTAACATGACAAGCTTATTACCAAGTAGATCTAAATGTTGTAAATTCTGTAAGGCACCAAAATCATCAGGAAGTTCTGATAACTCATTCTTACTGAGATCAATTTTAACCAGGTGTTTTAATGTACAAAAATTATCCTAAAAACAAATAAAATATACAAATATCAAAATAAAATTTACCGTATATGCCTTCAACATGGAAAAACGGGAATTTTTTCATCAAAATTCAAGAACAGAAAAAAAGAAATTTTTATGAACTCAAGAACACTAGTACACATCCACACCTTCTGTATTTTCTTCTTTCCATCAAAAGAAAACTCTGTAAAGGATATACTAGTATTTATGAATTGATGAACAATGTTAATGTACTCTGGAAATGAAATTAACTTTCTAAAGTGGTCAGCCTGAAGAAAGTGCATATGATGAATAAAAAGTTAAAACATGAATATCTATAATTGTATATTATAGGACATGCACAGCGACACACACACACACACACACACACACACACACACACAGATATAAAATTATATTTTACTTAGAGAATAAATTCATTTATTTAGTGATTAATATTTATATTACTTACTGGTAATGTTACTATAGCATTACATGATAGATCTAAATGTGTGGCCTTTGGTAATAATGCCTGTAATGTAAAAATCAAACATTGAAGTACCAGATCTTCCAGAAGTCATCATAGATCTTCAGACTAACAAAACATCAGTATCTTGGGAGAGTAGTAAAGTAATGGCTTATGGTGTTTTACATCAAATCAACTTTTTTTAATCTACAACACCATGATAAGGAGACCAGTTTTCAGATGGTGGAGGAAACTGATGTATATGTACCCAGAGACAACCCCCAACCAGTGGCAAATGAACTGACAAACTTCCTTACAATAGGATATGCCCATGTGAGATTTTAAATCATTACTCAAGGATGAAGATTATCAGGGACACAGTAGCCAATGAATCCTAAATACTGTCAGAGCCAGGAGATTGTACATGTATCAATGCCATTTTATGATATGCTGTCATTTTGATATATCTTTTGAAGCATGTTAGGTACTTACCAAATAAATGTTACCATGTATGCATATTATATATATATATGGGTTACATATTTTAAATGTTAAAAATGGAGTAATGAGTAATGGTGTTTTAACGTCCCAGTCAAGAATATTTCACTTATATCGAGACGTCGCCAGCTATAGGCGAAGGTGCAGAAATTTTACCTGTGCGTTGCGCTGATAGCATTATACAGTAGGGTTCTTTATCGTGCCAAGCCTACCTAGTTTATTTTAAGTTCCAATCCGAAAGAACCGTGACTTTCATTTTGTGATGCCGAGTGCTTGGCGAAAGAACAGTCAATACCCACTTTAAAGTCTTGGGTCAGACCCGGCCAGGGTTCGAACCCACGACCTTCCACTTACGGAGTGAGCACTCTACCAACTGAGCTACCGCAGTGGTTAAATGTTAGAATGGCATAAATACTTTAACTATGTGACAATTAAAGTATAAATAAAAGAAAAGAAATACAAATAATACAACATTTTGATTAAAAACATAAATACATATATGTACTATGGCCCCATATCAGCAATAAAAAGGGTCATCGATGACAGAAATCATTTGATCTACAAGACAAAATGTTTAGTCTTTTGTCAGTTTTGAGGTAGGACTTCCTTTTGACATTATAATCTGTTTGAAAACCTATTTTTCACTGAAATTTTCCAAAAGGATTGATTTAAAGAATGTTTAGATTTGCCAGCGAAAGTGTGTGTGTGTGTGTGGGGAGGGGGTGGTTTCAAATGAAGTCCTTCTTGTGCTGAGACCGATTTACAGTAATTTGCCAGCTAGCCAAGATACAACTTGTACGTTTTGAGCAAGTTGTCACTTAATCATTGTTTAAATATAAATACAACAAATTCTGAATCAATGATCTATTCTGAAATCCATGAATATTGAAGATTTACAAAAATTAAATGGAAGCCAATCAGCAGATGACGTGTCAGTCATTATGTTAAAAATCTTGTCCGTGTAAAAATTCTATAAAGCCCAGCAAAATAAATCAAATTGATTAATGCATTACCAAATCTTTTACAGGAACTGTTGTTAGATTATTTAGACTCAAATCCAGTTCGTTTCCCTCCAATTTATCGCGTAAATTATCTTTCGGCATTTTGCTTTCTTTTACTTTCAGTTTAACCGGAAGTTGGGCAATGAATGACAATTCATCACGCAGCAAACACAAAAAACTAAAACATGAAAAAAATATGCATTTTTCAAGTTCGTCAATTTTATTGTAAATTATTGTTTCCAATGGTAGATAGATTTCATTTTATTTTTCTACAGTTTTAATATTTTACGTAACTTATATAAGAACCCAACATGAAGGCACCACGTTTAACACACAAAGTGTGATTAATCATAAATACAGATTTCTGAAAGTCACGATATATGCGCCGCGTTTTCATAATTGTTAAGAGATAAATTTTTAAGATATGTATTTCATTGAAAACATTTATGATAAATCCATACTGAAGAGGTATTGTAATGGGATTCATAATGCCGCCGTTTGTGCAACCGGTGCCGAGTTTCAGACTTATTTTCTGCAATCCGACGTTATTGTGTGTAGTGGATTCGCCAGTGAACTTTTTAACACTTATGCGGAACCATGGTGGAAAAATGGAAATAACCGTGACAGTTCAATCTTAAATTCCGTGACTAGGGGGATGTGATACCATATCATCCAATTAAAATGTTCCGAGCGTCAAACGGTAAAGAGTATCGCGTGGTACGCAGGTACGCTGGTAAATCCCATTTGCGATATAAATCTTTTCCACATCGTTCCAAATAACGGTTACTAATCTTATAGCTAGAATTCAACAAAGAAAAGCACCACAAAATATACTGAGTTAGTACTATTCCCTTTGTTTTCAATCCCTGGCGGGAAAATTGGAATTTTCAGCATCTAGGAATCGACCGGGAGTACTCGATGGATCTGACGGGCTTTTAATGTTGTGATGTAATCTTTGGCATGAATAGTTGTATCGATGTTGTAATACTATAGCCCAACCAAGACGATGTTCCTCCGTGGATGTTTTCGGCTTCCGGGATACTGATCATATTCGCTGGCGAGAAACACGTATTATATCTTAATCATTAAATGAAGCCAACCTGGCCTTTAGCTATAGACGAACGTCTGAACGGTTTTTAAATCTTTAATATATTACTATTTCGTTAAGAATTTTTCGGAGAAAGCAAGCCCACGAATGTTTTAAAAATCCATGTTTTTCTTTTAAAAATGCGTGTACCAGGCGTGATAGTTCATATTCTAAGGCTACCAACGATCCGACGAAGGATTATAAAAGCTAAGTTTGTATATTACGATTATTGTTGAGGCATATTCGGCTTTATATAGTTCAACATTGTTCAAACCAAACAATATTCACCTCAATTCAAATAGAACAGTATTGTGTGACCGTGCACTTTTAGTGACCTGTTGTATTTTGGATTATGAGTGGCCTTAGAATATAAAAATCACGCCTGGTACACGCATTTTTAAAAGGAAAATAAATCGTAGATTACCTCAACCGTAAATTGCCGAATTTTCAAAAAACCTCGTATTTCATTAACACACTCTGGTCCCTTTGCACAGCTCTAATACATTGACTATCTTAATATATTTTCATTTTTTTAAAATTAATTCGTTATACGGGAAATGTCCCGGCGCGAAGCGCCGGGAATTTCCCGTCTATAGGTAACACGTATGTATTTATGACGTCATAGAAAATTGTGGAAAAATTCTATAGACCGTACGTCCAAATCATTTGACGCCGCGCGTGCACCACTTTTCACTTTTTTTCTCAAGGCCATTGAAGGGGTCAAATCGACAGGAAGTGAGCTCCATATGGGGGAAAATCTCGCCCGTCTCGTTCATCAGAAATGAAACCAAGAAACGATTATCGTGAAAATAATTCATTGAAACAAGTAATAATTTAAATAGATTGATCGAATACCAAATATTTACGTTTCTTTCGCCGTTCTGGCTGATCTCCAAGTGTAGCGTTTCAAGAGATTTCTTTTGATTAGGTCAAAGTTCAATTCAGATCGATAAACACTGTAAGCCAATCAGCGACCGACTTTCCCACGTGCATCAACCATGATCACACAGTATACAATGCGGGAAGATACAAAATTTGCCGATTTCAAGTTAGATAAATCGATAACCATAGTTACCTGACACAAAACTATTACGAGGTTAGCATAACCACAGTATACGACTTCTACGGTAACTCTTTTTCACATATTATTACTTAATTGAATCAAAATTTTGAGTGCATCTGTGACCCTCGCTGAATGCAGTGTAAACAAAAATGGCGTTCGTCAGGACGGGAAAGACGTTTTCACAAACGATCGATTTTTAAGAAAAATAATAAAATGCGTTTTTCGAAAGAATTAATTAACAGTTCTTCCCAATAATCATTTTTATGAAAATACAGATAAAATTTATTGAATTTATTCCGAATTTAATGTAAATATTGACAAATCCTCTTGTTTGTTTACATGTGACGTGGATCAGTGGATATCATGATCAGCTGATCGAGCTGGACCAGTTTGACTTTAAGGTGCTGTTTAGAACTGACCTCAACTACAATGACTGCACTCATCAAAAATCTAACTTGGACATAACTGATGAGGAAACTGTACATGTTGTGCAATGAGATGGACCGCTGTCTCAAAAAGTTGTGATGAAAATAACAATAATAAAACCTTCATGTTGAGTTTAGCAGCTGACTGTAGTTGAGATCCACTTAGGTAAGGTCTGAATTGACTCCTTGAAAACCTCCAGGGATGGTGACTGGACTACTGATGCTGGCAGGGGATTCCAATAATTTAGTTCTCGGAATGAATATAAAAATTTTAACTAGGGTAAAATCAACATTACCTTCTTCAATATCCCAGACTTGGTTCTCGAAAAAAAGTTGGTATAAGTGAATAAATGCCAATTTCCACTCCACCATCCACATAAGCGACCATTTCAATATAAATCTTAAAGCACCATCTTTCTAGTATATCATCCCAGAATGTTTCATTTCAATTTAGGTGAATAATGAATAATCTTGACTGGGGTAAAAAAACTCCAACCCACCATCCTAGAATTAACCATCTCGATATAAGTGAAAAAGCATTTTCAACTCTCCGGGGCTGGGGCTCTTCATGCAGTGAAACTTAAAGGGGCTGGGCTAAAATTAACATTATTTCGGTACAAGCCTGTCAAGTTTTAATCATATCATTTGTCACTTGCAATGGTGTGTGCTTTAGAAAATTCTCATCATGGTACTATATGCCTGTGAATGTTGAAGGTGTAAGAGGAGCTTACCCTCATACCACTGTATTAATATCGGGTTGTGGGTTAAAGGTGCTGCCTAACAGAGTCACAGACAAGCATTCCACTCCCAATTAATATAATTCTATCACCAGTCGATATGTGGCTTGCAAAATGAGGAAGCAGTAACTCAAATTTTGAAGTACTGTCATGTATAACACAAGTCAGGTTGGAACCAAAAACCTTCCACTCTCCAAGAGGATGCTATACCATTGAGCAACCAAGGCAGTCACAAACAGAATAGATTGTTGACCAAGGGATATTGCAAGCCTAGGCTTATCAGGGCCTTCGGCAAAAAGTTTTATGACCATCATCACTGTATTGTTGACAAGTTTGATGTCTCTGTGTCCAATATTGACCTGGATGTTTTAGTTCCATGTTCCCTTCACTTAATATTGATTACACACGTGGCCGGTGTAGCTAGCTAACAGAAGGTGCTTACCCTTCCAGAAAACTCGGTCTCACTTCCCTGGTGGAAGTTCGCGTGTTTAACCTAACTTGTCAGTTTCAAAGTTTTTTTTACTTTACTCCCGGATTGTGATTTGGACATGGACTAGTATGTTTGTTTTTCATTGGTATAGATAGTTCCCATGTGACGTCACACTGTCCACTTCACAGGTAAAGTAGTGGCCATTTTGTAGGTATTTATAAATTGAATCTTATTAATTCATTCTAAAATAGGGTGTATAAAATTTTTTGTCACATCGTTGTTATGGGGACAAAAATCTTATAAAATATACCAAATCAAAGTAAAAACATTGGCCATTTCATAAGTTTAAAAACTTTATTGATATCCCGATTACTTTTTGAAAACAATAATTTGAAAATTAACAAATTTGGTTAAAATAGATTGATAAATGATATAGATTGCCCAATAAAATGGCGACCACTCTACTGAAAAATTCGTCTGCTAGAGGTCCATGGGAACTATCTATAACTGCTTCATTAATTGAATGGGGCAATCTTGAACTGTGATATGATACACATCTTGTTTTAAGAAACAGGAGTAGTTATTTATGCAATCCATAAATCAGTAGATTAAATTATTCACATGGTATGGTAAAAGGTGATCTAAGATGAGAAGACATTACAACCTGAGAATGAGATTAGTATATTCACTATATTGGGTAATATTGAATAGCCTTTTGTGTCCCTGGAAAGATCATACCAAAACTCAGTTCTGTGTGACAGAACATGATTGAAAGATGACGCAAGAACTCGGCGGTAGTTAACTATAGTCAGTCTCACTAGTATTTGGTGAGACAAAACAATGTATGCCATCCCTTTTTTGGGTGTGTGTGTGTGTGCACAATAAACCCGATAATAAATTTGGACATTTCCCGGGATAGGCAATGCCTATTTTCATATTATAAGGTGTAAACTAGTCCGACTAATCAGACCACTAAACCCCCCATTTTAATTTTTGACTTGTTGTAGGTTTGTGGTCCACAAACCTCCAAAAATTCAAAAAATTATAATGGGGTTTAGTGGGCTGATTAGTCGGACTAGGTGTAAACTATTTTCCCCCAACACGTGTATTTTTGTACTATTTTCATAAAAACATGCAACAAATATTCTAAAATTTCTGAAATTATCAATTCCTGCTGTATTTTTATTTATGAATCTTCACGCTTGTGTAGGTAATTTCATAATTATACCCCTCTTTCACTCTTTTCAACCAAATGGTTTTCACTTAGATGAGCCTTAACCCAAACCGAGAACAAATTACTATGGGCATAGTTTAATATGATATTAGTATTCACCGCGACATAGCATTACGTTAGGTACAACTTCCTGTTTTCTAACGACAACGCATGGATGTATTGCGTTATACAACAATCCTAGACGTGACTTAGATTTTGATTTGGAAACGTAGTGCAATGGTGAGACAAAGTATTTCATATTCATTTTATTGTAATAGCAATTTAAAATACGAATTAGAGTAACCGAACGGGACAAATCTACACACTGACTGACCAATGACCTTCATCATCAGTAATAGTACTGTATATAATTTGGCATTCAGAGTTCCAGATAAGAATTTGACAGAAAGGGTCATTACCCCCTACTTTTTCTAAAGGGTATCTTGTTAAATCTAAAGAGTATCAACACTGATTCATAAAAATGTAATGAGTATTTTCAATTTTTGAAGCAGTATAACTTCTAACAATAATACAGTAACATCATCTATAGCCCGAGATTCCTCTGGCCCGAAATTTTTTTTTTTTTTTTTATCAATTTCGGGCCAGAGATCGGGCTTCATTATTTTACATAACGTGATGCCGTTGAAATCCTACGGCAAGGTAAGATTTAATTTGGCGGATATGTTCACTTTATTTTCACGGGCATTGGGTAATGAACCAGTCAGATCGCTTACCTGAACCTTTATTCACAAGAATCCATCGAAAAAACTACGTGCCAACTCCGTTTTATATCCATTCCAGCCATATAAATCCAACACTTGTGTAAAATCCTTCATCATCTCGCCATTTTTTATGTTATGATATTCAAATAACGTGAGATCTCGCGGGTTAAAGTCTTCCTTTTCTGATACACAAGTGTTGGATTTATATGGCTGGAATGGATATAAAACGGAGTTGGCACGTAATTTTTTCGATGGATTCTTGTGAATAAAGGTTCAGGTAAGCGATCTGACTGGTTCATTACCCAATGCCCGTGAAAATAAAGTGAACATATCCGCCAAATTAAATCTTACCTTGCCGTAGGATTTCAACGGCATCACGTTATGTAAAATAATGAAGCCCGATCTCTGGCCCGAAATTGATAAAAAAAAAAAAAAAAAAATTTCGGGCCAGAGGAATCTCGGGCTACATCATCTACATTTTGACAATGGCATTTCACAGGTACTTGGGTCAGGAGTTCAACCACCATAGCAGGCTCTACTGGTATAAGAATTGTAAAGGGTTTTGATACCCTTACATTTACAATTTAAAGAGTATTTTCAAAAAAATAAAGGGTACTTATTTAGATACTTCTCTTATCTGGAGCTCTGTTGGCATGATGATCGAGGCAGATTCTTCTTCTTCTTCTTCTTTCCATATACAGTATCCCTTCTTATCGGAAGATTACATCAGTGCTCCAAGCAGGTTTTGAAAACTGGTAGCCACATGGGTAATAATTCAAAAATTTCAGTAGCCATTTCAAAAGTTTTGTCGCCAGGTAAAATTCTTGGTGGCCAAACCTTATAAATTCTTTCTATCACACCACCCGTCCCTTCTACTGATTGAACGCTTTAGCAAGATCCTCGGATTAATCCCACCATGGTAGGCAACTTTCAAGGCGGAGCGATGAGAAGACAATCAAATTTGATCATTTAAATGAAGTAAAAGTCGTAACAAAACCCAAATCAAAAAGTGATTTTTGCCGTTTGGCTGTCATTATGCAAAATTAGATCACGGTCAGTTATGCGCTTTAAACTATAAAGTTACCTGCTTTGATTCAAGCGCTTTTAAGATATTATTGATAGCGAGACTAATTGTCAGGTTGGGTGACGGGTCATGAACAAAATTTCCGGATTTCCCGATTTTTAGTGGCCAAACTCAAAAAAATTATTTGACATAATGGCGATCGTCTGACAATTTGTAGTCGCAAATTCCGATTTTTGGTCGCAAATTTCGAGTATTTACTAGGCTACTTGGAGCACTGTACATACTGTTCGCATGCATGGAAATAAAGGAAATTTTAAGTGTAAATATGCAGTGGTGATGTGCAAAGTGAAAAGTGATTAAAACTATGTACATGTTGTTAGAGGTTTATTTTGTTTGGGTTGTGTTGAGAATAGCGTAGGATAGTTGTTCTCTGAAAGAGTGGATGGTTGATGACTGTATTATGTAGGCCGGTAAAAGATAACCGGTATACACCCTTCCAGAAATAGCCGGAATCTGGTTATCGCTCTTGATATGACGTCACACCGGGAAGGATATCAATCGATCCCATCAGCCAGCATACAGGTACAGTATATTCACTCAGTTCGAGTCTCTGTTAGGTGTCATATGTAAGCTACAGGTGAGATGATAGACCGACAAAGCGAATATTACAAATTATGAATGGGCTAATTAAACAAAAACACATAGATGTTCATCCGAAAAGACACTTAACATTGCAAAGGATGGTGTAGAATTTGTTGTAATTTCTTCAACAAGATGACAAGTTTTATTTTTACTAGAAAATTGCAATTTGTAAATGTTCAAATTTGAAAAATATTAAATACATGTACGTATATTTATTAATATCTTGGACCATTTAATTACCCTCAAGGACTTTTTAAATTCATATTTTTATCTGATTGAAAATATTTTAATTTTTCAATCAAATTACTACAAACGTTTACCTTCCACTTTTTTGTTATTTATTTTTATTTGTTTTATAAAATCGGAATTTTTAGAAAACTTATTTACAAAATATTGATATAAATTAAACACTTCAGATACATAATTGATAGTCAAAATAATTTGAAAACTTAAATTTTCCTTTGATTACAAATTAGCGACATCTTAAAATTGTATTTAAAAATCATTGTTCAACGGATTAAACTTTACTTAAAGAAAGATCCGTTATTGCTAAAATGTGAAAGGTTCTGAAAATGTATTTTCAAATTTATTAATAAAAATATTAAAAAAAAAAAAAAAAAAAAAAAAAAAAAAACCAACAACAACAACATTGAAATTTTGGTTGTATGGTTAAAATTTCGTTCAAATTTATATGAATAACAACTGATTATAAATAGAAATGATGGCGTCCTTACCTATGTTGACTTTAAAAAATAGGACTTTTAATTGGTTTCCTTAATCCAATTTGCAATTAACAGGAAAATACAAGTACGCTTACCTCTCTAGATTATCTGATTACGAGATGAACAGATGACCAAGGCAACACCTGATTATAATACACACTGATAAATATCTGATTTATTCTCATGTAGTGTCGTATCACTGCTTTGGCCATATTATACTTATTTGTCAAAAAATCAAAAAGTATAAAAATGAAAATAAATAAATAAATAAATAAATAAATAAATAAATAAATAAATATTAATACTAATTATGTGATGTTTATCATTATTTATCATCTTTAAACTGTAACACAAATATGCAGATATGTTAAGTTTCAAAATGTCGGATAAATAATTATCCCATGACCCGTTATAAATTTTTCGGATAGATAATTTGTTCGTTTATATAATTATTCGCTGAGTTACAGAATACTTAAAATGCAATGTTGAATTTGTAACTCTCTCTCTCTCTCTCTCTCTCTCTCTCTCTCTCTCGTTTAAATAATTCTACCGACTGAATAACTTCGAGATTAACGAAAAGTTTAGGCTACTTCTGACACACCTGGATTCATTCATGCATAAGCAAATTGTCCTTAGGTTGGACCGGAGCATTTTCTCTCCCGTAAATAAGGTAATAATAATCAGTGCCCTAATTAGTTCCGATTGACTGCCCATGACTTGGTATTACAATATCAAATATGTTTTGAAACAGTTGTTATTATTATGTAACAATTAAAATGAATTTTTAAAAAAAAATTATTGAAAAAATATATTTATTTCAAATCATTATTCAAGAAGTCATGGAATAAAATACCAGCGATATGTAATTAAAATTGAAATTTAATATTTAATTATAAAACAACATTATATTGAGGGAAAATGCGAAATGCTAGTATTTCCTTTTCATAATTTTAACATATGAAACTCCCTGTATGACGTCACATTCTACTTTCAATCATAGCACTCCCGCCAGGTGTCGCGATTTATCGGAAGGGTGTATATGGGTTTGGTTTGTGGCTGCATCTTTTTCCTTTCCTTTTGGATTTTGGGGCTCATCTGACCCTGGGAAGTTCACAGTAGGTTGATCCCAGGGTTGAACCTGGTTGTTTTAATTCAAGGGAGTTTAAAAAAAAGGGAGGGAGGAATGTGACTGGTCAGACTCAATAGGTGGCCGGGTAGCTCAGTGAGTAGAGCATCTCCGTAGTAGTAGGACAGCCCTGGGCTCAAGTCCCGGTTTGGTAGTTGCATTTTTCCCCTTTCCTGTTACAATTATATCAGTTGGTAATGTGTTTGCTCCTTATGCAGGATGTTGTTTGTGCGAACCACAACCAAGATTTAAAAAAAAAATAGTGACTGTTTTCACCAAGCACTTGGCACTTAGAAATTAAAGTCACAAGTTTAAGATCTCTGGCTGCAAATAGCCCTGAGTTCCCTGCAAGGAAAAAAAAATTCTGCCACTTCACCTGTAGCTGGTGACATCTCGATATATAAGGGAAATATTCTTGACTTTGATGTAAAACCCCATGCAATAAATCAATTAACCTTATTAAATAGGACATTTATTTTCTGCATTATTATAAATACATACAGTTTATACACTATTGTCCGAATCAATAATTCTGAGACAGTAAATAAATGCTTGGTTTCCATAGAAATTAGAATACCCAATACACATGAATAAAGATTTGTATATTTTACTTACAAAAACCTAGTCATAAAAGGACATTGTCATGCACATCTGTTACTTGTGTTAGTGTAGAATATTTTTGCACAGAGCAAAACATTGTCTATAGAGATTGAACATGAAAAACTAGGCAAATGACAGATCCTTTTGTCCATATACAGGTAAATTAAATTGTCACCTATGACATCAGTTCTGGTGTAAACATCACTATTTTCTACATGTTAATCACCATAGTGCCACCATTTTCCTTTCTACAGAAGTACCTTAAGATGTTCATACAATTTACAAATTTTCAGTTACGATTACTAACAAGTAAGTGAACAATATCAAACATTCTTCAAGTTTATTGGATTTTCTTTGGAAATAAAAAAATTGTACTAAGTGTACCGTCTTTTACAAGGATCTATTCTCAGATTATTCTTCTTCTGTATATAAGTATTAACAGTTAAGTTGATTAAACCAACTGATCTTCTTTCTGATTCAAATGTAAAGTCGAAGTTATTGCCAACAGTCAATGACTGAATTACAATCTGCCACATATAGGTATTGCCAAAGTTTCCATGGATCTGATAAATATTACAGGGTGTGGTGATATTTCCAATCTAAATCTATTTCATAGTCAGAAAGAAAGTTTATATGATTTGTATACTTTGGCAATTTTCATTAGACCTCCTACACAAGTGCTAGATCTTACGGAGTTAAAATCAGTATAAATATAATTTGGATAAATTAAACTGGAGTATTACTGAATACTAATTATAAATTTAATTTAAATTTGTACACCTTTTATACACAGCCTGGCAAAACTATTGTACAGTTGGTAATATCCATGGCCCAGGTGGTAGGGCGGGGATTTGCACGGGCACTTAAGCAAGAATATGCAGCTAGTCAAGAAGCGGCAGCTAGAAGAACAGGAGCAGGAACATCTTCCCGTAAAACAGCAAGACACGCAGCAGCAGACACGTTCACAGGAATGACAGTACAGGTATATCAGATCTATATAAACTCATTATTGTTTATAATGCATCAAGTTGATTGGTTCATTGTTTGATGTAATAAGGCTTATTTGTACAGTATTCATGCTTAGGTAGGGTTAGCGCTGGGTTGGAAAATTCTGTCACCAATGAAATTGCCAGTTGTAAAATTTTGTTGCCAATTTCATTAATGTGTTGCCAAAGGTGGGATGGGGGTGTGACACATAAAATAGTTGACGTTATACATCAGTCCAGTCAGGTACATGCCTAAATACATACTGAAATCCTTCAAGGTTTTGGCCCTTCACACTTATTATAACATTTAATACAAACAATAAATGAATAACACCCATGGTTAATTACTTTGTGTATTCAGCGACACTCGCCGATCTGTCACTGGCTTCAATGTGTTATCACCTATTAATTACAGGTGACCATGATACCGGTGGACATTTAAACATTGTCGCCAAAAAAATGGCCAAGTGCTGACTTTTGTCGCCAGTTAAAGAATAAAATCACAATTGGCCACATTGGCAATGCCCAGCGTGAACGCTGTTAGTAAACATGGTTGTAAAATATGTGTCATGTTTTTGTGCTTTTCAAAAGTACTTTAACCACACCACTTGATGCTATTATGTTATTAGACTTAGTGCTTGTCTAAAGTCTGGAATATGTGATTTTAGTATGTGTTTTGTTACATTATATAATGTGTATTTACACAAGATTTTAGTGTGACTGATGTTATAGGTAGATATTATGATTTATAATCATCACCAACATCGACAAGTAGTTTCTGGATTGTTGTCAAGTCCATTTCATTTCTGTTTCATCCTCCTTCAACATATTTGTTTGTTAAATTACTGATATTTTGTACTCTTTTCACAGGAAGCCAAACAGATTTTAAATATACAAGATGTTACAGATGCAGAAACACTACAGAAGACTTATGATCATTTATTTGAAGTAAATGATAAGTCTAAAGGTGGTTCTTTATATTTACAATCAAAGGTAAGTTTAATGGTTGAGTTTTGGAGTATAGATAAACATCATTGACCTGTCTGCTTTACCTTAAATTTAAATATTAATTATGGACAGGTAAATTTAAGTTATAGGGATCACGCATGTATATTTCGTCTATATGATGTGAACACTAATCATAGACAATGTGTGTATGTATTAACTGCGAATCTTAACGCTACCTATGCATATGGTGGACCCTTCGATATGAATATTCCTAATGAAAGGTCAAACAGACAGGTCAATGTGGTTTGCCTATATGTGATGATTCAGATTATAGATCAGGTGAGCGTTTCAGGCCCATTGGGTCTCTTGTATTTGTATAAATATAGCTCTTTCCAATACAAAGTTCTAAAAGGATGAATTTACCCTGTCCTTCTGTTTATGTATCCATATAAATAGCATGTCTCGTCATCTACTTCAGTTATATGGTTACAGTATTTATATTTGGTAGGATATTTGAAAACATACTGTAGCTGTGCAGGGCCAAAGGATTTTTACATTGTTAGAATATTCTTAAATATGAGATAGTTGGGCTTGGTGAGTTTTTAGGGGTACTGGAATGTCTTGGACCATTTGTAGGGACACATTGCTTGTCTGGCTATCATAGTTTTTGAGCACTTGAACATAGTGGAAGTTTTATATCAAGGTAGTTTATTTTATTTTTCTCATATTTTTGCTACTGTTTGTTTTGAACAAAAGTATTACAGTATTTGATATTGATGGCAGAAATATGGTGACCTTTTGCAAAAATTATGGACCATATTTCAAAATCATTTAGCATATTATTAGGAAATATATTCCTCTTTATTTTTCTCATATGTTTTGAACAAAAGTATTACAGTATTTGATATTGATGGCAGAAATATGGTGACCTTTTGCAAAAATTATGGACCATATTTCAAAATTATTTAGCATATTATTAGGTAATATATTCCTCACATTTTCATTGAAACGTAAAGTGTGTTTGAACTTTCCCGCGTCGCATCTCTTGCAGACTCTGTATACCTAATGTAACATTCTGCCTTTTACTGTATGTCTACAGTGGTGGTGTGCCTTCAGGTGTATTCCTAATGTAACACTCTGCCTTTTACTGTATGTCTACAGTGGTGGTGTGCCTTCAGGTGTATTCCTAATGTAACATTCTGCCTTTTACTGTATGTCTACAGTGGTGGTGTGCCTTCAGGTGTATTCCTAATGTAACACTCTGCCTTTTACTGTATGTCTACAGTGGTGGTGTGCCTTCAGGTGTATTCCTAATGTAACACTCTGCCTTTTACTGTATGTCTACAGTGGTGGTGTGCCTTCAGGTGTATTCTTAATGTAACACTCTGCCTTTTACTGTATGTCTACAGTGGTGGTGTGCCTTCAGGTGTATTCCTAATGTAACATTCTGCCTTTTACTGTATGTCTACAGTGGTGGTGTGCCTTCAGGTGTATTCTTAATGTAACACTCTGCCTTTTACTGTATGTCTACAGTGGTGGTGTGCCTTCAGGTGTATTCCTAATGTAACACTCTGCCTTTTACTGTATGTCTACAGTGGTGGTGTGCCTTCAGGTGTATTCCTAATGTAACATTCTGTCTTTTACTGTATGTCTGCAGTGATGGCGTGCCTTCAGGTGTATTCCTAATGTAACATTCTGCCTTTTACTGTATGTCTGCAGTGGTGGTGTGCCTTCAGGTGTATTCCTAATGTAACACTCTGCCTTTTACTGTATGTCTACAGTGGTGGTGTGCCTTCAGGTGTATTCCTAATGTAACATTCTGCCTTTTACTGTATGTCTACAGTGGTGGTGTGCCTTCAGGTGTATTCTTAATGTAACACTCTGCCTTTTACTGTATGTCTACAGTGGTGGTGTGCCTTCAGGTGTATTCTTAATGTAACACTCTGCCTTTTACTGTATGTCTACAGTGGTGGTGTGCCTTCAGGTGTATTCCTAATGTAACACTCTGCCTTTTACTGTATGTCTACAGTGGTGGTGTGCCTTCAGGTGTATTCTTAATGTAACACTCTGCTTTTTACTGTATGTCTACAGTGGTGGTGTGCCTTCAGGTGTATTCTTAATGTAACACTCTGCCTTTTACTGTATGTCTACAGTGGTGGTGTGCCTTCAGGTGTATTCTTAATGTAACATTCTGCCTTTTACTGTATGTCTGCAGTGATGGTGTGCCTTCAGGTGCATGTACAGGGTATCTAGCTTCTTATTGATTTAGGTTCTATATATACAGATCATTCTATTTTATGTGTTAAGATTGTCATTTCATAGACCATCAAATGTTTTATCTTCACATCTTTCTATTTGAATTTAAGGTTGTCTTTCACAGTCCATTAAAACCTGAATTGCTCACATTATCATGGTCACAGTTAAACAGTACCTGTATATTAAAATTCTCTTTAGATGTGATGGCCTCATAAAAGAATTGAATTATCATAATGGAATTACCAATATCAAAGTTGGGAAGATAAAGCATAAAAATAACTCGAGTGGGTACTTTGAGTAGTTATAATTTTATTTTGGTTTGTTTTGTAGGTTGTTAGAGCTAAAGAAAGGATAGACATGGAGTTGAAAGATAAGTAAGGACACACAAAGTGAAACAGATACAAAGCCTCCTCCAGAGTCCTGATAAAAACAATATAACTAAATCTGTGATAGTACTGATGTAAATGTGTGGCGTGACTCTGTGTCACCTTGACTTCTATAATGAGCATGTCCCAAAACAACCTAATGGGATATGTCCATTTTATTTCAGAGAGAGAGAGAGAGAGGTGTTTAAAGATTGATAATTTAATTAAGCAATACATTCACATGCATAAGTGGTTCTAGTTGCCATTTATAACAAAGTGTTATTTTTGAAATGATAATCATATAGTTGTGGTCAGAGGTGATAGATGTTTATGCAGATAAAACCAGCTTATAACTATCATTAAACTGGATACAACATGGATACATAGTGATGTTATCATTATATTACTGTCAAATCATGAATTTTTGTAGTGTCTAAATTTTCTTATTTTCGTAGACACCCGGACACACAAATTTACATGTGGATGTGAAATAATATACACATTGTATATTGCAAACTTATTTAAAACAGAAACTACAGATCACAAATTTATCACCTCAGAAATGATATGTTATCTTTGAACCATGAAAATTGGACATTGTGAAAGTATTTAACTTCACATTACATGTATATTATTGTATGTAGTTATATCTAAGTAAGACAGTTTTTGCAGTAATGAGATTTTTAATGATAATTTAAGTAAGTCAGATTTTTGTGGGTACATATTTCTGTATCACTGTAGTCATGAGCTACTTTAATATCACAAAAATGAAGTGTATACTGCCCCATAGAAATACAATAAAAACTTGATTCATAACTATTATTTGTAAGTCAAATTTTGCATTTAGAAAGTGTTTGAGTATAAATTAAGAAACATAGGAAGTAAAACATGAAAGAAGTAGACTTTGAGACTAAAAACACTGGTGGTACTTGAAGTGCCAAATCTATCAAGGGGCATTATAACAAGGTTTTACTGTAATTTCTCATTGAGTAGTAGCAGGTCATAACATGGTGAATTATGCCATGTTGCACAAAAAGTTTTTTATACATGGGTAAAAAGTAAAAGTACAAAATGTACAAATGTTTTCGCAGATTGAAAGTAGTACAAAATATTTAGGTGGTAAATAATCTTACTTAAATTGTCTTAATGTAAATCAGTATATATTTTAATATTTGGTACAAATTGTTGTTTAAGCATTATAGATAATTGAATGCTGTATTTCATTTTTTATGTTACGTTAGTTATTAAGTAAATTCTGAGTGATAGTTGAGTTTTCTGTATTGAGATCTCTTCCAAGTCATTAAGAGTTATCAGAAGAATGATCACTTCAACTTTTTAAACAGCTTCCAAGTAAATAGTCTCACTGTGGTTCATATGTACATGTATATAATAATGTGCTGTGTCACCTGTGTGGGGTATTTTAATATCAATGTGTCTTGACTGATAATTTAGTTATAAATCATAATTTGACCTTGTTAAGGTCAGATATGTTAATTAAAAATAAATACAAATGTTTTTTTTTATCTCATATTTTTGATTGTTATTGTTTAAATTCAACTGGCAGTGGTAAGTATAAATAGAAAAATCAGAAATATTGCCAATACATATTTTTTATGAACAAATTTAGTTCAAATCTATTACATGTATACAGAAAGTAGACATATGACACTTTTATATATGAATTCAATTTTTCTGAAGAATTGTTCATTGATCCAGTTTATAGTCGAGTTTCAAAATCTAAACTCCTATTTCAGCATTGCAAAATTAACTCCTTGGTGTGAAAGGTTTACAGTTGATTCAGCTTCAAATTTATGTTTCTGCAATGACTCTGAATTTATATGTAAATAAAGTGCAGGTTGGTTCATGCATTGCCTATTGGGACTTTGTTATAAATATTAGATTAATGGGGTTCGCCGCTGTACCATGTGATACCCTCTAACATTTGTGCGGAACACTTATTTCCAATGGATATGGAATCGCGAAAGGTGACGTTTCCCGTACAAATGACCTTATTCCGGGAACTTTTGACGTTAACGTTTTCCAAAACTTTCCACACAAACATCAAGAGGTATTGATCACGTGGTACAGATGTGAACCCCATTTGCTTTCACGTCAAGAGTTTTGAGACTTTTTTCAATAGTGAAAATAAAATATATGCTGGATTTCTGCTTTTTAGTACATGAATAGATTATCCTTACAATTTCTATGTCTAGTGTTATGATGGTTGTTAGGAGACAAGTTTTATCCCTACCCAATTAACTTATGGAAATTAGCAGTGAAGTATCTTTGTGTCACATCTGCCAGGATAGGAGTCATCTTATTGGAGGACCCAAATTATACAAAACGTGAAATATCTAGAGACATCACGAACGTGCTACTTTCTACAATTCTGTACAACTAATTTTCACATCGGTAGTAAAATTATTTCAAGTTGAATTGACAAGTTAAACTATTTCATGAGTAATACTTTAATACCGGTCCAGAAAAGAATAAAGAGTGAAGTCATGGTGAACTGTCCAGTCAAGTTTCTTTACTTATAATGAAGCTATCAGTTCTGGAACGGCGGAGGAAACCAGAGTGCCAAAAAACACCGACCTTTGGCAAGCAACAAACATTCTCGCATTAGGACATGCCAGCGGGATTCGAATCTAGGTAGTGAGAGTCACTGTGATCTGTAAGGCGGTGATTTGGACCACAGTGTCTCTGTTCAGAGAGGAGAAAAGGTCAAAATCTAGATATAATTAGTACAAAAACGCTTGTTGTGAACTGAAGTAAAACATGGTTCACTCAATGCACCAACAGTTATTCATTAAATGCACCAACAGTCAGTTCCATGTACAATGCTCTGTGAGAAGCATGTACAAGTTTTGGAGATGTTTGCATTGCACCACATGCTTCACTGATAAATGTATATAGTTCATTCTTTATATTTATTTACACTAGAGATTTATAAATAAATAATATATATCTTATATCGTAAAAGTAACAAGATTTTTTATTGGTTATATGTAACAAATATATATATACTGTATAATAATATTTTTCTAAACATAAAAAACGAATAGTTTTGTCTTATCATGCTTGAGCCCATGCTAGAGTAAAACCAAGCCATCACTACATACAATATACACCTGTCAAAAGTTCTACACTGATAAATTAGTGGTGGATCTGTAGCTCATTCAGTCGCTTATTAGCTACATCTCGACAGTTTTTCGCCACGGTTGCTGTCTCGGAAACTTTTCGCCCACTCACTCTCCATATCTCGGTCACACGAGACCCATGCTTCGACTCTTTTTCGTTAGCTACTAGTAAGTGTTAAACGTTCGACAGGTTTGTACTGTACAGTAAAACACACTCGCTCAATATCATTATCTCACAGTACCACTACAAGTCCTACAGGAGGTACGTATTTATATTATACATGTACACAATTTGCTAGTCCCTTCTCAAATAAAGACGCCTGCTAGTATTTCATGTAGCTAAATCTTATAGACTGATAGATGGGTACTTAGTCGCTGGCCCAGGCATTTTGGAAATGGCCTTCCATTTCCTCGTTAAGGAAGGACGCGCTCTGAGAACATGTTCGCCAGGAAGTTTTGAAATGTTACATAAAATCCTTCAATTTATTTTCCTCTCATCTGACCAAGTGACACACGCATACATAATATCATGAACAACCAACGCCGGACGCTGTACATAGTAATATGGTAGTAAAGAAGCAACCATGTTCGTATTCAACTCGGGTCCGCTGAGTTAGTTCTAGAGATTATGAAGCTGGAGGCTCTTAACGGCCATTGTTATAACCATTCGATGAGCCATAACATTTATATTGAACTATCATTTCTAATAGCAGTCAGCCTTAGATAGACAGCACTGGGCAAAAAGACCAAGTCCAAAAACAATATGGCGCAGAACAATTGAAGAACTGAAAGAACTCAGTGAACCTGAGTGGCATGTGGCGAGGCAGTGGCTAAAGCTAAGAACAGAACCGAGTGTTGAAGTTGACCTTGTGTTCACCGGTAGCAAAGAGGATAGGTAGGAAGGTAGGTATTTTCATTTAATATGAAATCTCGACCGCGGTTATTTCCGGAATATCCGACGGGAACTGTTATTGGGTATTGGTCACGTGTCCCGGTGTATAGCGTCAGTTATGATGTCCGTGAATATAAAATTCTGTGGTTATCTATAACAGAATGAAATAAATATCTGATTTGTTTCTTCAAAAAATAAATTCATGATCATAATTTGTAAACAAAAATACATTTGTTTTGCATAAAATTAATGCTTTATTTATACCTAAAAGCAACACATTAAATGCGGAAGTTCTGCAAACGTACACAAAAATATATAAGGACGTCATCGGAAAGTACAAGTTTAATTGGGAATATACTCGAGAGAAGGGTAACGGGCTAAGGGACACACGTGAAGGGTAACGGGTTAAGGCAAGTTTGACCGAAACAATATACATGTATACTCACACACACACACACGCGCGCGCGCACTGAAGAAATTAAAACAATGAAATGGCCTAGTTAAGTGCTACTCAAAAATGTCATGTTAATGCACTGACAAATTCAACTAACCGCACGTTAAAAATATAAAAAAACTGAATTTTTGACAACAAAAACCAACGTGTCCTATTTTAAAGTTATTATAAACCTTTAAAACATTTTTCGACACAACAATCTTTCTATTACGAAATTGTATTTAGTCAAATTCTACTTGGTCATATTGTGATAGGAATTGTTGCACGGAGCTGGAATCTGACTAATTAATTTCAGTCTGTTGAACGGACCTTATAATGTCTTTATTCTCCCTCTGTTCTTGTGCAATATCCTCACTGAGAAAATCAAAATTAACTTTATAATTCAAGTCTGGATTATCTGAATCTCTGGCGCTAACTGTGAACTCTGTTCCGCCAAAACCCATTTCTACTACCACTTTGCCGCCAGGTGGCCAGCCTCCTTTTGGTGGTGAGACAGTTACACTTCCCATCATATTGCAACTTGGCTCAGTTGTTAATAGAGGGTACATCCCTGTGGAGGCAAATATCTTGACATTGACTGGTGCATCCTGTTTTTGTATCTCGTACTCTTTGCTGATAATTTCTCCAGCTTTAACTTGATCACCTATTTTAACAAATGGACTGAAGGCATCTGTACACAGTTCTTCGTTGTTTATAGTGACTTTCTTGTTCTCAGGGTGAACAGTTTTCTCAAAAGGCACGTTTACTGCAACGCCATATGTAAACTTGCATACTCTACCTGCGATGGTCAGAGGATTGTGCCCGTATAAAACGGCTCCCTTGACAACTGAGAGACCCGGTTCTTCTGGAACTATAACTTTTAAATCTTTAAATTCTTCCCTGACCGCATCAGTAATGATATTGGACTCTGAGAATCCTCCCACCATTATCAATGCTGATACATTGAGAGCTGAACGGGTTTGCAATACCTGTTTTATATGTTGAATTATGCTTTCTCGGCATTCCCTGAATAGCTCCTTGAATACTTCGGAATCAAAAGAGATTTTGTCTCTTCTAAAATTTATTTTGCCGACATATCTAGATTGTTTGATTGCCTCTTCTCTATTCTTTGAATGTTTTTCTTCATATATTGAATGTAATGCTGCCGGAAACCGTAGATGTACAATTTTCTTTTCTTCTGACAGGTCTTTTATTGTTCTCTTTCGCATTTCGAATTCTCGCAGAAAATCTAGAAGATCTGGCCTATTCTCTTTAATAAACTGGTCCATGATTTCATCCCCGTATATCTCTTTCATTACATTCATATAAGCTTCATCAACCTTGGTACCACCCCACGCTCCACCAGTGGCCTTGTCTAGCTCCATCAGGGTATCCTTATCAATCACCTCGTGTACAGTGACATCAACTGTCCCTCCTGCAATACAAATTTTATCATTTTTGTTAAAATCTAATCCGAGAAACATTTGTAAGTATTGGTAATAATACATACTTTAATTATTATCATAGGACTATGACACACCATCTCAAACCCTCATCATGCAATGATATAGTAAATCAGTGACAACCTTCTTTCATATACATGTATTTTTAAGACCACAAAAGAAGACCTAATAGATAGCATACCTAAGCTTTGTGAATAACTAAAGGGATAATTCTAAAGATTAGTTATATATAAGAGGGAAGTTTGTTCATATTTTCAGGCATTAAACCATTTGAAGCAAAAACAATTCGCAGCTATGCCAACCATAAAACGTAGTTGACATGGCAACTAGACTAATTTTGAACTTATTATAAACTTATCGTATTATGGATTATGTTATAATCTTACCACCCAAGTCGAGAACCAGATACCTGGTTCCAGGTTGAAATGGTACGATCTCCGTTTTGTTTTCATCAACCTGCATCTTTTCTGTCTGTAAATATTTGCAGTACAAGGATGCTGCCTCTGGTTCAAGGGCCAATATCAAATTTTCAGTTTTTATACCAGCCTGTAAAAATAATGCGAAAAATAAATAAAATATAGAAATCATGCTGTTGGTAATAGTCAAAGTATGCACAATAAAGGAAATAAACAGTAAAATAAGAAAACTAACATGTAGCGACTTTGTACGGGCACATTACTATTACCAAATCAGATGTCTGGTTCGGAAGATTTTGTTGGTCAAGACCATCCCACTAATTTTATAAATGGCCCATAATCCTTCACAAGGTCCCTTCCTGTTCTTAGACAGTGTTTGAGGAACTACTATAAATGTACTTATTTTCACGGGTTCAGGTTTCCGCGGTTTTGTAATTTCTGACGTTACACCACGAATAACACTAAAAGTTAGATTCAATAAGTAGGTTACCATGCTAAACCAACCGTAAACGCCATGAAACAAACGCAATATCAAGTGCCATGGAAACGTGAAAATATCCACTTGCCAACAGTCTCTCGTGAAATATTTAACGTTGCAAGGTTCATTAAGATTGCTGGAAAATTCTTTAGTATTGAATTATTGCTATTAAACGCGATGAATTAAAACCTAAACACTATTCCCTTACCATAACTGCAGCTTCTCTCATGAACTGTTTTGCTGGTTCATTCCAGATTGCTGGAACGGTAAGCACCCAAAGTATATCGTCCATAACGACACCACAGTTTCTTTTGTCTAAAGACGCCATCAGGTGTTTCTTCAAGTAGTTTATACTCAGTGAGAACACTGTTTTTGCAGGCATATGTTTTCCTTCGATGTCTGGAATAGTCACATCTCTACTTAATACCTGGAATAAAATGTAGGCGATATTTACCACTACATAATGTATTTTACTCACTCTGCAAGAAAAACACCGAGGTATTTTAGTACTGCGGCGAATCATTGTAAGCAGCAAAATCTGTCGGTCCATGATATATATACAGTGAAACCTCGTTATAATGCCCCTCGATAACTTTGCCACCTTGCTTATCGCCACACTATTTTGAAGTCCCAAAATTCATTTTGTTTATGTTTTTCTTTATTCCCCTATCCCAATTTATCGCCAAACCCCTTTATAACGCCAAAATTTGACTGAACAAATAGTGGCAATGAATCGAGGTTTTACTGTATGTTTATTTGCTTCTGTGGGGTTTATGGTTCTCAGTATAACTATTTAAACGACCGTAGCCATGTTACCGAATCACCCGACCTCTCTTCCCCGATTGGTAGACGTTCACCTTTATAAATTAATTTGCCTGTTTTCAGTTTTGACTTTGCTTTGGGATTGTGATTTGGACATGAATAACTTAAGGGTGTTGTTGTTATTTTTATTTATTTATTTATTTATTTTTTGTGTGTGGTTTCTTTTTTTTTTTTTACCTTTTTATCATGTAGTAACATTTTAAACCGCCGAAAGTAGTACCATCCCTTTTCGCTTTCGTTGTCAATTAACTCATCATAACGTTCCTCTGCATCATAACCAAAAGAATCAAAAGCCTGGTCCTTCTGAAGGAGGAGTGTTGTTGGTGTTTTCCATGACATAAGTCCTGCACCAGAAGCAGACCATGCTGTATTGGCAAATATATTCATACGATCTTTTTCATATTCGTGTCGGAAGGAGAAAGCATAGCCGGAGTAAGTCGTCCCGAAATCTATGGCTGCAACAACTAATTTGTCACCACTAGCCGCCATACTGAAAAGAGAAATGTGACATGAAAACACTTGTGCAATCAAATGTTGATCTTAACCTAAATCAAGGTCTCGTAACTTGTGTTTAAACTAATCAAAACCGTGTGTAAAATTAAAGAAAAGAATAATAAAGGGTACTTAATTATCTAAGGTTTTTTTATTTACATATTAAGTGGTCTTCAACAAAGTCGCTCCCTTTTGCAGAATGATGTCACCTAGGTTAAATGACAAGTCTTCTTTAAGCATGTGTTTGCCTAAACCAATATAATAGTCACTATCTATGGCAGGAAATGTCTATTTATGTTGGATGATACAAAAAATTCTATAGTAGTCTTGGCAAGTGTAATATTAAACTACAGGATATGGTGACTGGGCAACTCGTAGTCGTCATAGGTAACATTTATGAATACTTAGCACCTTCTTCCAGTTACTAAACCCTGGTCTCACAAACAACTGAACAAAAGTGCCATATTTGTATTATTAATTAACAGTTGCGTAGCGGCTTCTTATGCTTGCATGCTCAAGCATGCACATAGTTTTTTGGTTAAAAATTTTGGTTTGCAACAGTGGTCGAAATATTTGATTTTTTAACACTGCTTCGCATTATTATTATTATTATTATTATTTTTATTTTATTTTTATTTTTTTTACGATTAAATTTTTAGCACGAGATTGTTCAATTCCCCCTTTTTTAAAAACCTTGTGTTGTGTTTGTGTTCTTCCTATTTGTTTTACTATGGATGGATTAGTATGTGTTTTTAATTTTGCACCACACTATCAAGAAAATTAATTCGTTTTTAATAAAAAGCGTGATAGCAAACCACAGGGCCAGACATTGACACCTTTGGTAGAATCCGAGAAAGGCCCGTCAATCACTGTAGCAAGAAACGGTCATTGTTGAAAACAATGTGGTTGATGTACTTTATAGAACTGATCCTTATCAACCTACTTTTTAAAATAATTATATGTATATTTACTTCAACTCCTAATGAAGTCCGACGCCTAATGAAGCCCGGACTTCATTAGGCGTTGACAATTTCGACGCCTAATGAAGTCCACAGATTGGGGCTCCAGACGAGGAGACTTTTTGATATTACCAAAAAAAAAAGTCTCGAAAATTTTACGATTTCGATTTAGACCAACTATAGCAATAGTAACGTAGATTCAGCCACGTACACATCGTGTGTTTTGTTCATCAACTGGCTACTATACCATACTCCCCCACAAAAAATGTCTATGGGGTAATTATACAAATCACCCTCTCCGTCCGTCCATCCGTCCGTCAAAATGTCGTGTCAGCTTTATATCTTCATATGTAGCTTCCATGTCTATGAATGGATTTTGATCAACTTGGAACCGAAGTTATTGTCCGTCCGTCTGGACGTTGGGAAAGGGAAGTATTTGCCTCTCCAGAGACCGTTATAGTTTTAACTCTTTTTAGGGAGGCATAAATGGTATCGATCGAGCACTATCGTTTAAATGATTGTAATCTAAGAATTTTACGGATGTAACTTGATTGATTGATTGATTGATTGATTGATTGATTGATTGATTGATTGATTGATTGATTGATTGATTGATTGATTGGTTGGTTGGTTGGTTGGTTGAATAGGTTTTTTAAAATCTAGTCAAGAATATTTACTTATATCGAAACGTCACCAGGTATTGGTGAAATATTTGAACTTTTGTACAGTGTACAGAGAGGGTCTCCAACGTGTCATACTTTCTGTGATACATTGTTATCATGTGATGCATTGGTTTATCAGGTCTTTTCCGAAGGACCCCGTGACTTTCATTGCTAAATTCCGAGCTGCACATGTAAGTCACATTAGCAATACTCTGCTATTGTTTTACATTTTACAATATTCTAATCGTGCTTGCATTACCATGCATGTAATAAGGTGCCCAAAATATAATACTAGTAATATTTATTTATTTATTCTTATTTTTATCTTTCTTCTCCGCTAAATTTCTCAACAAGGTTTCTTCGAATCAATCATACGTACATGTATATAAAATCTAATGTGATTTTTTTACCAAACTCCCATGCTTACTTTATCATGTGATGGATTTCATTAAGCTTCGAGGTAATTAACGCCTAATGAAGTCCCTTACTTTATCTTTGTACATAGTGGACTTCATTAGGCGTCGAGGTAACATACGCCAAAGAAGTCCCTTACTATAACTTTGTATATAGTGAATTTCATTAGGCGTCGAGGTAACTTAACGCCTAATGATGTCCCTTACTATATCTTTGTATATAGTGGATTTCATTACGCGTCGAGGTAACTTTACGCCGAATGAAGTCCATCGTGTTATGAAACATAGAAAGGGACTTCATTAGGCGTTAAGTTACTTCGACGCCTTATAAATTTCATCATGTTATGAGATATAAAAAGGGACTTCATTAGGCGTTAAGTTACTTCGGCGCCTTATGAATTACATCATGTTATGAGATATAAAAAGGGACTTCATTAGGCGTTAAGTTACCTCGACGCCTAATGAAGTCCACTGTGTAATAAGATATAGTAAGGGACTTTATCAGGCGTTAAGTTACCTCGACGCCTAATGAAGTCCACTGTGTAATAAGATATAGTAAGGGACTTTATCAGGCGTTATGTTACCTTGACGCCACAATGAAGTCCACTATGTACAAAGATATAGTAAGGGACTTCATTGGGCGTTAAGTTACCTCGACGCCTAAGAAATCTACTACATGTATGTACAAAGATAAAGTAAGGGACTTCATTAGACGTTTAATTACCTCGACGCCTAATGAAGTCCACTGTGTAATAAGATATAGTAAGGGACTTCATTAGGCGTTATGTTACCTCGACGCCGAATGAAGTCCACTGTGTAATAAGATATAGTAAGGGACTTCATTAGGATTTATGTTACCTCGACGCCTTATGAAGTTCATCTTGCAGAAAGGTATACTAAGTCTGTTTACAACCAATTAGTCTCTTGGTTTTTGTCCCTTTTCATGTGGTTAACGTGTGAATAAAAATCGTAGCTTTTTGTATCGTGAAAACAAGCCTATGCCTGATGTAACCGGCGTCTAATCTACCATCTTGACTTCATATTAAAACTTTTTAATATCGCCTTCTGTATCGCTATGTAAATTGTTTTAGCGCCATTTTCCTAACCTTTGCGGCGATACCAAAAACAGGAGTGAGAGGGTTTTTCATATGCTAATCAGTTTCTGTTACGGGTCATTAACACAATCGTAGCTTCTTCGACACTACGAAGATAGTCACTCTAACAGTCCCAACCGCGTGCAATCAGTTTTCCTGAAACTCTTTTAACTGAATGTCTCAGTTGTTGATTATCGTTTTTATTTAATTCATATTTTCTGCTACAACGATCAGAAATATTTGTTAACATACGCCTCTAATTATAATCCGGTTACCTAATGTCTAAAGGCAAAGTTGACCGACTTTTACAACACGTGTACACCTGATCATGAATGCGGTAGTTCTTGCCAACCACCAAGTCGATTAGGCAAAGTTCTTGAATTCTTACGAATTATCCGTACACACGATTTATAAGTTTAATTAGTTACCATAATTTACCATTTCTTACATATTAGAATTTTACTTTTCAAAAATGTATCAAGTTTCCCTTGATCTAATAATCATTGAAATGGGGGGAAATAAAAATAAAACCAATTTATTAATAATTTAATTAAATATTTCGAAAAGGGAAAACCGTGAACACGTTACTGTAATGAATTCAGACTTCTCGGGTGGCATTTCTTTTATTTGTAGAACTTTTAATGAATCTATATAGTTATGCAAGTCCTATCTTCTTCATTCAACATTTTAAATTTGTCAAAGTTAAGTATGACCGTTCTTAAATGAATTTCAGTAAGAATTATGGTACAACGAGAGAGAGAGAGAGAGCGTTGTCTCAAATAATGAATTGCATGTGAATTGTTTAAATTTTTAGGGTTAAGTATGACCGTTCTTACTGAATAAATTTCAGTAAGAATTATGTTACAAAGAGAGAGAGAGAGAGAGAGAGCGTTGTCTCAAATAATGATTTGCACGTGAATCGTGGCAAGAATGCTATTTCGCAAAAAAAAAAATCTTGTAAACAAAACTTTTTTGTACATGACATACTGGTAGGTGCAGCATTATGACACCATATGTATATTGATAACTATTGATAAATTTAAACAATTAAACAAATTTATGAAAACAATATCCGTCCTTGTCAATCATGTGTAGTGTTGCGTGTCAACATCGTCGATAAGTAATTCTTATGCAAATTAGCCCAGTATTTCCCTGTCCAAGAAATGTAGGACTTGGACAAAATAGTCGTTGTTAAAAATTGACCAAAATTTACGGAGTATGGGGCAAAACTGAGAAAAGTTTAAGAATAGAAATATTAAAAATTAATTACGGCATGAATTGTATAATAAATGTACGATTTTACTTTTACAATAAAAGCTTTCGTTTTAGAGAATTTTACGAAAAACCGAGAGACTAAAGGATCGTAAATGGACTTTACTACTTTATCTATTACTACTAACAGTATATTGTCTATATCAACGATTCTCCGCGTTTAAACTTATTAAAACACTTGGTATAAAGTCCACTGCAAAACTATTTTTTCATGATAAAAATAAATATATCTGTTGCACAAAAATTATTAAAATTGTGATTAAAACGGAGACTTTTAATAAGATGAAAAAGTATGGGACATCGTTAGCCGTTTTGTTACTTCGAAGCTTAATGAAATCCATTAATTAATGAAATTTAGCGGAGAAGAAAGGTAAATATAAGAATAAATAAATAAATAAATAAATAAATAAATAAATAAATAAATAAATATTATTATATTTTGGGCACCTTGATCAGAATGTCATTTCTTAAATATATATTTAAGTATATAAAGTGGACAATTTTACTTCCAAGGAAGCAGGGAAATGCGTTTCGTGACTTTTTTGGGAAAAATTCCGGGGGAGCATGCCCCTGACCCCCTAACACTTGGCGAACTTCGTCCCCTCACACGTTAAGCATGCACATTCATTTTTCTGTAGCTACGCCACTGATTAAAGTGACACTGTTGTTTTCAGTAGCATTGCAAGTTGATATTCTGTATGATTATTATTAAAAGCTTATCATGTTATTCTTTTCGACATGTGTGTGTCACGGTAAAGATAAAACTTAAAAGGATGTAGGAAAACACGCCTTATATATATATATACTTATACACATGTTCTGGTGTAAAGCTAGACTAAAATTTAAGGTTAGGATAAAACTTGAAACAAGTAAGTGTGTCGGAATACCGCCTACTATCTTTCCAGAAATTGTTGCCACAAAGACAATTCTATATATATTTTTTAATGTCAATTTTGTTAATAAAAATACCAGATATATTAATTCAAAAAACATTGATCTAACCAGAGACATGTCTCTGATCTAACTAATTTATATCTTTTAATCATGAAACTTTCCAGTCTTTTCTGTACATTAATAAAATTTTGGACATTTTCACAAAATTGAGAGAAATTTACAAACCTATTGAACCTCATGTAAAATCACATCAGAGTATTTAGAGGCATGTAGGGTAAATTGTATTCATATGCAAATTAAGTTTCCTGACTATTGACAGGTTTTTTTTCAGGTATGAGTGTCCCAAAACTTGAACTTGTTACATCACAATTGTTGTACGTTAATATTCAAGGTGCAGAAGGGATTATTTGAAGATAGATAGATTACTGTTTAGTAGAATTGTTTAAAAATTAAATTAAAAAAGACCCACGATCTCTTTCAAACGAAGTGAGCACTCTACCAACTTAGCTACCACAACTCATAATGACATTAGTTTTTCATTTTGTATGGTGTGGGGCCCCTATATGTAGTAACTACCACAAATGTAGTAACTGTCACAAATGTAATAAAATTGTGTCACATATGTAGTAACGAACCACAAATGTAGTAAGATTTGTCACATATGTAGTAAATGTTGGTCACAAATGTAGCAAAATTTTACCACAAATGTAGCAACAAAATTTTACCACAAATGTAACAACTTAATTTTACCACAAATGTAGTAAAATTTAAAAAATGATAAAATATATTTTATATATATATGGGTAACATCTAGGCTAGTGTTAATCAATGACAAGCACTGTGGTTTCTCTGTCAGGTAATTTAAGGTATATCTGTCGGGTAATTTAAGGAATAAAACCCCAAACCCATATTATGCCTTGGTTTCAACCATGTTTAGCCAGAGTCAAATGCAAGTAGATTTTTCAGTTCTAAGCTACTCATAACGATGTAGAATGTCACGGTTCATGTTTTTTCAGCTCTGACAAGGCTACTACAAGGAAGTCCCGAGATGAATTTCACGTCCCCAGTACATTTATTAGTCGCCGCTTCGAAGAGATTTGTTGGTTTTTTTGTCACACTCCCATCTTTGATGGGTTGGGTTCTATTAATTTGTTATGGTTTGTTTATTATTCCACTTCCAGGAAGGTTCGTGGGTTTGCAACCCGGGCAGGGTCTGACCAAGACTTAAAAATTATATTTTAAAATGAAAGTCATTAGGGTAATTTGGAAAAGACCCTAAAACCAGGTGTGACGCGTTAAAGAACCTAGGTAGCGCAATTCCATTGCACTCCATGGGTCAAACTTTCTGCCACATCGCATATAGCTGGTGAAGTCTTGATATAAGTGGAACAGTCATTCAATTATCGGACCGATACTCTTGCAAATTACACATGGCGTCGGATCGACATTGAGATTTGTATATTTATCAAAAGTCTTAAAAACGTGTAACCTTTGTACAAATCAAAATGGACAGTTTGTAGTGCTTCAAATAATACAGAGTAATCAGATGACTTCGTGTGCGTGCGTTGGTGGGGGTGAAGTGGCGCGGGGGGGGGGGGGGTTAGATGCGTACATACCTAGACAATAACAAAACAAACCATCACTTAAAACTTTGAAAACGCCAAATTGCTCACTATGTCCGTTTTTGTTATATTTATTTTTTTTAGGGGGGGGTGCATTGTTCATATAGTTGGTCAAAATGCAATATTCAGCAGGCAACTGGACACCCACCCATAGAGTGCAAATTAAAAATAATAGGCTAAGAATCTAGTAACAAAATAAAACAATATGGAATTTTTTTAACACTCCTGTTTAATTTAAACCACAGACAAAAGAGAAAACCTTAAACAAGTACCACACTATGATCTTTTTCTAGCGGATTGGATACGCAACTAGCCTGTGAGAAGTGCACTTAAACACTAAGCAGGGTACAAGAGTTGAGACTTGAGTAATGGTGTTTAACGTCCCAGTCAAGAATATTTTGTTTATATCGAGACGTCGCCAGCTATAGGCGAAGGTGCAGAAATTTTGCCTGTGCGTTGCGCTGATGGCATTATACAGCAGGGTTCTTTAGCGTGCCATGCCTGCCGTGACACGGTTCCTCGTTTTTTTAAGTTCCCTTCCGAAAAAATCGTGACTTTCATTTCGTTATGCCGAGTGTTTGGCGAAAGAACAAGATACACCATATATGATTACAGACGTTTTAATTTACAGACTAACACATCTTATAAAATGCAGTTCATATACTTACGAAGTATTGTAAATGCAACAGAGAGAGAGAGAGAGAGAGAGAGAGAGATCGTAAAAATCAGCAAATATTACAAAAACCTTTGTGAGGTTGCTCCCACATATTGGACCAAATCAAGTGTAGTCATCGTGAAAACGTAAATTTCAGCGAAGCAAAATGAAACGTGAACTTAAACTGTAACACATAGTGGTAGACCTACATGCCAAAAAGTCAGTTCAATATGTGCAAGCTTTTACGAAAAAAACCTGCAGAAAAATGTTATTTCAATCAAATTATCAAAGACAATTGCAAAGGATCGGATTCGTAGCAGAACAAAACGTTAACTTTATCTGCAACTCATTGTGGTTGACTCCCATTCAAAAACTCTAGTATCTGAAAGTGTTTAGGAAACAATGCGGAAAACTTATAATTGACTGATAAACGGACGGAGGGACCGAACAACAGTATTATACTTCCTGCATTTTAAGTTTCGTGGAGTATAATAATAAATACATGTACCCTACTAAAATCTGCCAAAATACAGAAAATCCAGAAATTAAATTTAAAAATTTAAAAACTAAATTTTACATGTACTTTGCAAACCGAAGTATAATGAAAATAAGAGACCAATTGGCATTATCGCTCATCGCATAATACATAACATACGTGCAGGGGTAGAGCCCCTACAAGGATTATCAGATACTAGTAGTAAATTACTATTAGATGTTATGTTAATCATTTTGTAATGTGCCGATTTATGTGACACTAATAGTTTTCAAGTAAATAGAAAAAAAAACCCAACAAAATTAACAATTTATACATATATTTTTCTTTGGTAGTTTGGTATTTAATAAAGTCGCTTATATCGGAATCAGAGTCACTTCTATCGGGATAGAATTCCCTTCTATCGGGTTAAAAGTCACGTCTAACGCGTTAAAAGTCACTTCTATCGGAACAACAGTCGCTTCTATCGGGTTAGAACGCACCTTTAATGTTGGTTTCTAACGTTCAGATTTCAAAATTTTCGTTACTACATATAGCGGTTTTCATTTACTACATTTGTGGTAACAAAAATTGTTACTACATTTGTGGTAACGGTCGTTCCTACATTTGTGGTTCGTTACTACATATGTGACACTATTTTATTACATTTGTGACTGTTACTACATTTGTGGTAGTTACTACATATAGGGGTCCAACACGTACCGTTTTAAATAACAATAGGAAAACAAAATAATAAATTAAATGTAATAAAGCCCGTCTGGTTATAGAATTAACGTTGTAGTGATAAACAAAATACTTTCTTACCTTATAAAATAAACTTCAGAGTAAAAAGACCATCCTTTCCAAAAATAATATCTTTTTAATACAATGTATATCCTAAAATTTACCCTATAAAAATGCCAGTTTCTTTACAGATTTTGAAAAAATAATGTTTATAAATGTAAATCCAAACAAACTGCTACGCGCTATATCAAGTATCCAATTACAACATTAGTTGCCACAATACTGTTTGGTCGAAACATATAATAAGTATGTCATAAGAATAGATGTCACTTTATTTCTGAAGAAATGCTTTCAGTTTTAATGGAAAGAAACCAAAAGTGAAAGTACAAATTGTACACGTAACAGCACAATATTAAAAACATCGGTACTATAAATATTGATATAAGTAGGTGATTAACTTACCTGCTTTTAAAGTCCCACTTCCTTATCTTACCATAAATCAAAATATAACTTATAAATTACTTATAAGTATGTTTTGTGTCTGAAGTCTTCACCGAACTGTCCGCCATTTACAGAAAAACCCAACTTTAAAATTCTGTGTATTTCGATTTAACTTCCGCGAATTAGATTACAACCAGGTTATCCGGTAGACATACACGTATTGGTATATTATAACCAGGGATTGTTGACCTTGTTTTTTCTACCTAAAATATCGCCTTGCTTTGTTATGGGTAAGTGCATTTTTAAAACTTTAATTGTGTTTTTGATGCTGTAATAGTTACCAATGTGTGTATATACTGAATTCCGGATACAGATAAACAAGAAATTGTGTGACCAAAATCAGGGAAGTAAAAATATAAATATGGTCGTATATTAAATGTTAATAAACAACATCCTTTTTGTAGAATACACAATGTACACAGAGATATGGCGGATATGGCATCATTTCACATTCCTTTAATTATCTTTAAATTCTGCACTACACCATGTACAGTACAGACCTGTCGAAAGTCTAACACTTAGTTTACAAAAAGTAGTGTAACCCCGGTAACCGAGGGGCCGAGATAGGGATAGTTAGTGACCTAGTGTAATCCCGATAACCGAGGGGCCTAGATAGGGATAGTTAGTGACCTAGTGTAACCACGGTAACCGAGGGACCGACTTATGGATAGTTAGTGACCTAGTGTAACCCCGGTAACCGAGGGGCCGAGTTATGGATAGTTTGTGACCTAGTGTAACCCCGGTAACCGAGGGGCCAAGTTATACCCCGGAAACCGAGGGGCCGAGATATGGATAGTTAGTGACCTAGTGTAACCCCGGTAACCAAAGGGGCCGAGATAGGTATAGTTAGTGACCTAGTGTAACCCCGGTAACCGAGTGGCCGAGATAGGGATAGTTAGTGACCTAGTGTAACCCCGGTAACCGAGGGGCCGAGATATGGATAGTTAGTCACCTAGTGTAACCCCGGTAACCGAGTGGCCGAGATAGGTATAGTTAGTCACCTAGTGTAACCCCGGTAACCGAGGGGCCGAGATATGGATAGTTAGTGACCTAGTGTAACCCCGGTAACCGAGTGGCCGAGATAGGGATAGTTAGTGACCTAGTGTAACCCCGGTAACCGAGGGGCCGAGATATGGATAGTTAGTCACCTAGTGTAACCCCGGTAACCGAGGGACCGAGTTAGGGATAGTTAGTGACCTAATGTAACCCCGGTAACCGAGTGGCCGAGATAGGGATAGTTAGTGACCTAGTGTAACCCCGGTAACCGAGTGGCCGAGATAGGGATAGTTAGTGACCTAGTGTAACCCCGGTAACCGAGGGGCCGAGATATGGATAGTTAGTGACCTAGTGTAACCCCGGTAACCGAGGGGCCGAGATGGGGATAGTTAGTGACCTAGTGTAACCCCGGTAACCGAGGGACCGAGATAGGGATAGTTAGTGACCTAGTGTAACCCCGGTAACCGAGGGGCCGAGATAGGGATAGTTAGTGACCTAGTGTAACCCCGGTAACCGAGTGGCCGAGATAGGGATAGTTAGTGACCTAGTGTAACCCGGTAACCGAGGGGCCGAGATATGGATAGTTAGTCACCTAGTGTAACCCCGGTAACCGAGTGGCCGAGATAGGTATAGTTAGTCACCTAGTGTAACCCCGGTAACCGAGGGGCCGAGATATGGATAGTTAGTGACCTAGTGTAACCCCGGTAACCGAGTGGCCGAGATAGGGATAGTTAGTGACCTAGTGTAACCCCGGTAACCGAGGGGCCGAGATATGGATAGTTAGTCACCTAGTGTAACCCCGGTAACCGAGGGACCGAGTTAGGGATAGTTAGTGACCTAATGTAACCCCGGTAACCGAGTGGCCGAGATAGGGATAGTTAGTGACCTAGTGTAACCCCGGTAACCGAGTGGCCGAGATAGGGATAGTTAGTGACCTAGTGTAACCCCGGTAACCGAGGGGCCGAGATATGGATAGTTAGTGACCTAGTGTAACCCCGGTAACCGAGGGGCCGAGATGGGGATAGTTAGTGACCTAGTGTAACCCCGGTAACCGAGGGACCGAGATAGGGATAGTTAGTGACCTAGTGTAACCCGGTAACCGAGGGGCCGAGATAGGGATAGTTAGTGACCTAGTGTAACCCCGGTAACCGAGGGGCCGAGTTATGGATAGTTAGTGACCTAGTGTAACCCCGGTAACCTATGGGCCGAGTTATGGAAAGTTAGTGACCTAGTGTAACCCCGGTAACCTAGGGGCCGAGTTATGGAAAGTTAGTGACCTAATAACTATCACGTGATCGATAACAGCTGCCAAAAAGGTGTGGAACTGTAGTTAACGATGGGTTGAGATAAATGGTACTAATTTGCTATCTTAATGTTAAACATTCGACAGGTCTGTACTGTATATTCTATACATGTCTGTGTTTTATTCGTTGTAACATCACACATGATATCTTGATTAAAGCAAACATACCAGTCTACGTCTAATCCACAATCCCAATTGGCAAATTAGGTTGAACACATGAATTCGACAAAGGAAGCCAGGCCGGGTGCTTTGGAAAGGCTAGCACCCGTCACGTGTGTATTTAAAATTGGGAATTAAAGCTAATATTATACAGCCACGAGCAAAATCTGTTAAAATAACCACTCACACTAAGAGAAAAGACTAGGTTGTACCCCGGTGATTACACTTCCACCCGTCCCTCTATCACTATCCGCTTTAGAGCACCAGTATTGGCCAGTATTGGCCTCTCCCACTTGTATGTTATAGCTGTTTTATTTAGATCCAGATTTGAACAATTTGCATTCTGTAACCCAAGACAATCGTTTTCAGATATTGTGATGTGCTACTTTTGATTTTTTTAGCTCACCTGACCCACAGGCTCGGTTGAGTTATTGCATTCTATCACCGTCCGTCGTCCGTCGTGCGTCGTGTGTAAACTTTACATTTTAATCTTCTCCTCCAAAACTACTGGGCCAAATTTGATGAAACTTGGTGATTATTATGCCTGGGTAACAGGCTTTCAAAATTATGTTCGGGGTTATGCCACGCCTAACAAAATGGCCGCCGTTCCTAAAAATAGCAAAAAGACAAAAAATCTTCTTCTCTGAAACCAAAAGGTGGTAATGGCATGGGGTTTTCAGTTAATTGTAGGCTTTGACATGACAATCATTTTGATACATAGTTCAAGGTCATGGGTTCAAAGGTCAAGGTCAAAGATGCACAATTATTACCGTAATAGTTTATTATCTGCAAAACTATTAACTTTTTGTATAAGCATGTATATTAGGATATTGTAGGTAATGGCACAGTGGTCATTTTGATATATGAAAAAAGGTCATGAGTTCAAAGGTCAAGGTCACAGATGCAAACAAGTACTGAAATGGTAAATTATCTCAAAAACTATAAACTTTTTGTATAGGCATGTATATTAGAATATTGTAGGTATTGGCCTTACAGTCATTTTGATATATGGATGAAGGTCATAGCTCAAAGGTCAAAGTCACAGATGCAAGCAACTACTGAAATGGTTGATTATCTCAAAAACTATAAACTTTTTGTATAGGCATGTATATTAGAATATTGTAGGTATTGGCCTTACAGTCATTTTGATATATGGATGAAGGTCATAGCTCCAAGGTCAAGGTCACAGATGCAAATAAATACTGAATTGGTTAATTATCTTGAAAATATAAATATTCAAAATATAAGTAAAACATGTGAAATTTCAAGTCTACTGAAGTTATATCAAGTGAGATATCTAAATTTGAATCACGCCAACCATTCAAAACATGTTTTTTCATCACTGAAAATGTGATCGGACTATAATAACGTCACATATATACGATACACACTTTACTGGTCATACGGGATGCTAATTACGTCACACATATACTATACCAACTTTACTGGCCATGCGGGATGCTAATTACGTCACACATATACGATACCAACTTTACTGGTTATACGGGATGCTAATTACATCAAACATATACGATACCCACTTTACTGGTTACCACTTTACTGGTTATACGGGATGCTAATTACATCAAACATATACGATACCCACTTTACTGGTTACCACTTTACTGGTTATACGGGATGCTAATTACATCACACATATACGATACCCACTTTACTGGTTACCACTTTACTGGTTATACGGGATGCTAATTACGTCACACATATACGATACCAACTTTACTGGTTATGCAGGATGCTAATTACATCGCACAAATACGATGCCAACTTTACTGGTTATGCGGGATGCTAATTACGTCACACATATACGATACCAACTTTACTGGTCATGCGGGATGCTAATTACGTCACACATATACGATACCCACTTTACTGGTTATACGGGATGCTAATTACGTCACACATATACGATACCCACTTTACTGGTTATACGGGATGCTAATTACGTCACACATTTACTGGTTATGCAGGATGCTAATTACATAGCACATATACGATACCCACTTTACTGGTTATACGGGATGCTAATTACATAGCACATATACGATACCCACTTTACTGGTTATGCAGGATGCTAATTACATAGCACATATACGATACCCACTTTACTGGTCATGCGGGATGCTAATTACATCGCACATATACGATACCAACTTTACTGGTCATGCGGGATGCTAATTACATCGCACATATACGATACCCACTTTACTGGTTATACGGGATGCTAATTACGCCATACATATAATGATCCAATAAATTACTGTCTGTTTTAACCAATCTTGTAAAATATGGCAACAGTTACAGCTAAGTATCTATTTAATTTTAAAAAATTCTTCTTTTTCAGCTTTCTAAGAACTGCTTATGTTTGATAACAATTATGGGATGCTTTTTGTCAAAAGACGCGACCCAAACCCAAAAACAAACTCAACGGCAAAATAGAAATGAAAAGCATCAGGAGAATCCCAGACAAAAGTCTGATGGCGAGTATGCTTTACAACAGCAGACGAGAAAACCACAGGCACAGACACAAAATATGAGCAATGGCGAGGATACCCATCATCAGACTAATGCCATTCAAAATGCAAGGAATGGTAACGGTAGTCAACATCAATGTGCTCTAGAGGGCCAAGTTACTCCAGAGCATGACAAACCGTATAAAGCTTTAAAAGATTGTATCCAAGGCATAGATAAGTCTTTCATTGGTCCAGAACTGATTAAAGATGCTGAAACTTTGCTGGCAAAATTAAAGGTATCTTAACTTTGATAAATATGTGTTATATATAAGATGAGTAATATAGACGTGGCAATGTAGTGGATATTGGCCATAGAAAATAATGAGCAACAAAGTTCTCTTTGGTGATTTTGACCTTTTTCAACATTATGAAATATCTACTTCCGAATTTTCACAATAGTATCTGTAATTAATTCCCATAATAGAATGTGTAGTGCTTATACTACTATTGCCCTACTATATATAGTTCACTGTGAATTATTTGTGGCTGTGTCTGTGGATATTACTCTTACTATAGTCCGATCACTTATTCAGTGATGGAAACCGATGTGGCCTTAAAAAGATCGTGGATTACTTGCCTCAAAGTTCATTAATGCTATTTGTAGATCTGTTATTTTCATAACATGTGTTTAAATAATTTGATTATATTTCTTATATTTAGTCAAAAAATCAAATAAAACCGGGTTTTATCAGACGCACACCTGAATTCAGACAATGCGTATCACGTAGTAAAATGCATTATCGCCAATAACTACATCTTTTGAGACAAAATCACGGCTCTGTTAGATGAGCTTAAAGGTTTTGTAGTTTTAAAACATAGAATTAAAAAATTGTATCGTTCTAGGCCAAACATGTGTAATAAATGAATTTTATTCATAATTTTGATCTGTGTGCTGTTTTACCTGTTCTTCATTCATAAACAAGTTCAATGGGTTAGTCCGTGACGTATACTGTTTAGGATTATAACACCTGTGTAAACCCGTATCGCGTGAATACGTATTAGCCAATCAGAACCCAATTATGAATGACTTATATGTCGAATATGCCACATCAACATATGAGAGGGGCAACAGCTACCTTTCAATTAATTGCTAAATTTTTACTCTCAAAAACTCAAAAACTACAGTGAATATTAATAATTTAATCATGTAGATAGAAAAATATTATTTTTAAATACTTATCTTTAAAAACAAGACTGTAAACGAATGAATATTTACTTCTCAGCAAACTTTTATCGAAAAAGTTTATTAAAATTTATTCATATAAATTAAAAGCAAAAAATTGAAAAAGTCGAGAATATTTGCATAAAATATTGAAAATGTGAAAAATATGTTCCAATAACACATGTGTAATTTCAAGTCTACTGAAGTTAAATCAAGTGAGATATCTAAGTTTGAATCACACCACCCATTCAAAACATGTTTTTTCATCACTGAAAATGTGATCGGACTATAGTAGTCCAATGTATATTACCATTATCAGTGCATGGAATATTGCCCCTACTAGTAGTCCAATATTCATTACCGTTATCTGTGCATTTGAGTATTGCTCGTACTAGTAGTCCAATATACATTGCCAATATCTGTGTATGTGAATATTGGTTCTACTAGTGTTCCAATATACATTACGATTATCTCTTCATGTGAATATTGTCCCAACTAGTAGTCCAATATATACATTGTCATTATCTGTGTATGTGAATATTGCCGGGACTTGTAGTCCAATATACATTACCATTATCTGTTTTTATGAATATTGCCCCTACTGGTAGTCCAATATACATTGCCATTATCTGTTCATGTGAATATTGTTCCAACTAGTAGTCCAATATATACATTGTCTTTATCTGTGTATGTGAATATTGCCGGGACTTGTAGTCCAATATTCATTACCATTATCTGAGTATGTGAATATGCCCCTACTAGTAGTCTAATGTATAATACCATTATCAGTGCATGGGATATTGCCCGGACTAGTAGTCCAATATTTATTACCATTATCTGCGTATGTGAATATTGCCTCTACTAGTATTCCAATATTCATTACCATTATCTGTGTATGTGAATATTTCCCGGACTTGTAGTCCAATATTCATTACCATTATCTGTGTATGTGAATATTGCCCGGACTTGTAGTCCAATATACATTGCCATTATCTGTGTATGTGAATATTGCCTCTACTAGTAGGCCAGTATACATTACCATTATCTGTGTATGTGAATATTGCCCTACTAGTAGTCCAATATACATTACCATTATCTGTGTATGTGAATATTGCCCTACTAGTAGTCCAATATACATTACCATTATCTGTGTATGTGAATAATGCCCCTACTAGTAGTCCAATATACATTACCATTATCTGTGTATGTCAATATTGCCCTACTAGTATTCAAATATACATTACCATTATCTGTGTATGTGAATATTGTCCCTACTAGTATTCAAATATACATTACCATTATCTGTGTATGTGAATATTGTCCCTACTAGTATTCAAATATACATTGCCATTATCTGTGTATGTGAATATTGTCCCTACTAGTATTCAAATATACATTACCATTATCTGTGTATGTGAATATTGTCCCTACTATTAGTAGTCCAATATACATAACCATTATCTGTGTATGTGAATATTGCCCCTACTAGTATTCAAATATACATTACCATTATCTGTGTATGTGAATATTGTCCCTACTATTAGTAGTCCAAAATACATAACCATTATCTGTGTATGTGAATATTGCCCCTACTAGTAGTCCAATATACATTACCATTATCTGTGTATGTGAATATTGCCCCTACTAGTAGTCCAATATACATTACTATTATCTGTGTATGTAAATTTTGCCTCTACTAGTAGTCCAATATACATTACCATTATCTGTGAATGTAAATATTGTCCCTACTAGTATTCAAATATACATTACCATTATCTGTGTATGTGAATATTGTCCCTACTATTAGTAGTCCTATATACATAACCATTATCTGTGTATGTGAATATTGCCCCTACTAGTAGTCCAATATACATTACTATTATCTGTGTATGTAAATTTTGCCTCTACTAGTAGTCCAATATACATTACCATTATTTGTGTATGTGAATATTGCCCCTACTAGTAGTCCAATATACATTGCCATTATCTATGTATGTGATTATGCCCCTACTAGTAGTCCAATATACATTACCAATATTTGTGTATGTGAATATTGCCCATATTAGTAGTCCAATATACATTGTCATTATCTGCGTATGTGAATATTGCCCCTACTAGTAGTCCAGTATACATTACCATTATCTGTATATGTGAATATTGCCCCTACTAGTAGTCCAATATACATTACCAATATTTGTGTATGTGAATATTGCCCATATTAGTAGTCCAATATACATTACCAATATCTGTGTATGTGAATATTGCTCGTACTAGTATTCCAATATACATTACCATTATCTATGTATGTGATTATGCCCCTACTATAGTCCGATCAATTTTTCAGTGATGAATACCGATGTGGCCTTAAAAAGATCTTCGATTACTTACCTCAAATTTCATTAATGTTATATGTAGATCTGTTATTTTTTTAACATGTGTTGAAACAATTTGGTTAAATTTCTTATATTAAGTATAAACATCAAATAAAACCAGATTTTACCAAGCGCAAATCTAAGTTCAGACGATGCGTATCACGTAGTAAAATGCTTAATGGCCAATAACTTCATCTTTTGAGAAAAAAAATCTCAGTTTTCTTAGATGAGCTGAAAGGTTTTATAGTTTTAAAACACTAAATCAAAAAAGTGTGTCGCTCTAGGCCAAACAAGTGTAATGAATGAATTTTATTCTTTATTTTCATGTTTGTGCTGTTTTACCTGTCGCTCATTCATAAACAAGTACAATAGGCTAGTCCGTGACGTATACTGGTTAGGAATAGGAACACCTGTATAAACCCGTATCGCGTGAATACGTATTAGCCAATCAGAACTCAGTTCTGAATGGTTTATATGAATGAAACTGTCGGATATGCCATATCATGATATCAGAGGGACAACAGCTACCTCTCAATTAATTGCTAAATTTTAACTCCCAAAAACTCAACAACTACAGTGAATATTATAAATTTTACTATGTAGGTAGAAAAATAGTATTTTTAAATACTTACTTCTAAAACAAGACTGCAAACGAACAAGTAATTATTTCTCAACAAACTTTTATCGAAAAAGTTTATTAAAATTTATTCATATAAATTAAAAGGAAAAACGTTTAAAAAGCTGAGAATATTTGTAAAAAATATTGAAAATATGTAAAAATATGTTCTAATAACACATGTGAAATTTCAAGTTTATTGAAGTTATATGAAGTAAGATATCTAAGTTTGAATCACACCACCCATTCAAACCATGTTTTTTCATCACTGAAAAGGTGATCGGACTATAGTAGTCCAGTGTATAATACCATTATCAGTGCATGGGATATTGCCCCTACTAGCATTCCAATATACATTACCATTATCTGTGTATATGAATATTGTTCATCCTAGTATTCCAATATGCATAACTATTATCAGTGCATGGGATATTGCCTGGACTAGTAGTCCAATATTCATTACCATTATCTGTGTACGTGAATATTGCCCCTACTAGTAGTCCAATATACATTACCATTATCTGTGTATGTGAATATTGTCCCTCCTAGTAGTCCAATATTCATTACCATTATCTGTGTATGTGAATATTGCCCCTACTAGTAGTCCAATATACATTACCATTATCTGTGTATATGAATATTGTTCATCCTAGTATTCCAATATGCATAACTATTATCAGTGCATGGGATATTGCCTGGACTAGTAGTCCAATATTCATTACCATTATTTGTGTATGTGAATATTGTCCCTACTAGTAGTCCAATATATATTACCATTATCTGTGTATGTGAATATTGCCCCTACTAGTAGTCCAATATACATTACCATTATCTGTGTATGTGAATATTGCCCTACTAGTATTCAAATATACATTGTCATTATCTGTGTATGTGAATATTGCCCCTACTAGTATTCCAATATACATTGCCATTATCTATGTATGTGAATATGCCCCTACTAGTAGTCCAATGTATAATACCATTATCAGTGCATGGGATATTGCCCGGATTAGTAGTCCAATATTCATTACCATTATCTGTGTATGTGAATATTGCCCCTACTAGTATGCAACTAACGTGTACATTGACATCATAAAGCCTGCCAATAAACCTTATCTTTATTCGGTCACTGACCCAATAAAGCTACGCGCTAACTGTGACGTCACAGTTACGGCACTACTTTTTCCATTCAACATTTGACGTAACCTTTGACCCAAATGAACCCTATTCCCAATGTAAGCAAAACACAGTATAATAAACATGATCAATAATTCATAAATATTTTAATATTTTATTTTAAAAAAAGATTGATTTTTTTTAAAAAATACACGTAGTTATAAATATGATTTAAAAATAAATAATTGAGAACTACATGTGCTTGAACGTCGAACTGAGCGAAAATGACAAGTACGGGTGTGATGGGGTAGCATGACGTCACGTAAACATTTGTATCCTTGCACTTGAAGTGTAAACAAACAAGTCAAACAGATGGATAACACGCAGTTACAATTATAATTTTAGGACGTATCTGTTGCAGGATACGACCTTTATTCACCGTCAATGACCATGTATTTACTATATACATTGCCATTATCTATGTATGTGAATATGTTCCTACTATAGTCCGATCACTTATTCAGTGATGAAAACCGATGTGGCCTTAAAAAGATCGTGGATTACTTACCTCAAATTTTAATAATGCTATATGTAGATCTGTTATTTTTATAACATGTGTTCAAATAATTTGATTAAGTTTCTCATATTAAGTCTTAAATCAAATAAAACCTGTTTTTATCAGGCGCGCATCTGAATTCAGGCGATGTGTATCACGTAGTAAAATGAATTATTGCCAATAACTACATATTTTGAGATAAAAATCGAAGATTTGTTAGATGACCTTGAAGGTTTTGTAGTTTTAAAACATTTAATTTAAAAAATGTGTCATTCTAGGTCAAAAAATGTAACAAATGAATATTATTCATTATTTTGATGTTTGTGCTGTTTTACCTGTTGTCCATTCATAAACAAGTGCAATGGGTTAGTCCGTGACGTATACTGGTTAGGAAAATGAACACCTGTATAAACCCGTATCGCGTGAATACGTATTAGCCAATCAGAACTCAGTTCTGAATTACTTGAATGAATGAAACTGTCGACTGTGTCATATCAACTTATGAGAGGGACAACAGCTACCTTTCAATTAATTGCTAAATTTTGACTCCCGAAAATTCAAAAACTACAGTGAATATTAATAATTTAACCATGAAGATAGAAAAATAGTATTTTTAAATACTTATCTTTAAAACAAGACTGCAAAAGTATTAATTTCTCAACAAACTTTTATCGAAAAAGTTTATTAAAATTTATTCATATAAATTAAAAGCAAAAAATTGAAAAGCTGAGAATATTTGCAAAAAAATATTCAAAATATGAAAAAATATGTTCTCATAACACATGTGAAAATTCAAGTCTATTGAAGTTATACCAAGTGAGATATCTAAATTTAAATCACACCACCCGTTCAAAACATGTTTTTTCATCACTGAAAATGTGATCGGACTATAGTAGTCCAATGTATAATACCATTATCAGTGCATGGGATATTGCCCGGACTTGTAGTCCAAAATTCATTGCCATTATCTGTGTATATGAATATTGTCCCTACTAGTAGTCCAATGTATAATACCATTATCAGTGCATGGGATATTGCCCGGACTAGTAGTCCAGTATGCATTACTATTATCAGTGCATGGGATATTGCCCGGACTAATAGTCCAATATGCATTACTATTATCTGTGTATGTGAATATTGCCCCTACTAGTAGTCCAATGTACATTGCCATTATCTGTGTATGTGAATATGCCCCTACTAGTAGTCCAATATACATTACCATTATCTGTGTATGTGAATATTGCCCGAACTCATTACCATTATCTAGTAAACGATATTCATACTTGCAATGGAATTGTACAGTTTTATTTCATAAAACTTCTATTTATATTTCAGAAAAAATTTGGTATAAAAGATAGTTCTCAATCAGAAAAAGAAAACACATCAAATGATCCTGAAGAAGACATACAAAAACTTAAGGGTCAACTTCGTGAAGCACAAGAACAAAGAGGACAGCTTCTTAATCAGTAAGTCATTTACAGTTTACATTTTTACATATGAAATGTTGCGTTGTTTGTGTTTTACACAATTCTTTATTCATAAATATCATTTATAAAAATGAAAATATTCAGATTTAACCTTCGTTTTTTCATGGTCAAACTAAATGGTTTAAATGTAATAATTATTATTACGATATGCTGTTTTAATTGACATGACATATTCATCTCGGATGTGGTAAAATGTTTGAAATTTCAATTTTTTAAATATCAAGTGATACCTTGTTTGTAGATTTTCTTTGAAGGCGAAACACCCAATAAGAACATCAATTTGTAAACCAATTAAACAAAATCAGTGCGTCACCTGATGTTCACATCAATTACATAAAAGTGGTATTAATTAATATGTCACGTGATGTTCATAACAATATCTCTTAATAGTGACATAAAATAGTGAATCACGTGGTGTTCACATCAATACCTTAAAGGTGAGATTAATTATTGTGTCACGTGATGTTAACCTTAACGATGCACTTAAAATCCGCCTGGAAAAGAAAAATAAAATATGTAATGTTGGATAAGGTCGGTTTTTGTTATCGATTTTTTTGCATAACATTTTTTTAAATTTTTAGACGTTAAAATTATGTATTCTAAGGCATCATATGACAAATTTTTGGGAAAAATCGCACATGATATACCCTATTGATCAATAATGAAAAAAGTGCGTTCGATGATAGTTTTTGCATATATCACGAAATAACATAACTTCATACATGTACTCCGTAAGTAAGTGTACACGAAGTACCTGCATTTAACTTACAACTCAAACCTATATATATATAAAAATTATGTTACTAATTACATCAGAACTATGTTGTAAATTACAAATTACTGTTGTTCGTACACAAATGCATTTAATTCTGAGCAAAAACTTTAGTTTGACCACTAAAGCAGTGTGAGAAAAACTACTAAGGGAGGAAGGGAAACTTTCCAACCCATTCAAAATATAAATTGTAAATTGACGAATGGGTAAAAAACAAACATACTAATCCATGTCCGAATCACAATCCAGAAGCAAAGTAAAAACTTTGAAAAACTGACAAGTTAGGTTAAACATGTCACGGAACGTTTACCAGGGAATCGAGGCCGGAATGCTCCGGGAGGTTAAGCACCTTTAGCTAGCTACACTCGCCACATATGTTATCAAAATTGAGTGAAATTTTTATTTGTAAATACACTTGTATGTGTTTTATCGACTTAGCCCATACAGAAAGCGTTTTAAATGTAACAAGATTATATTTCCAGGATATCAGAAGTTGCAGGTATTCGTTTGAAGAACAATAATCCTGGTATTGCTGATTTAAGTGATGACAACAGGCCTGCAAAAATAGCTGAAAAGTTCTCAGAGCTATATGATAATGAATGGACAAATGTTATAGAATGTTTGAAGGATATTGGCGTGGACGACGAAGAGAAAATGATTGAATTTTTGTTTGACATCGTCAAGGTAAGCCTCTATCTAAAACGTTTGAAGTAAATAAATTGTTTCAAATAATATCAAATTTTCGTTAATTTCCTTAGTTTTCACAAAAAGGTTCAATGTAAATAGTAGTAGTAATGATGATAATAATAATAATAATAATAATTATTATTATTATTATTATTTGCGAAATTAGTTCACCTGCAAAGCTAGTGGCTTTTAAGCAATACACTAAGTTGTAAGGTGATATGGAGCAGTATGTTTGTGTTTGATTTGTATTAAGGATTTATAAAGCGAATAACTTGCTGGCCATCTCAAATTAAGGGGAGATGTAAAGATTTTTAGTTTACATTGTTATGTTTGTTTCTGATCGACCCAACATTAATCGGGAACCTATTATGTATTTGTTGTTTGTATTCACAGTCTGTGATATTGATGTTCCTTTTATTGGGGAAGAAATAAACTTACTGTTTAATTCATGTCCGGCAGAGCACATGTTTTTCAAGCTTTTAGATATGAAAATCAATAAATTTTCTATTATGTTATATACCGTTCTGAAGTATGCATTTTGTCGTAATAAATGAGCACCAAGGTACATACCATCTCATTCAGAAAATAAAACGCAAAACTTTTTTAAATCCTTGCGGGGATCTACACTATGCATTGGAGCCATACAGACGACAGGAAGTATAAAACATATGGCTCAGAAGAATTGAACTGCGCATGTACGATGATTCCATTTTTTCACACCGGTAAGATCGTCTGAATAAAGGGAGACTACCCAAAGAAAAACAGTAGCTGTAAACAACCAAATTGTAGGAGTTGTTTCCCCTTGTTACGCGATCGTACACGATAAATAGGCAAATCCAGGATAAACTTGAAATTGCCCGGATGATTGACACTTCCGTTCGTCTGTTCCAAAAGTAAACAATGACAAATTCCCCGCAAGGATTTAAAAAAGTTTTGCGTTTTATTTTCTGAACGAGAAGGTATATGTACCTTGGTGCTCATTATTACGACAAAATGCATACTTCACAACGGTATATGACACGATAGAAAATTTATTGATTTTCATATCTAAAAGCTTGAAAAACATGTGCTCTGCCGGACATGAATTAAACAGTAAGCTATAAGTATAATGGCTCTGTATCCAAAATTACCTTGGATATATTTGACGTCTCATAGTTCCATGTTCCTTTCATTCCTAATTTCGATTTCACGCGTGGTGGGTGTGGCTAGCTAAACAGGAGGCGCCGCTTACTCTTTCCGGAATACCCGGCTTCTTTTCTCATGTGTTTAACCTAATCCCAGTTTCAAAGTTTTGTACTTTGCTTCAGGATTGTCGTATGAATATGGATTGGTATGTTAATTTTTTGAGAAATTTATGTATTTCAGAGTTCATACACATGGTGTAGGGATAAGGCAAAAGAACAAGTTAAAGAATTCATTGACAAATTACTGTTTAGCAAAGCTGATGACACAGGAGGCAATAAAGAATCGATATACGAGGTATGGACAATCTTGTTGTCTTTTTGTATAGACACGATTTGGGAAGGTTAGGACCCTATACATGTACTTCATGACTGACCTTACCACTTGATATACTAACTTTTTTTATATTGAACACACGTCCTAAGTCTAGTAATTGACAAATTGGTAGCTTGTACCATTGTCTTACATCACTTTTTTTAATTATTTATTATTATTCTTTTTATTATTTACATTATTTATGATTTTATATTTTTGTGCCTTTGTTTTGTTTGGCAATTAGGAGATGACGCGTCGCCAATAAAACTAATTTGCGACAGTATAACCACCGATATACGTCTGCAAATCGAAAATTACAAGACAGTTATCCCTATTCTAATTCAAAACATACGGATGGTGGCATGATCTAATGCAAGTATTTGTTTACAAATCGAGTTTCGGCGTGTGAATAAAAGAATTCTACACCACTAACAGTGTAATATATTCAATGACAGGAAAATATTCATCCTCGATTGATATATCTCTGTCATAACCTGTGTAAGTTGCCATAAATCCATCAAGATGGTTCGGTATCAAATGCGCACGTGCAAGTACCCGAAAAATTTGAAGCAGTATATTTAACATTTATATGGTACATCCAGCTTCATTTCTTTTATTCCATTCTAAATCAGTGTCCAAACACAAACGCAGTTGAATATATAATTATTATAAAGGGTTTCTTTTATATTCGTGTTTGTTATTTAGCAATATATGCTTCGCATAGAAAGTACATGTACATACGATGAATACCGTTTATCAGTTTAATAACCCTTTTATTATATAGCAAAATACATTTTGTTTGCTTCCATCACGTATTCATCTAAAATACCATTTTTTCGTACAATACATAAATCTTACACTAGTTCTTGTAACTAGTCCAATATGACAACTATACAGTGATGACGTCGACAACAATCGTATGACGTCATAAATCACAGCGTCAGGTGACAAAGTGTGCAACATGAAAAAATGATTCAGGAAACCTCGGACTCAAACAAAGTAAGCATGCGAATATCGGTATTTATTGCATGCTAACACCTCGGGATTTATCGTTTAATTTCTATGCGAGGCATATATATTGCTATATAATAAAACAAGATATTTCAAAAACAAGTCGAACTTGTCGCCGCCGCGTATGTAACAATACATTTGATAATAAAACGTATTTGGTAACCAGTTTAAAGTGCATCAAGATTTCTTATTGATCTCGTTGTTAGTGTAATCTGATCATCACTTTACAAGATACTAATAAATTAATAAAATTATGATTCTAATTTTTGAGACCTCCAAATCCGTCTCTATAAAATCTTTAATGCATGAAAGTTTTGCTGCCATAAAGTTCCAGATCGACATTTATAAGTAGTGGTTGAAATCTCTAACGCTGACTTCACGTTCTTATAATCACTCTAATTGTAGAATGTTCAGCAGGATGTAAGCCATAATATAACACCTGAAGTACAGAAGCGATGTCAGGAAATTATCAGAAAAAATACATCATCCAATAGGATTAAAGAGTATGAAAAGGTAATATTTGTGTTTTAACAGGGGGGATAGTCATGCCTTGTTACTATGTTATAATAAAAAACAAACATACTATGTCCGAATCACAATCCAGGAGCAAAGTAAACACTTTGGAACTGACACGTTAGGTTAGACACGTGAACTTCCACCAGGGAAGTGAGGCCGGGTGCTCCGAAAGGGTAAGTACCTCCTGTTTAGCTAGCTACACCCGCCACGTGTGTAATCAAAATTGTGTGAAAGGAAAATGAAACTATGGGACGTCAAATATATCCAGGGCAATCCTGGACGCAGAGACGTCAAACTTATCAACGATACTGTGATGACGGCCATAAAACTTTTTGAAAGCCTTGATAAGCCTAGGCTTGCAATATCCCCGAGTCTACAATTTATTTATAAGTATCAAAGTTTACAACGGCATTGTTCCAGCACGTCAGGAAATCATCTTTTTTTTAAGTTTAGGAAACTTAAAAATGTGAGGGGTTTAGAAAAATTACGGAAATGCTAGGGATTGGTTAGGGAATATTACTTTTTCAATAGTTGTGTCCTTTAGATTTTTTTCTTACCCGGAAGTGGCTTATCAACGGAAATTCTCGTTGATCACGTGACGAGACTTACAGACCCTATCCTACCATTTAACTGAACGGAACAGGTTCCAATGAAAGAATGATTGTAAACACCTGGGTCTAAGCATATAGAGCCTTAGTTTTTTTATTCCCAATTAAATTTTTATGTTCCTTTACACCTTGTCATCATTGCAATCTTTATTAACGGATTCATGGCAAAATGGAAATGGGCGTATCTTGCTGCACTTAGCCGCATTCTGGTTATGCAGTGCATTAGACTAGTGTCAGAGAAAAATGGAATTCTTTTAGAGAATTGTCAGGGAATTTTGAATGAAGCCAAGTGACGGACTGATGGTGGGTTTTTTTCGGGGGGGGGGGTATGTCATACACAAATTGTACATTAATTGTCATGTTTAGTTAGACAGGTCAAGCTACATGTACCTTTAGTCTCTGTAAAATAGTATTTGGATTGTGAATAAGCATGGACTGGTATGTTACGTTTGCCACTTGTAGCAATAGAAACGTATTGATGTCATCATTTAGTAGCTTAAATAATTCAGATGTGTCTTTCTTTCTCGTAACAGGAATACAAAACAAAGATTTTATACGAAAAGGGTAGTAAATACACCGACATACATTCAAAGCAACCATTTCAAGATTACGTGAGTAGATGTGTGTATTTGTCGTGGTATATGAGCACACAGGATCCGCCAGTAGAAATGGACTTGCAGGAAGTCAACAGACTAAATATAGCACAATATAGAGCATACACAAAGTCCGGGAAGTTTATAGACTTTGTTGTCTGGCCAGCACTGTTGCTGCATTCAGGAGGACCAATGTTGTATAAGGGAGTTGCACAATTTTGTACCAAACCAAAAGCGGACTATAACGACCCAACACCGGATTATGATGGAATGCCATTCATATAAAGGTGTGGTTCCGATCAACCTTGCTGGGTTTTTTTTTTATTAAAAACATGTTGTTTCAAAATTTCAAATTTGTTTATGGTTGTGACCAATATTGATAATCAGTCGATGCAGCATTATTGTATTTATGTTTTCTTCTGTATTCATTCGGTCGAATCCATGCACCGATTGATGATGCAAGTGATTATGCATTCAAGTTTGATGTAATTTCATTTTTAAAACTTTATTAGGAGGCTTTCGATAACTTTCGGCAAATGATTTATTTTTATCTTACTATAATTTTTTTAATTATAATTTATTATTATTATTATTTTTTTATTTTATTTTTTTTTTTGCATATTTTGTATGACCATTTTTATTGTTTAATATGGAATTTTATAGTTATAGAATAAATCAAGTGGAGTTAGTGTCAACATTATACAATTATCGACATTTAAATAGGTCCGGATCACCCGGCCTCACTTCCCTGGTGGACGTTCGCGTGTCTAACCTAACTTTCAGTTCCAACGTTTTTACTTTGCTTCTGGATTGTGATTCGGACATGGATTAGTTTGTTTGTTTTTGGTTTTATACTCCGATATTTACTCGAAAATGAATATTGATTTTTCCAGTTAATATCAGAGTATAATCACTATTTATAAGTCTACAATTATTTCATTATATTACATTTCCCGATTTCTTATTTTGTCAATTAAATATCACGTGTACAACCACATATAGAGCATGGAGTATGTGTTTCTAAATTTAACCTTTGTCTTGAGTGTATTGATTCCGTGTCCTTGTTGACGTCGCTCTGCAACCGGAAGTGTCTAGTCACGTCATACATAATATGTCAACTAAGGCTGACGCCGGTGACGCCAAACGCCTACGAAGATATATATTGTCTCACTCCTCATTCTGCTATTAAACGATCTAAAATGTCGGTATTCCAAGAATTTATCTGCGGAAAAAAGAGTATTCTAGAGAGGCTGGAAGTTCAAATGTCGCTGTCAAGTGGTACTAAACTGACGAAATGGTTGTTACACCCTTTGTAAAGATAAGTAAAATAAAAGTGAAGTCTGGTGTTGTGCAAGTCCTTATTCAAGTTGTTATTTAAATTTTGCATTACTTACCTTTTGTAATAAATCTTGAATTTGTAAAATTAATTGTAATATTATGTATTCAATCCAACACACACACTCTCTCTCTCTCTCTCTCTCTCTCTCTCTCTCTCTCTCTCTCAGATAAAAACTGAACCAGCGGAAAACCCGAGAAACCACCGTAAGAAAATGTATTTTGATACAATTTGTAATTTAAAAACTAAGCAGCTCTGATCACAAGTAAATACATACTTTACATAAATGTGCAATATCAATTAGAACATTGTAGTCTAACATAATATTATTGAAGTTTTCAAACTGTATTCAATAAATCACTTAGCTACTCAAAGATAACATGGGGTTAGATTTTATTCAACGTAATTTTTATAAGGAGAACTCGGGAAAACCCTTACTGTTGGAACCACTCTGACATTTTATTTCCATAGAAAATCAAATAAATTTGAATAAAGGTTGATATTTTTCACTTATTTGTACCTAGTCGTAACTAAAAATCTTTGCGCATCTGCGATTGTCATTAATTATTTCTGTAGAAAGGAAAATGTTGGCGCTATGGGGATTTTACATGGCGAAAATGGCGATGTTTACACAGGAAGTGATGTCCTTGGTCCTTGGTGATGTTTACGCGTATATGCGCAAGAGAATCCGTCATTTGCCTGTTAAATCCCTATAGAGCCAACGTTTTCCCCTGTGATATGTAATCTAGGGTAAAACTACCAGAAGACTCGGAGGAGAGAATATCAAGAGAATAATTTGATTGTCAAGATTGGTTGATTAAATGTAGTTTTACGCCCCAGTCAAGCATATTTCACTTATATCGAGACGTAAGCAGATATAGATGAAATAGCAGAATTTTTACCCCGTTAAGGAGAATGTGCAGAGAGGGTTCTATGATTGCCATGCCTGACGTAACACGGGGCATCGGGCTCTAGTGTCTCTTTCGAGGGACTTCTTTACTTTCATTTCTAAATGCAAATTGCTTGGCTAATGAACAGTCAGTACCTATTTTCAATTTTTAGTCAAGATAATATCGCATAGATCTGCTAAATAAAATTTGCTTACTCAAGCGTTGTTATATTATACCTCGATATACATCAATAAATTGTAATTTGTTCCATAACTTTAGCGAGAAACCTTTCAGAAATACTATTGCTGTAACAATGAATTATGCTTTATTTCCATAGAAATTCCATTAAACTCACAAATAAATTTGATACTGTTCACTTATTTGAAGCTAATCGTTACTAAAATCTGCACATCTGCAATTGTCATTAGGTATTTGTGTGGAAACGAAAATCTTAGTGCTCTGGGGGGTGCATATATGTCGAAAATGGCGGTGTTTTTGGTGATGTCTTTTGTCATTTTTAATTCCCATAGCGACAGCGTTTTACTGACTATGACTGTGCAGAAACATTATATACACTGTTACAGAACTAGTAATTGGGACAGTTATTTATTTCTGTGTAAGTTTAAAGTTCTATCATATCGTATTTTTTATTTCTTGAACGAAATATTGAAAAATATAATACATGTATTACAGCTCAAATGGGTCTGGACTCTATGAAAATCATTCAGTGTACAAACATAGCACGTTTATCATTAAACGTGGTCCATGTATCGTATGAATTGGCCTATTATTAATGCGCCCAAACAAAGTTCTCGAAGACCGTTGGTACAATCTTAACCAAACTTCACATGAAGGTTGATCCCCATCTCCTTTCCCAGAGGCCATGCCAAAATGGCCATAGGGTCATTAGGGGAGGGGCAGGAGGGCGGTGTCTTAAAAACAATAATGATCAATTTTGCCATTTATATTTTTTTTACTATAAAACCATATATATTCATGATCAGTGTCTCAAGATGCACAAGTCTGTATCACAAGATTTTCCTTGAGGTATCAGAGAGGGGTAGGGATAGGCGGGGCAGTGAGCTAACTTGTAAAAGGTTGAGATCCCTACCCATAAACTATATATTTTCTGGTTCTACAGTGATACTAATGAAAATCCTATGGGGTCATTCCTGATGGAGGGTAGGGATGGGCGGGGCTTGGTACTAACTTTTAAATAGTTGATATCCCCACCCTGATACTATATATTTTCCGGTTCCGTTTTAAAAGTTGAATAGGCGATACTGAAGAAATACCCATGGCCATGGCGTTTTCGAGAGAAGGGCTGAGACAGGCAGGACTTGGTACTAACTTTTTATCAGTTGAGACCCCCACCCCTAACATACATATTTTCTGATTCTTTATGTAAAGTTGAATTGATTGATACTAAAGTAAAACCATATGATCATTCCAATAGGAGGGTGAGGACAGGTAGGTCTAGGTACTAACTTTGAGATCCCCACCCTCAAACTATTGTTTTCTTCATGGGCTGGTTGCTATCATTTTGTTTAAGAATTAAAACAATTAGCATGAATTTTCATTGTCAAGGATACTTCAGTAATTACTTATGCATGTCCAAAAACTCTCAAGCTAAATCTTTTTATAAGCAACATTTATGGTCAGTTATCCCTGGGACATGATTTCTTATTCAATTCGATAGAGTAGCTGCATTTAGGTATCCATCATTACATTAATACTCGTTTTTTAATATTACTTGTTCGTTATCTTATCAAATTGTGAAACAGGTCAGCTATCTTGTAGAGATTAACGAGAAAACGAAACAACACGCGCATTTGTAGTTATCTATGTACCCGTGTATCCGGAGTAGTATTTTTCAAGTTTGGTAAGTTTTTTACGTTTTTAAAACTTCAAACGTTGTTTAAACTTGATAAGTTCTTATCAGGATAGTTCATTGCCAAACGTTCAGAAACTTTAACATTATCAATGTCGATGGTCGGTGTTTTTCATCGGGTATTTAGATTTCCTCCACCATCTTATAACCACCTGTCTCCATTAAGTGAAAGTTAAGAATCTGGACTATAGAGCGTAAAACGCCACGACTCCTCTTTATTCATACCCGTATAATCGATGTACAGTGAGTTAATTGTGTTTTGATGGTAGAGGTATGGCGATATTGATAGGAATTTCAAGGTCAGGGCCACTGAAAGCATCGTCTGCTTTAATAAATTCATAAGAAATAACAGTATGTTTGGCAACTCAGAGTTTAAAACCGTTGCCTACATAACATAGCACATTTTCTTTCTGGATTATCAACAACAAATTATATTGTGAACTTTGTTTCCAAGAAATATAAACACTAAAAATATTTAAGTCTGGCCCGACTTGATAATAAAATAGATCACACGATATACAAAATTAATATATATAGATTATCATAATGCGTCTTTTCATATCAATACCCTATATCAGCCCGAGACCCATATGTCAGCCAGAGGGCCAGTTGCACAGTATTATTTAAGAAATGACATTCTGATCATGGTATTTCAAGGGTAATGAAAGATAGTGTGGCGCGTGCCAAATTCAAAATGAAGGGCAAATTTTGAATTTGGCACGCGCCACACTATCTTTCATTACCCCTTGAAATACCATGAGCAGAAATGTCATTTCTTATATTTACAATAAATATTTGTACCTTGGCGCTATTTTTTTCCATATCTGCGCGTGTGATATAGAGTTTTTAACCATGCGAGATCAGCGTATCTCACATGACCACGCGACCACCTGTGTAGGACATGACGTAATATTGCGGGAAAATTGATACACATCAAGGGTCATGACTCCCATTGTCTTTCATTGGGAATTGAAATACAATTGCTTCTGTATGTTTCATCGAAGACAGGTACAGTCATATTGTAAATATAAATAAATATTTGAAGGGTACAAACATTTAACGGACAGTCTCACCTAAAAAGTGTATCATGACAACACCAAATAAACAATTCATCAATCTTTGTGACTGTGACTACAATGACTGGTAATGTAAGAGCTCGGTAAACATGTCTCAAGCTATACAATATATGCATCTCTGATTTGTGGCTTGTCTAAGAAGTTTCGAAAGATTCTGATATGGGAAATCGACGCTGATATTGATATGGCTTTTGAGCCCTAGGGCTGATATGGATCAATGTCAATATCACATATTCAGAAACGCACATATTAATTGAATGTATATGATAAACAAAAATTATCTCCCTTTTAGGGTCAATATTAACACATAAATGGAGGCGAGAGATATATCGGATTTGTTCAGAGATTGGTATACAGATATCAAAGGCAACCCAGCAGACGATCGTAACGTTAAAAAACAGATCATACATATTGAGTACCTAATTAAGGAGCTTAAGGTAAGATACTGATATCTAGTGCATGTTCAAAGTCAGGGATTTTAATATTCAATTTGTTTGTTTGTGTGTTCATGGTAAATTATTCATCTGTAATCCAGTGTTCTTTATTACTTTTGGTATTATAGCACAACATTGAACTGTCAGATTAATATTTCATTCGGATTATAAACAAGGGTGAGTCCAATACATGGGTAGCATTAGGATTCAATTACATACTCGAATTTGATTCAAGAATTTGCATCTATAGTACTTAACTTTATATTTCTCTTACAGTCTTAATCACTCGAACATTCATGCCAATATATGTTTGAAATTAATAAGTGTTTTCCATTATGTAGAGGAAATCGACACATAAATATATTGGTCAATAATAAATACATACAGTTCAATGTTGTTTGCCTATACAATAAAAAAACAAACATATACTCCATGTCCAAATCACAATCCAGAAGCAAAGTAAAAACTTTGAAACTACAAGTTAGGTTAAACACGTAAACGTCCACCAGGGAAGTGAGGCCGGGTGCTACGGAAGGGTAAGTACCTTCTGTTTAGCTAGCAACACCCGCCATTTTGTCTAATCAAAATTGAGTGAAAGGAACATGGACCTATGGGGCGTCAAATATATCCAGGGCAATCCTGGACAAAGAGACACCAAACTTATCAAAAATACTGTGATGCCGGCCATAAAACTTTTTGCGTGCCCTGATAAGCCTAGGCTTGCAATACCCTTGAGTCAACAATTTATTTGTAAGCAGCTTGCTTCGTTGTACGAAGTTCCCATAGTGGAAAATTTGCTATCTCTTGTTATCTCCTGCTAAATACCATGTATCCGCACTATAATGACCTTGAGCCATGAGTGTAAGGGCTGTTTTATCATATACGCCTGTTGAATAATTTGGAAGTATTCAAAAGCATGCTGTTAAAAGTATATATAGTATAGAGAGTTAAGACATATATGTCACATTATCGTTTATTTTGTTATATTTTACATTTACAAGGCCGAATCTCAAAATCCAAAATGTTTAAGCCTGATACAAAAAATAAAAGAAGAGAAAGAAGAAATAAAGAAACTACAAAAAAGGTATGGCCCGCTAAGATTAGATAAGTGGCGTTTTTATTCGGCTAAGTAAACACACCTTTATCTAGCTTAAATGCGTTAACTAAAGATTGTCATTGAATAATCCAGGCATATATCTATTAAAACATGATATTAACTCGTTCATAAGTTCATAAATTTGCTGCTGGTTAAATTTGAAATTCCTCAAAATTTAAAGTGTACTCCCTCATGCAAAATATTTCTATAGCTGATATTGGTAAAATATACGGCGTATTTTAGTCCTTTGGGTTTTGTTGTGTTAAATTAAAACTGGTATGATATATAATTTAAACCCTTGAGCCGTTTTCTCTGCTGGTGGCTGGTGCACCGAGGATATCGCAAACTTAATAAGAAATAATAATGTATTATGTCAGAAATTTGCTGCTAGTTTAAATTTAAAATTCCTCAAAAACTAAGGTATACTCTCTCATGCAAAGTATTTCCTTAGCTGATATTGCGATATTGGTAAAATACATTTTGGTCCTTTGAAAAATGCTTTCATAGTTTTGGTCCAAGCACTACTGATGAGGAATTGTATTCCGAAACGACCGTCTAGTGCTGTTAAATTAAAACTGGTATAATCTTTGAATTGATAATATATTTAACTATATATATTTCAAGTGTTTAACTGTTCGAAGAAAATAGTTTAATTTTATGGATTTAAAATGACATTAAACAATTCGAATTAAAATAATAGTTGTCATCGTGACAATTTTTTGCCAAGTGGATAAAACTAAACCGTTTATCTTAATTTCTAATGCATAATGCAGTACAATAATGATACCAATGATTTTAGATTATACACAAGGGGGTGGCGTTTCTTTTTGGAAATTTAGGAGTAACAGACGTTACCTTTTGATCGGACCTGTATGTTTACTTTTGACACATTCCGGTGTCTGTTTTTTATTTCAGATTACAGCAGATATCTGGACCAGATAAGTTGGTCATTACTGGAGTTGAGTTTATTAAAACCTCGTACCACCAGTTTATAGAACAACGTACCTGTATGGAGGCTATAAAAACAACACTAGAACGAAGGGATATATTACAAGTAAGAATCATATAATTAATTTTACAGTAGACTGATGACTGTTTATTAGGCATTGTCCGTTGACTTTGGACTGTACAAACATTTTACAAGAAGTAATTCACTCTTAGAAATGAAATGAGAAAACAGTTAAATATACAGCTCCAGTCCTACTTACTTAGTAAGTATTGGTGTTCTCAGAGTTAGTTGATTAATGGTGTTTAACGTCCCTGTCAAGAATATTTCACTTATATCGAGACGTCACCAGCTATAGGCGAAGGTGCAGAAATTTTGCCTGTGCGTTGCGCTGATGGCATTATACAGCAGGGTTCTTTAGTGTGCCAAGCCCATCGCGACACGAGACCTCGTTTATTTTAAGTTCCCATCCGAAAGAACCGTGACTTTCATTTCGTAATGCCGAGTGCTTGGCGAAAGAACAGTCACTACCCACTTTCAAGTCTTGGTTCAGACCCGGCCGGGGATCAAACCCACGACCTTCCACTTACAGAGCGAGCACTCTACCAACTGAGCTACTGCAGTGGTGTTCTCAGAGTCATTTAACAAATATGATGTATGGGGTATAAAATCAACTCGTTAATGATATTGTCACATAAATTTTTGAATTTTTATTCTTGTGATATTATATATTTTTTAATATTTCATTCAGAAAATTGAAAAATTTATAATATGACAATATTCCTTAGTAGTAAAGTCCATTGTAATACAGTACTCATGGGCTTTTAATGACTAATATATTAATTAAACCTGGGTCTAGTTTCACAATCATTCCTTAACTAGGATTTTTTTTACTTAAATCTGATAATTTTGGTAATATTTTGTGGTACTTCAAATAACGTTTCAACAAAATTAACATGTAGATGTTATGAACTTAGAGTAAACAAAATTATTCCGATTTCAAATTTTTCAGATTTAAGCGAAGGGGAACTCTCAGTTAAGTAATGATTATGATACCGGGGCCTGTGTATATTACCGAGATTTGATCTTAAATATTCAGCACTTGGTTAGCTTCTCACCCTTAATAAATACATTATAAGTAATAGGCTCAATTTTTTTTACAGAAATGTTATCAATTCTGTGATGAGGAAGCAAAGGCTCAGATGAAGGAATTGACTCATGCTTACGGATGTAGTACTGTAAGTATCCTACCATTTTTTAAAGTATTTTATTATTAAATTTAAATAAAATGGTAATGACAGTAATACATGTATTGATATAAATAACATTTATGATTCAATGCAAAAACTCACCAATTATATGAAACTATATCAAATGAGAGGGTTATTGTTATCAGTAGAAGAAGCCACTACCTACCACAGTGTTGATCTAAAGTCGTACTACACATTTAGCTGACTATTTGAAAAAAGTATATATATTTCACTCTAGCTTTTACATATTTTTTTTCTACAAATAGCTCATACCGGTTGAATCTTTTCTTTCAGGAAAAGATTAGCGAATTGAGACTATCGTCAGCATTTCAAGCTCTGCAAGGTTTGACAAAGGTTAGTGATTTCACAATATATATACATGTATATACAATCACATTAATTAGCTTTGGTGGTAGTTCTAAAAAAAACTGATTATTGTTTTACATAAAATTTGTAAAAAGTGTTTACTGATGTAAAGTATAGATAATTTGAACTTTTTATATTTAAACGTCTGGTAAGAATATATAATATACTCCAGTTCTCTTTAGTAATTTTATAATCACTGACCAAAATATTGGTTTCTCTTTTGCTTTGAATGTTTTTGATTGGTTGTTTTATCACTAACTTGTATCGATTCGTGCGTGCCCTTTCGTTGCGTTCAACTGTTGCCAAATATTTTTATCTTTCTATTGTCTTGTTTGGCTGTTGTGTTATTAACTTCTAATGCTTCGTTTGGTTTTTTTCGCTGCTGGATGTTGCCAACTACGTGTTTTTTAATTAATGCCGTTCTATCTGCAATGCCCCGATGTTTACCTTGAAGTGCATTCCGACACTGATATTACCGCTTGTAAAGCTTTCTGGCCACCAATGCCTTCCGACTCCGATGTTAACATTGCTATACCATTCGACACTGATATTAACCTTGCAACGCCGATCTAGGTCAATGCCAACATTGCAATTCCTTCCTACCCCCTATGTTAATCTTGCCATACCGTGTCATCTCGGTATCAACATTGCAATGCCTTTATACCCACGATGTTAAGCATGTTACGGCTTCAAACCTCTATAATTAATTATACAATGCCTTCCGACACTGATGTTTACCTGCAATGCTTACCATATGCAATGCCCAGCGGCCTTGCTATCATCATTGCAATTTCTTAAGACCCAGATATTAATCTTCGAGTAGCCTTGCAATTCCTTCCGACAGTGAGGTTAACATTGCAATGGCTTCTACAATACCTTCCGACTCAAATGTTAACCTTACGATGTGGTCACGCTTGCAATGGCTTCCCGTCCCGATGTTAACCTTGTAATGTCCTTCGACTGGCAATGCCCTTCTACCTGTAATGCCTTCCTACTCTGATGTTAACCTTTAAAATCCTTCCGACCGCCTCGATATTTAATATTTTAATTATACAACACCTTCCTACCCTGATGTTAACATTGCAAGGGCTTCCGATCTTCAACTACGAGGAACACATTATGTCAATATAAATTCTATTTTGTTAGAAATGTTCAGCGAAGTTAAAGCTACATCGAAGAAGTACTCCTTCCAGTCCGGAGCAGTTTGAATTGATCCGAAAATACATACGTCAGTGTGTGGAGATATCGTGGATCATTGTTATACAGACACCACCATTTAAACTTAACTTTGACACCAGTATAAAAGATGTCAACAACAAAACAACATTTCACAATGCTTTGAGATGTGACGAACAGGGGAAGATGGTAACTGGAAGCAAGTCAGCATCCCACAACGCTCGGAGTGATGACGAACAGGAGAAGACGGCAACTGGAAGCAAGTCAGCATATCATGGCCACAACGCTCAGAAAGATGACGAACAACAGAAGACGACCACTGAATATGAAGTGGTTTATCCGGCTCTGATGCAAGAGCAAAACATTATAATTTACGGGATCAAACAACCGATAGAGATAAGGAAAAACAAATGATAAAAATGCAAATGTAATTGATTAATTGCATACAAGAAATATTGTATAACGAAGCATTTGCAACCATATGTGGGTGAATGGGGGTCCAACATGAAACTTGGTTTAAACTCTACTGTGACATGTCTATTTGTGTAAACTGGACAATGAAATTGGACACTTGACACTTATGCTATTGTATTAATTCATGAATTTTATTCATTCAACTACCATAATTTATTATTTCTTTGTTTCATGCCTTAATAAATAAATCATGTTATTATAATCATTTTATATTGGAGTCTTTAATAACTTACATACCGACGGAGCTAGTTAAGATATAATCTGTTTATTTATTATGGTAATATGAAGCGTTACGAAGTGTTAGTTCTATTTATAACTTTATTCTTTGAAGTTAATTGATTTTTTAAAAACTTACCTATATACACCTGTAATTCCTGGTATTTAAAAGAAGGGGCGATAACACGTTGGTGTTATGAGAATGTTTCTTCCGCGTTGGTGACTTGGTAAGTAACACACACACACACACACACACGGATTAACATATTTTTGTGATGTTATCAAAAAGTTTCAGCCATTCACACAAGTTTGTCAGACCGCCGACAGTTATTGATGTTTGGTTCTAGTCCGTTACAAGTCTTAAGTGTCAACTGATAGAACATATGTAAGGAAAACCAAATAGTATTGTGAAAATACTAGGTTAAAGAAATATAAAGTATTTGTTACACACACACACACACACACACACACACACACACTATTATATTATATCACACCCGAAATTATATCTCATAGATAGAGAGGATATTAAGTATTAAATTCTATTTAACTTTTTGAAAAAAATATTTCACAGAATTGTCTTATTTCTTTCGTCATTTTTAGCTTATGCAGTAAAATTTAAATGATATCGGAAAGTACAAATAAAAGTTCCTTCGATATGATGCATGTTTTTTTCTTGTAAATGACACTATATTATATTATTGTGACATTTCAGTAACTAATCTGTCCGGGGGAAACTATGTCGGATTATAATACATTATTCAAGGCCTGGCTAGATGATGTGAAAAGAAGGGACAAAACTGCTGAAACCGAAAGCGAAATTAAAGACATAGAAAATGTTTAAAAGTAGGTCAATCTCTCTGTTGACAACATAACCCTTGAGAGGTCAATCTAAAGTACGTCCTGTCGAAGTTTAATACTGACCTATAGGGCGTCAAAGCTCGGCTGTCAAGTGGCTGAGATTTCGATAGCTAGTTGCTTAAAGCTGCCACCAATAGATAGAGAGCAGCTGCCGAGATATAGCCAATGAAGGATTGTTTGACGTATCGATTCGGCACTAATTCGTTAGCTTAGTGTTAATCTTTCGACAGGTCTGTACTGTTGGTATATGTTGTATTTCATGTTTAATATTTAAGAGCGTATAACGTCACTCATTGGAATTTATTAAATTCTCAGCCCCGTGTTGCATTATAACTTGCATAAGCTATTCGTAAAATACAAGAGATACGCAGAAATACAATGTTTTTAATAACCTTGATACCGCATTGGTTATTATGCTATATCACGCTTGGCGTGACGATGTTTTGCTAACCGAAGGCAGGGGGTTAATTGTTCCAAATACAATGTACCTCCATAAATTAATTAACTAACCGCCTCAGTTAATGTGAAATAATCTTGACTGTGGTATAACTTGCTACTCAAACGAATCTGCTTTGAGTGATAAGTCTCCATCGATTTTGAAATGGAATTGATACTTATTATGATTAAAATGCTGGTAGGAACAAACTCTGTATAACATAGAACGTTTTATTATCGAAGTGTTTGTTTTTATCTTTTTAACATTCATCTTTGTAGAAAATCACCATTCAGAATGATATAGAAACTCAACAAAATGAAAATAAGAGCCTAAAGAAACGGTAAGAGAATCAAAAACAAACATACTAAGCCATGTCCAAATGACAATCCAGAAGCAAAGTAAACACTTTGGAACTGACAAGTCAGGTTAGACACGTGAACTTTCACCAGGAAAGTGAGACTGGGTGCTCCGGAAGGGTAAGCACCTCTTGTTTAGCTAGCTACACCCGCCACGTGTGTAATCAAAATTGTATGAAAGGAATTTGGAAGTATGGGACGTCAAATATATCCAAGACAATTCTGGACACAGAGACATCAAACTTACTAACAATACTGTGATGACGGCCATAAAACTTTTTGAAATGAGTATAATTATAATTAATGATGCCATTGCATTTGGTTGTTGGCAACATTCGGTATTCCCAGTTCATGTTTTCATCTACAAAATATGCTTCATTGTAAAAATAATCTTGGCTTCTAAATCTAACAAAAAAACCGATTTGTATTCAACATGGCTTGCTTTCTTTCCATCTAAAAATCAATGTATTACATAAGCTGGTGCAGGTCAAGTGGCCTTGCTGATGAATAACATGAAGGATTTGAGTTTCTCTGAGTGGATTATGTATTCCTGAAAACCTGGTGTTGTTAACTTACAAGACTTCATTTCTGTCAAACATTAAAAACGAATATGACATGAATAATATAGAGTAAGAAAAGTCGTAGTTTATGAACAATTCCAAATAACGACAATTCTTGGTGAAATCTCAGTTGTTCTCCTTTCTAATGAGCTTAAAGACATATTAGGACTGGAAGTAAACCAATGCATGTATTTCTAATGCAAGTTATCACATCACAGTTATCAATATTGTTTGGTTTTTAAATTTCAGACTGGAAGATGCAAGGCAAAATGACAACGACTCTGAAACTTCCATTGCTGACCAATATTTAACCAATAGAGCAGTAGATCGACGTAAAGCTCTGGATGCAGGAAATGATTCAACCTTTTTGAATAATACATTAAAGGTAAAAATATACCTCATTTCAAGATGCTTAATTAATCTGCATTTTTAAACCTACGCTGTTGAGTGTATGTGTGTAACTGTGAACCAAGTCACAAGAATCTCAAGGTCTTATTTATATATAATTAATTTGTATAAATGTAAATAAAAATAAAGATACAACTTCAAATACATTAAGATCTTGCTCCGTATGTGGGAGGTCGTTGGTTCGAAAACCTATCAAGACTTCAAAATAGGCAACGACTGTTCTTTCGCTAAACACTCGGCATTTAGAAATGAAAGTCGTGTAGTTCTTCAAAGGAAGAGATCTTGCAAACCTATGCCCTATATTACATCAGGCATGGCACGTTAAAGAACCACCCCTGCACATGACACTTGGTGCAATGCAATGGTCAAAATGTCTACAATATCACCAAAGTTGGTGACGTCTGGATATAAGTGAAATATTCTTGACTTGGACGCAAATTCTATCACTCAATTAACTATTATGCGGAGATGGTCAGAAACGTTTCAACACATGCAATTTCATTTAGAAAACCACTTAAATTGCAAGTTTAGAGATGTATAGCTAATTTGTAAACAATAAATACAAAAAATTTGTATACAATATGAAATCGATGGCAAATAGTTTGCCGGTAGAGAACCGAAGTTGGTAAAGACTGAGCTAAGGAAGCTTAATCATTTGCATTTGTTCATGTACTAACATCATGTTTTCTGTCAAAAATTCAGAGATCGGTAATGAAATAGAAAAAATAAAGTAGATGGGTTGTGGCATTTCTATTTTATTATTAATGTCTTATTTTTACCCGTTTTTCAGGGTTTTTTTCTAAAAGTGCGTACGACATGCTACAATAGTTTTCATGTCAAAGTATTTTGAAGATTTCTTTCAGGAAACTATAAAACAAAATATCGACACAACAATTGAATTTTAAATTTATTGTAATAAAAGACAATAATTATAACCAGGATATCTTTATTGTAATAAAAGACATTAATTATAACCAGGATATCTTTATTGTAATAGTTAGTATTATTGATATACAGGAAATCTTCAGCTTCTGTCTCCGTTCTGCCATACAACAACTAACTGATTTGAAGAAGATTCTACATCCAGAAGGACAGGTTAGATGTTTTACTTTAAAGTTAATCAAAACATACCTATCAACGACTAAATCACAATCCTAAAGTAAAGTAAAAACTGAAACTGACAAATTTCGTGAAATTCCACACTGAAAATAAGGAAGGATGCTCTGGAAGGATAAGCACCTTCTGTTTCGTTATCTACTTCCGCCAAGTGCGTAATCAAAATTGAGAATAAAAACAAAAGGTACACCATACATCATATAATATTTTCAATACAAAATACAAAGATATCATATCTATCAAAAATATTGTGATTACGGCCATAAAACTATTTAAGGGCCTTGGTTTATTTTTTATGTATTATTTTTAAAGCAACATGCTGCCTTGTAAAAAGTTCCCTTAGTGGGAACAAGCTCTAACATAGAGTAATAATTTTAAAACACCATAAGCATGGAATAAGGTAGGTACATAGAAAAATTTAAAGTTATCACGTGTACCATACACCTTTAGATATAACCATTCGTTGGGTGTCACAATTGAGGCAAGAGTCCAACCAGAATCAGTCTTAACGTTTATTTCAAGCTCGCTAGGATAAATTATGTCCAAATTTAAGATCATTACGAGATATACCGTCATGTATATATCTATATGTGGAATTGAATAATTTGGTAACGGTCGTCTCGCGATATTTACAAGATTCCACTTTAATTCGGTTTGATACGAATACAGAAACAAATCAGCATGCAATGCTGCACAGTTTATGCCCATGGATATACCGATTGATTGTCGATTATGTTACTGAAGCAATGTTTTTCATCCAAAAACATTTTGTTCATGCTATCATAAGTATATTGTGTTTAGCATCCAAATGAAGATTGACTAATTAACCAGAATCCCTGTTAAGCACTAGATATTTGTATCTTGGCTTGCCATTTTTTTGTAAAAGAATGACAATTGCATACTTTTCGTTTATTGAATTGAAATAACTTTACAAAACTTTCGCTCTCTTAAGCGATATTTTCGGTTTATTTGTAAACCACTTTAAACTGATGGGACCTCCTGTGTCACGGTAGGCGTGACACGATAAAGAGCCCTGCTGTATAATGTCATCACCCCCAACGCACACTACCCATAGCTTCATATGTCACCACCTATGTCACTTCACCTATAGCTGGCGACGTCTCGATATTAGTAAGAAATATTGACTTGGACGTTAAACGTCATTACTCAACTCAATCTGGTTTATTTGTAGGAGCAAGTCATATGAGATATTTATTTTCAGCCTTATTTTTTACTTGTTATAATATTTAATTTTCACAGGCTGGGAAATCTAAAAGTACCACCACAGCAGATGTAAAAGAGTTACATGAATTGGTGATAATTTTTTCTAGTTACATAAAATGTTGGTTTTTCGAAACTGTGTGTGTGTGTGTGTGTGTGTGTGTGTGTGTGATTAATATATTTATCAAACATACTTTATTAATGATAATAGTATCAATATTTATAATTATTGATTAATAAGTGAATATCATTTTATTAATTAGACTTCTAATATTTTGATATATACTATTTTAAAAACAAAATAAAATTAAAACATACCGATCCATATCTAATCCAGAGGTAAAATAAAAACTTTAAAACTGACATATTATGTCAAACACGCGAACTTTAACCAGAGAATTGAGGCCGGGTGCTTTGGAAAGTTACAGCTACACTTGCCACGTGTGTAATCAAACTTGAGTGAAAAGAACATAGAACTATGGGACGTCAAATTTATCTAGGACAATCCTAGACGCAGAGTCATTACACATATCAACAATACTGTGATGACGACGGTAAAAACTTTTTGAGGGCCCTGTTAAGCCTAGGCTTGAAATATCCCTGGGTCAAAAATTTATTTGTAAGCAGCTTGCGTCGTTGTATAAAGTTCCCGTAGTGGGAATTAGCGTATTACTTGGGAAACAAATGCATCATAAGCAGGAGAAGCAGGTATATTGCTGCATTGAAAAGGAAAGTTGACAACAGAAAAATTGAAGCTTGCCATACAGTTTCAAATGTAGTTTTTTATGGGTGAAAGACAAAATATGAAACAGAACTTAAAGAATGATAGAATCTTACACCGGTAACAGGGTAAGACAGAGATATCTCAAACGAGGATGAATATTTTCCTGTCCAGGACGAGCTTTAGCGACATTAAAATTATTTATCCGTGTTTGTGATATCTCTGTCTTACACTGTAAGTGGTGTAGGATTCTTTTTCTCTCACGTTTGCAGCATAAAAACATGATTTGTAAACAAAAATTTGCATTAAACGTTCATTTTTCATGCCATCATCGGTGCCTTCTGAAAATGACGTCTTCAATTTTGTTGACGTCCTCACGTAAAATGATTATGATGTCATCTATTAAGCGTGTGTAAGTGATTGTGATGTTGTGAAAATTGTTGTTTGAGACAAGTGATTTTCTCTAGGGTTGAGGCAGGAAAATCTCACATGGGTAAAAATCCAGTATTTCCCAGTATGATGTGTCAGAATCAGTCGTCTTATTTATTATTAGCTCACTAGGATAGATGGCATTCACATAGTATATAATTGAAGGGTGGTTAGGAGATTGAACGTCATCTATATGTCAGTGAAGTTCATTGATTTGTCCACAGTCCAAAACATTTTATATTTCCAAAAATAATCCATATAACTAAAATTATTTTACTTCTTCCTTTTCAGAAAAGCGATAATCCGAACATTGCTCAACTACAGCATTTAACGTCGAGTCAAAGCCTAACAAATCTGAGAAACGTAGGTAAACTAATTGAAAGTCAATATACGAGTGTGTGTGCTTTTAGGACTTTTATGTTTCGTTTTATTGTTCTGATTCCCCTTCTCTAAACATAGGGGAGCATTTACTTTCTTTAGATACGTAATCACTTAGTCATTTTTGGTCATTTACCTGGATTTATATAATCATGTCCGGTCTAGCTAGCAACAAAGGTGATAACCCTTGCAGAGCACATTTTCTTTCTCACTTCCTTGGTGAAAATTCATTTCTTTATCTTAATTTGCCAGTTTCAAGTTTAAACTTTGCTTTGGGATTGTAATTGGATACGAACGGATATGTTGTTATCTGGTATGCGGTATCACCGTCGAATATTAAAGATGGCCACCGTTACTACAAAGATATATAAGTGTTAGAGATGTAGACTCAATTGTTGTCAAAAACTCCAATAAAGTTGAGTTTCAGTTGAGTATTACAAATCATATTGGCATGTTCATTTTTTTTTGTTTTTCAGACCTTCTATTCAGAACATTCAGAACATCAATCTGATCCTAAAAAAATTAAAGAATATATTGACTCCTGTCTAGATCTATGTTGGGACATGTGTACCAGTGATCCTGTAATATATTTCATTTGGGAAGAAGACAAGGACAAGAATAAATACCTTTTCTATATAGATGAAAGTGATGGAAAAGGTAATCTAGAAGTTGTATGGCCTGCTCTTGTGCAAATCAGTGACAGAGGATACAAAAAGTTAGTTGAAGGCTTAAAACAGAGAAAAGGTGACAAGGAAAACAGTAATACAAATATTGATAATATAACCACATTGAAGCAAGATTCGTCTGCTGCTGTGTCAACTACTGAAACAACAGTTCATGTACCCGGCAGTGATGCTTCAAAATCAGATACCATAACCACAAAAGATAAGAAAAAAGATGTCTTGAAGAAAACTAACGACAAAGAAAAAAGAGGAAATCCGTCTAAACCATCTTCAAGACAGAAACCGGGCGAACATGTTACGAAAATATCGGTTGAGAACCCCATCGCAAATACAAAAGGAGCAAGCAAGCCTAATCCATCAGTTCGACAGAATGGCGCACACAATTCCGCAAACAAAAATTTAAATTTTTAATAAATGGGAATAAACATCATATCACGTGATACTTAAAGAGTACCTGTAACGATTTTTGATTTTTACATATATGTTATTTTTGATGCGAAAATTTTTTAAAAAGCCATGCCGAAATAAGGGGGATATCGGCGAGTTTATAAATCTGAAAGCTCGGTTTTTGGGACCCCGTGCAGTGGCGTCACTTAAGTACACAGCCCCCACAAATGCTATTTATCTACATTGCTTATATAATAACTAGCTAAAAAATCTTTTTATATTTCACGAAATTAATTTGATGTAGAATTTACATCCGAATGACACCTACCAATAATTAAGCAAATTATTATTAGTCCACCTTGATAAAAAGTTTGTTTATTAGACATTTCTTAGATAGATTGAGACCCGTACCTTTAATCATTAGGATGTGTTCTTACAATTAACAAAATTAATTTACAAGTGTTCGTATAGAGTAATTTCATGACTCCTGTAAATATACTATCTGAATCGTTTGATGTTGTCTTGAAATTTAGAATTTCACATATGGTGAAAAGATAATTATATTTAAATGACTAGAGTTACTGGCGGAGGAATAGACTGATAACTGACAATATTATCTAATTTTGAAAAATAATATTTAAAATAAAATTTTACCAACGGTCATTTAATTTTTACAAAATAAACAAACAAATAAATAAATAATTTTTAAATTTTTAATAAATAAATAATGGTACATCATATTTGGTTCAGGATCGTAGAAACCTTATAGGTATTGATGTATTAACATTATTTAAACACGAACGACCGGACGGGTATTTTTAGCTGTATGTATAAATTTAATTACAGAATTTACTTTTATCAAGTTTCTAGTTATTGTTTTCTTCATGATCGGGAAAAATTGGTCTTTGAAATACATTGTATGGAAATCTGGACTCTTTTCGGACTTAAAATTGTCAACATCACATTATTTATTTATTCATTTATGAGCATTATATACTAAACTTTTGTCAATAAAATAACTTAGTAAAAATTTAATTGCGTGAACGACTGCCTGTGTTGTATTTGAAGCCGGTGCGTCGTTTCACCGATGTTTGGTTGAAAATTTTGTAGGGTGTGTTGTAGCAGGTGCTGTATGATTTAATATTAAAATTAAATTTATTTTAAAATTTTAACAAGTGACAATTAATTTTCGTATATTTAATAAATAATACTCGTCTCATGCATTTGGTTATGTCTAGGCTAACATTCAGAACTCAGTTTGATCGTATTCTCACGGTCTGTTTTTGGAAGGAATAAATACAACTGAACGCCAATGTTATCAATTGTAAGGTTTTTTAGCTCACCTGACCGAAGGTCATGTGAGCTTATGGCATAGCGCAGCGTGTGTATGTGCGTGTGTGCGTGCGTGCGTGTGTGCGTGTGTGCGTGCGTGCGTGCGTCGTTAACACCTATTTTCGACTTCTCCTCTGAAACTACTGGACAGTTTTTAATGAAACTTTGTCAGAAGTATATATGGGCCGGTGCAATTCAGATTTGTTCGTGGCGTTGTCATGGCTACCATAACTAGGTCAAGGTGACCTAGGGGTGCAAAAATCTTAAAAAATCTTCTTCTCCAAAAGTACTGATTGGAGAAAAAAACTGATGTGATATTTGGCTTCTCTAGGGTCTTAAGCCTATAGTTTGTTCATTTTGTAAAATTCTGATAAAAAATAGGTTACGCGTTTTTGCGTTTAATTTTGAAAAAATCGTAAAATAGCTGTAAATTGTTATAACTTGACTATTTGACCAGATAATGACATAGGGTTTGCGGTTTTGACATCTTCTTGTTAGTATCTTCAAAATGAGGTCAAGGTCAATTGTGAAGGTCGTGACCTAATTTTTTTTACCTCTGATTATAATTATTATCTCGAAAACTATAAACTTTTTGTATAGTCATGTAAATTAGAATGTTGTAGGTATTGATACAACGATTATTTTGATGTATAGAAAAAGGTCATGGGTTCAAAGGTCAAGGTCACAGATGTGAAACAATACCGAAATGGTTAATTATCTGGAAAACTATAAACATTTTGTGTAGGCATGTATATTAGAATGTTGTAGGTATTGATACAACGATCATTTTGATGTATAGAAAAAGGTCATGGGTTCAAAGGTCGAGGTCACAGATGTGAAACTATACTGAAATGGTTAATTATCTCGAAAACTATAAACTTTTTGTATAGGCATGTATATTAGAATGTTGTAGATATTGATACAACGATCATTTTGATGTATAGAAAAAGGTCATGGGTTCAAAGGTCAAGGTCACAGATGTGGAACTATACTGAAATGGTTAATTATCTCGAAAACTATAAACTTTTTGTATAGGCATGTATATTAGAATGTTGTAGATATTGATACAACGATCATTTTGATGTATAGAAAAAGGTCATGGGTTCAAAGGTCAAGGTCACAGATGCGAAACAATACTGAAATGGTTAATTATCTCAAAAACTATAAACTTTTTGTATAGGCATGTATATTAGAATGTTGTAGGTATTGATACAACGATCATTTTGATGTATAGAAAAAGGTCATGGGTTCAAAGGTCAAGGTCACAGATGCGAAACAATACCGAAATGGTTAATTATCTTGAAAACTATAAACATTTTGTATAGGCATGTATATTAGAATGTTGTAGGTATTGATACAACGATCATTTTGATGTATAGAAAAAGGTCATGGGTTCAAAGGTCAAGGTCACAGATGCAAAACAATACTGAAATGGTTAATTATCTCAAAAACTATAAACTTTTTGTATAGGCATGTATATTAGAATGTTGTAGGTATTGATACAACGATCATTTTGATGTATAGAAAAAGGTCATGGGTTCAAAGGTCAAGGTCACAGATGCGAAACAATACCGAAATTCTTAATTATCTTGAAAACTATAAACTTTTTGTATAGGCATGTATATTAGAATGTTGTAGGTATTGATACAACAATTATTTTGATGTAAAGAAAAAGGTCTTGGGTTCAAAGGTCAAGGTCACAGATGCAAAACAATACCGAAATGGTTAATTATCTTGAAAACTATAAACTTTTTGTATAGGCATGTATATTAGAATGTTGTAGGTATTGATACAACAATCATTTTGATGTATAGAAAAAGATCATGGGTTCAAAGGTCAAGGTCACAGATGCGAAACAATACCGAAATGGTTAATTATCTCGAAAACTATAAACTTTTTGTATAGGCATGTATATTAGAATGTTGTAGGTATTGATACAACAATCATTTTGATGTATAGAAAAAGGTCATGGGTTCAAAGGTCAAGGTCACAGATGCAAAACAATACAGAATTGGTTAATTATCTTGAAAACTATAAACTTTTTGTAAAGGCATGTATATTAGAATGTTGTAGGTATTGATAAAACAATCATTTTGATGTATAGGAAAAGATCATGGGTTCAAAGGTCAAGGTCACAGATGCGAAACAATACCAAAATGGTTAATTATCTCGAAAACTATAAACTTTTTGTATAGGCATGTATATTAGAATGTTGTAGGTATTGATACAACAATCATTTTGATGTATAGAATAAGGTCATGGGTTCAAAGGTCAAGGTCACAGATGCGAAACAATACCGAAATGGTTAATTATCTTGAAAACTATAAACTTTTTGTATAGGCATGTATATTAGAATGTTGTAGGTATTGATACAACGATCATTTTGATGTATAGAAAAAGGTCATGGGTTCAGAGGTCAAGGTCACAGATATGAAACAATACTGAAATGGTTAATTATCTCGAAAACTATAAACTTTTTGTATAGGCATGTATACTAGAGTGTTGTAGGTATTGATACAACGGTTATCATGATGTAAAAAAAGTTGTTGGGGTTTAGTATTTATGTTTTCTTTAAATCTATCAGCTAGCCATTAGTTATCAGGTGAGCGTATCAGGCCCATGGGCCTCTTGTTATTTTTTCCCAAAATAATTATAAATCATATAATATATACAGGTGCACGTCAGAGTCGTTAAAGTTTTGGCCATTCATCATATTATACGTCTTTACATCAGCATTATTAGTACTGTATATGCTTCGTTTCACTTACAGCTACCCAAAAAGGCCGAATTCAAGGCATTCAAACCACTATAACTTTCTTATTTGGTCATCAATTTTGATGCAGTTTTTGATATTGTGATATTAAAGTGGTATTTCACACAAATAATTTTCGTTACAGGTACTCTTTAAAACACCTCAGTGTGGATTTTTTCCCGTTGATTCATGATCTCGCGTTATTCTATCAATATTCCCATTAACGTTTCCAATTGCGCTTAGCGACAATCACTTATCACGGCATATATAACTTGTAAAATAAATGTGACGACAAGTGTCCTACGACACGATTTGAATGCCGCAACTGGATACAATTCTGTCATCATTTTCTCCCATGCCGTTTTAATTACTAAGTAATGGTCTTAATTGTTATATTTGTTTGTTGTATTTGGCGAGTTCTATGTTGGTTTTGCTATTGCCAAGCACATATTAATCAGCTGATTTTTTTTTTATTTTTATTCTATATTTATTCGCTATACACACAATATGTACATTTGATTCTTTATAAACTAAACCGTTGTCAAAATACAACATACAAAGCATTGCATTAATGAATTATGATTAAATGTATAACTTAGAAGCCCTTGACACGTAAAATTATGCCGATCATGTATTATTAGTATAGTTGTTTATGCAACGAAGCAAGCTCTTTATAAACTAATCGTTGACTCAGGGATATTACAAAACTTATCAAGACCCTCATAAATTTTTATGTCCGTCATCACAATATTGATATCTCTAGATCCAAAATTATCTAGACATTATTGACATTATCTAGACATTATTGAATTATCTAGACGTTATTGACATTATCTAGACATTATTGAATTATCTAGACATTATTGACATTATCTAGACATTATTGAATTATCTAGACATTATTGATATTATCTAGACATTATTGAATTATCTAGACATTATTGACATTATTTAGACATTATTGACATTATCTAGACATTATTGACATTCCATGTTCATTTTATTCTAAATTTTGATTACACACGTGACGGATATATCTAGCAAAACAAAGGGTACTAATCCTTCCGGTGTACGCGGCCTCTCCTCATGATCGGAATCCTTGTTTAACCACATTTGCCAGTTTTTAAAGATTTTACTAGCTTTTTAGTTTTGTTTGAACATACTTTGGTATTTTTGTTTTTGATTTAACGTGTTTACTTTGCTTTTTGGATTATGATTTCAACATGGACCAGTATGTTTGTTTTTGATATTTTATTGACAGCCACACTGATGACTATTTTTGGTCAACATTCAGTCTATTGTACTTCTCTTTTAAAAGAAATAATACTGGTATACAAGATGCTATCCCACCTAACAAACACCAGTTCTCCCATTCAGTGCCTGTAAAATATGACAACAGAAATCATAATCAAAGTATGTACATAATTAAATTTACTTTCGGGTGTATGAAAAATATTTTTTCCTGTAAGGTCAGTAGATTTTGTATCATGTTTTGTCAAGTTTAGACATTTTCGTAAATTTGTTGGTAACTACGACTTTATTGCATTCTCCATGTACACTCTATTTGTGGATATACAGTAGGCAAACCTTAGTCGTGTAATTTTAATCTACACTCATCCCAACAAGATATGTAGTTTGCAATCAAAATTATCACGGATTTCGCATATTGCATTGAAAACACGCAAAATAATTCCTTTGCAATATAGTTAGCAATTTCGAATGGTTTTGAAAAAATATTACAGTAAATATCTTATATCAACTTATATATGAAATGATACTCGTAACTTGTATTTTTTTAAATGCTGTATGGAATATGACTTAAAATTTAAAAACATATTTGAACCTAAATCCTTATTTCTCATAACTCTTCTTATTATTACAATATATCATTTAGTCTTAAAAATAAAAACGCCCGTTATATATGTCTGACACGATTTTTTGTTATCAGAATTGAAGCAATTTGTGAACTTTGCTCAAAAAGCCAAGTCATTTTGAATGTTTGGTCACTACAGAATAACAAGAGGCCCATGGGCCTGATACGCTCAGCTGATAACTAATGGCTAAATGATAGATTTAAAGAAAACATAAATACTAAACCCCAATGACTTTTTTCTTTACATCATTATAACCATTGTATCAATACCTACAACATTCTAATATACATGCCTATACAAAAAGTTAATAGTTTTCAAGATAATTAACCATTTCAGTATTGTTTAACATCTGTGACCTTGACCTTTGAACCCATGACCGTTTTCTATACATCAAAATGATTGTTGTATCGATACCTACAACATTCTAATATACATGCCTATACAAAAGTTTATAGTTTTCGAGATAATTACCCATTTCGGTATTTTTTGTATCTGTGACCTTGACCTTTGAACCCATGACCTTTTTCTATACATCAAAATAATTGTTGTATCAATACCTACAACATTCTAATATACAAGCCTATACAAAAAGTTTATAGTTTTCGAGATAATTAACCATTTCGGTATTGTTTCACATCTTAGACCTTGACCTTTGAACCCATGACCTTTTTCTATAATCAAAATGATCGTTGTATCGATACCTACACCATTCTAATATACATGCCTATACTAAAAGTTTATAGTTTTCGAGATAATTAACCATTTCGATATTGTTTTGCATCTGTTACCTTGACCTTTGAACCCATGACCTTTTTCTATACATCAAAATGATCGTTGTATTAATACCTACAACATTCTAATATACAAGCCTATACAAAAAGTTTATAGTTTTCAAGATAATTAACCATTTCGGTATTGTTTTACATCTGTGACCTTGACCTTTGAACCCATGACCCTTTTCTATACATCAAAATGATCGTTGTATCAATACCTACAACATTCTAATATACATGTCTATACAAAAAATTTATAGTTTTCGAGATAATTAACCATTTCAGTATTGTTTTGCATCTGTGACTTGACCTTTGAACCCATGACCTTTTTCTATACATCAAAATAATCGTTGTATTAATACCTACAACATTCTAATATACAAGCCTATACAAAAAGTTTATAGTTTTCAAGATAATTAACCATTTCGGTATTGTTTTACATCTGTGACCTTGACCTTTGAACCCATGACCTTTCTCTATACATCAAAATGATTGTTGTATCAATACCAATAACATTCTAATATACATGTCTATACAAAAAGTTTATAGTTTTCGAGATATTTTACCATTTCAGTATTGTTTCGCATCTGTGACCTTGACCTTTGAACCCATGTCCTTTTTCTATACATCAAAATAATCGTTGTATCAATACCTACAACATTCTAATATACATGCCTATACAAAAAGTTTATAGTTTTCAAGATAATTAACCATTTCGGTATTGTTTCACATCTGTGACCTTGACCTTTGAACCCATGACCTTTTTCTATCCATCAAAATGATTGTTGTATCAATACCTACAATATTCTAATATACATGCCTATACAAAAAGTTTAAAGTTTTCGATATAATTAACCATTTCAGTATTGTTTCGCATCTGTGACCTTGACCTTTGAATCCATGACCTTTTTCTATACATCACAATGATCGTTGTATCAATACCTACAACATTCTAATATATATGCGTATACAAAAAGTTTATAGTTTTCGAGATAATTAACCATTTCGGTATTGATTCGCATCTGTGACCTTGACCTTTGAACCCATGACCTTTCTCTATACATCAAAATAATCGTTGTATCAATACCTACAACATTCTAATAAACATGCCTATACAAAAAGTTTATAGTTTTCGAGATAATTAACCATTTCAGTAATGTTTCACATCTGTGGCCTTGACCTTTGAACCCATGACCTTTTTCTATACATCAAAATGATCGTTGTATCGATACCTACAACATTCTAATATACATGCTTATACAAAAAGTTTATAGTTTTCGAGATAATAATTATAATCAGAGGTAAAAAAATTAGGTCACGACCTTTACAATTGACCTTGACCTCATTTTGAAGATACTAACAAGAAGATGTCAAAACTGAAAACCGCATGTCATTATCTGGTCAAATAGTCAAGTTATAACAATTTGAAGCTATTTTACGATTTTTTCAAAATTTAACGCAAGAACGCGTAACCTGTTTTTTATCCGAATTTCACAAAATGAACAAACTATAGGCTTAAGACCCTAAAGAAGCCAAATATCACATCAGATTTTTTCTCCAATCAGTACTTTCGGAGAAGAAGATTTTTTAAGATTTTTGCACCCCTAGGTCTCCTTGACATAGTCATGGACATAGCAACGCCATGAACAAATCTGAATTGCACCGGCCCATATATACTTCTGACAATGTTTCATTAAAAACTGTCCAGTAGTTTCAGAGGAGAAGTCGAAAACAGGTGTTAACGACGCACGCACGCACGCACGCACATACACACGCTGCGCCATGCCAAAACATTAAAACACCGCTCCTAAATGGCAAAGAATGCAGACCCAAATTTACAAAGTTACACATTTTAGCAACGCATATAAAAATCATTACCTATTCCAGGGACCATTTGTACCAATAAAAATATAAAACCAACAATATTGTTCACGAACGTTAAGGCGAGATTCGTCGTTCCTTCAGCTATTGGATATGTTGCTTCACATGCCATTTCAAAGTAGAGTGGGGTCACAGTTGCTATAAGTGTTGAGGCCAAAATCACAGATGAGTATAAACTGACTGAAACAAAAATGTTAAAGGGTCATTCTCAAAAAATGTAGAAATTCCACAAACCAAAATAACGATAAAAAAATAATTGAATCCCGTCATTTCATTGGTTGGAAATCAATATTTGAAACATAAAATTTCATTCTGAGAAATATGCACACAAGACATTGGTTCTTTTTGACAGAATATCAAATTGAATTTAAAATTGTGCTTCATAATGTCCTCTGGAGTAACCATCATTTATGTTTTTGAAAATATCTATATTTAAGTAGATTTTAAATATAAAACCTATTTCTATACATGAATAACAAACTAGCTGACATATCATTTAAAATTTGAGACTGTATTTTTCATTTTAACACTTAAATAACAATCTTAAAATCTCGAAATGATAAACTAAAAAAAATGCAAGAACGGAATTTTATAATAAGTTACTGCCTTTTTGTGGCACGCGTTCTTTACTGGTTCATAGAAAAGTACTTAATACGTAATTTATAATTAATTATAAGTTAACAAAATTTATTTACATTGTGCAAATTAATGAATGAATAGACCATGGCAACACCACAGACATTTAGAAGTTATACCAAAGACAAGAAGAATAACACCAAAGACAGCCATTTAAAATACTTAAATTTCAATGCGTGTTGGGGAACAAAAGTAAGACAATACATCTTACATTATATTCTATCTCTCAAAAATGGAGTTTGAACAGATATTTGAATTGAAAAATTTACATTCCTCAAGATTATCCAATGTTTACCAATTGTTTTGTTAACACCAGAGACACCTTTGTAACACCAGGGACAATATTGTAGTATTTTGATTTGATGATCTTTTATTTAATCTTAAAACTAGCGATTTACCTAGTAAATTAAAATAAATAAATAAACGATTGAAATATAATATTTCCTTGTAAAATTTGTACCATTTGGTGTCATTTTATATATTGGTAACACCACAGACAACACCAAAGACAGTTGATCTGTCGTATACCACTTTTTTAATCATAAAATACATTCAAAAAGTGGTATATGATACTGTCATATACCACTTTTTGAGTGTATTTTATGATTAAATTAAAAAAGTGGTATATGACAGATCTACCAAATAAAAATGCTTAAGTACACTTAAAGTGCATGCTCACAGATCACAGTGCTTCTTATCTCACAGATTTGAATCCAACTCGGACAGACCCTAGTGTGATCAAATTTGTCAGTTCTCATGCCGGATGTCAATGGGTTTTTCCAGGCACTCTGGTTTCCTCCAGAAACTGACCGCCTCGGTATTATTTGAAAGAATCTTGACTGTGAAATTTCAAAATGTAGCAAACATCAACAATCACAGTAGGGTTTTAACGAAAGTATCAGCAGCTATATCAGTCATCAAACCTGCTGTTGGGTTATGTCTGCTTCTCGGTAGCTATATCTGTCAATGTGTCTGCTTTAGGGTCATCTATGTTTCTCATTATCTATATCTGGCAATGAGTCTGCTTTCATCTGTCTGTTTCGCAGTAGCTATATCTGTCAATGAGTCTATCTGTAGCTATATCTGTCTGCTATAGGGAAAATATATCTGTACCGGTAGCTATATCTGTTACTGAGTTTGTTATAGAGAAACGTAACTATATCTGTCACTCAGTTTTATATGGTCATCTGCCTGTCTATCTGTAGCGATATCTGTCACTGACTTTGCTATAGGGTCATCTGTCTGTCTATCTGTAGCTATATCTGACACTGAGTCTGCTACAGGGTCATCTGTCTGTCTATCTGTAACTATATCTGTCACTGGGTCTGCTATAGGGTCATCTGCTGTATCTGACATAGAGTCTACTAAAAGGTCAGTCTGTTCAACTATTGTTTGGTCTGTCTAAATATGTCATTTGGTCTCGTGTAGCCACATATTTCACCGTATCTGTTGTGGAGTCATCGGTCTGTACAAATTCTCCTAATTTTGTATCAAATTCTGCAGTAGGTCTATTTTTTAAGTGCATCTGTCTTAAATATTGAATGCCCCTTCGCAACGACGTGTCTATGTCTCAATATCTACTGTGTGTCCTACTGTCTGCGTACTTACTGTGGTTTTATTTGTTTTCGCTTTTTAGGTCCACCCTAAGGATCTGTTTTACTCTGTCGTAAATCTATGACATTCTTTCTCTTTCTTATTATATCCTGTCTGTGAACAACTCGGTTGCATTACTTATTTGTCTCTGGTGTTACTTCATTTTCAATATGATATCTCTGATATCATAGCGCAAAATCAATTGTTCATGGTAAGCGAAGACCCATATATGAATCTGGAATATGTGATAGCCACCGTAATATAACTAAGATTGTATGTATTACATAAAACAATTCATAATATATACCAGTAGTCCATGGTGTTACTAATTGTGTCACTGGTGTAACTAAAATTTTAAAATTCAGGAATATACAAATCATTTATTACTTTTACGGCAAAAGAACAACCCAAGAACCTTATTTACATTCAAAAGATCAGTCAAAATAAAGAAAATTTACGTATTTCTGACAATGCATATAGTATTAAAAGTATAATTAATATAAAGTCCCTGGTGTTACATTTTGTCTTTGGTGTATCTAAAAATTCTCATCATACGTAAATAGATAATTATTTCTGTAGTTCGACGAATTATAACTAAAGGATAGGTCAGTTGCTATTGCTCAAAATATACATAGTTATTGTTTGCTAATTTCTACTAGGTATAGGAACAATATACAAAATAAAAGTCCCTGGTGTTACCGTATCCAGTCATTGGTGTAACCAGAATAGAATAACAGTATGATAACTGGTCATCTAATATTTTCTTTCACCATAATTGTACAACTAAAGGTGTGCCAATGTCTTTTAAACATTTGTTTTCAATATTTTTGACAAAATTACAAAAAAAATCCACTTAATTAGTTTTAATGTCTGTGGTAACACTAAATTTGTCTCTGGAATAACCAATTTCTACAGTAATACCAAGGACAGTTACACAATGGACATATTTTCAGATATTAACGCATGGTTTAAAAAACAATGTCTCCTTCAGCATAAACACATGCTACATCTGAACTTTGAACGTTGCCAAAACTTTAGAAAGGTGTATTTTTCTTATTTCTTTCTTGGTATTGTATACACAACGGTAACACCACAGACTTAAAATAAATCTACTGTTAAATGTAAACTAATCTTTATCAATTTTTACTAATTATGTTTTACTGATGTTTTGATTTTTGTCCAGATGCTGAATACATGATGTCTGCAGACTAGGGAGCATATACCATCTTTTATATGCAAAGAGCAGTAACTCGTATATATGCACTTTTAGTGTTTGGTAACACCAAGGACTGTGCAACATTGTACACACTATTTATCCAAGAAAATATCATTCGTTGACATATTAAACTGAATAATTCGTCATATTTAGTCAGTATACGTGATTATCTAATGGCCAAAACCCAAATTTGATATATAAATCAACAATTAAATAAAGTCTTTTGATGACAAACAAAAAACTTGTGTCGAAAGACAGTAACAAAGTAACAGAATCACACCTCAAATGATTACACAATTTTATAAAGTATAACTATTTATCAATATTTTGAGAACATTTTACAGTTCCGAACCTGTACAAACTATTTTAGCCTTTAAATTGATAAAATTTAAAACATATCTGCATGTTCATTGCTGGTGACATGAATTTCTACATTTTTTGAGAATGACCCTAAAGCGTAATTTATTACAAAATATAGGACTAAGCATTTTCTTTCAAAACATTCTTTAATTGAATAGAATATCTGTGAAATATTACCGCTTTCTACCCACTGCAATGTGGTAACAACAAATACGTTGATTTACAATACTTAAGTATACTAGCAATACCATCCATTAAAGGACTGTGTATGTCTAAAATAGGTTTTACTTTTCAAGTCCCTCAAAAAGTTTTATGACCGTCATCACAGTATTGTTGGTAAGTTTGGTGTCTCTGTGTCCAGAATTGCCCTGGATATATTTGACGGTTCCTTTCACACAATTTTGATTACACGTGTGTCAGGTGTAGCAACAGGCCTCGCTTCCCTGGTGGAAGTTCACGTGTCTGATCTGACTTGTTAGTTCCAAAGTTTTTACTTTGGTTTTGGATTGTGATTCAGACATGTATTGGTTTGTTTGTTTTTGATTATTACAATTTTAAATACCAGCATTCATCTTATTACAGTATTTCTAGTACAACATTATAATTATTGCAAATTATTATTAAAAAAACATAAAATAGAAACTAGTTATCCAAGCTTGAACTGACCACTTTGCACATTCGATGCTAAAACATTAGTTCCACAAGTTTGGTCGTAGCACTTTTGATGGGGAATTATAGTCTGAAACGATCGTCTAATGCTGTAAAATTAACACTATAGTGTAAAAAGCTAGTTAAAAACAGGTATTTTGGTAAAATGGCTTTTTTATTTCATTGAATATTAAAACCAAATTTACCATTTTAATGAAAATTGTTACATAAAGTTATGTTATTTTTGGTTGAATTTTTTTCAAAAAGTTTAAGTAATCATTACCAATTCGAAGTGCCACAGTGGAGATTTGTGTAAAGTGTGAAAGTGTGGAAGTTTACACAATTGAATATTGCCTGACCCATCATAAAGGTTAAAATTGGGTTCATTACCTTAAGAAATACATGGTTACATGTAGGCCTACATTTCAAACAAATTTGAAAAACAAATTGTTCTATGTGAATACATATAAATATTTTCTTTTATTTATACAGTGCAATGCAACTCTTAACTTTAGCACGCATATTTGCTATAAATGGCACAGTTTTTAATATTGTACATACAAACATATCTAGTATCTGAGATAGAAGCACATTTGCATATCAAATGGCAAATTGGTCTATTGCCTATGACCTATAACCTGTAATGTTGGCTGTTTTAAACATTGTATACCTTCCCATCACAAAGCATGGTAAACAAGAGTAAAAGCATGGTAAACAAGAGCATAGTTTCTTAAACTACTTTTTGCCTCTTGTTTTCAAAAAAATTCAATATATCTAGCATGGTGCGGCAAAAACTTGACATTATGACTTCGATAAGTAAAAGATGTATTATCAAAATACTTTTTTCTACACTATAGCATAATATGTAAATCCTCATTAGCAAATGAACTCGTGCTGATAGAGTGCTTATAAAACATCGAGTTACACGTATCTATTAATAACGTACCTGTAGAATCTGGTAGTACACCTGTAATGGTGAATATAAACCACAACACAGACGCCACTGAACCAATGTATTCAACTATCAGAAATATACGGATATGTTTAGAGAAACAGTCAGCTAGTCTGAAATATGAATATAAAGCAGTAAGATTTGAATCATAAACATGTGTGATTTAAACAACAAAATGAATGACAAGAGAGCATTGTTTATTCAAAAGTACAAAAGTCGTATAACTATGTCATATTTTATTATAATGTTTTGTGTGCGAGCATATTTCCTTTAAGCATAGATACATAATTATAATAATAATAATGAATGTATTTGTGTGTAATGATTACATAGTCATGTAATGAGAACAGTTAAATGATGATCAAATGACTATATATCCTAAAACAACCTGGGATATATTTCAGTCTGATGACACACGTTGGCGGGTTTATCTAGCTAAACAGGAGGTGATTTCCCTTTCGAACCATCCGTCCTGACTTCCCAGGTGAAAGTTCATGTGTTTGACCTAATTTGCAAGTTTCGAAGTTTTTATTTTGCTTTTATATAATGATTTGAACGTTTAATAGTATCTGTATTTTTTTATTTTTTTACATCCAAATAGTGGAACAAATCTTTTTGTACATTACTTTGCAACGAAAACGCCAGCAACACATCCTGATAAAATAGAATAAAAACTGATCCATCCAACCTCCTCCTAAAATAAAAGAACAAATAATTAATTAGTAAAGTTAGCGACATGTGAAACCATGAGTCATAGATAACAACAACACGACATAACAATGAGTGAAACATAAACACATATAAGCCTAGATCTCTATAATTATACAACTAACTACTTTTATATTTGGCGTTAGTAGATATAGAAACAAAATGTGCCGAAGTCATATGGTTTGGCCATAATGATAGAATATGAATGATATCATATGGAATCTTATACGATTTTATAGACCAATGGTTGGAATATAAGAAGGGTGGTTAATGGCCCTATTTAGCAATATAACATCATTTGTCCAACGACCATTAGTAATCAGTATTCTCAATACGTGTTTTTTTTTTTTTTTTTTTTTTTTTTTTTTTGCTTTTTTTACGTTTTCATATTTATCTTAAAAAAATTAAAAAATGATTGCAAAGCGATTTTTGAGGAACTGAAATTTTGTAACAGTAAAATATGCAGTTCTTACGAAACCTGAGATATATTGTGAGGCTTCAATATTGTATCAAACACATTCTGCCAGCATTCGAATACACCAGTACATAGTGAATAGGTAATGCATATTATCCAAAACTTCTTGTGTCTACAATATAAAATGACACAAGTATACAATTTGTTTAAAATACCTTTGCATTCTTTATATCGTCTACATCAAGGTTGTCATAAATCTTAATTCGCATGTTTTTGGCTGATGTTGATAATGATGATTTGCTTGTTGTATTTGATGATGATGATGATGATGATGATGATGATGATGATGATGATGATGATGATTTGCTTGTGGTATTTGATGATGATGATGATGATGATGATGATAATGATGATGATGATTTTCTTGTGGTATTTGATGATGATGATGATGATGATGATTTGCTTGTGATATTTGATGATGATTTGCTCGTGATATTTGATGATGATGATGATGATTATGATGATGATGATTTGCTTGTCATAAATCTTAATTCGCATGTGTTTGGATGATGATGATGATGATTTGCTTGTGATATTTGATGGTGATGATGATTTGCTTTTGATATTTGATGATCATGATGATCCATTTCCTCTGTTTGAATTACATTTGTTATAGAGGCCATTTTATGCACTTTTTAATTAACATGCTATAATGTACTTATAATTTTAAATTTAGTGCATCACAAGTATCTCAGTTGTATCCTAGACACGAGATGGCTTGTCTGGTATAAAATCTGAATAATCTCCCCTTATGTGCTTATACACTACATATTGCGAGAATTGATATTTTTATATAAAAGTCTTTAAACAGATAATTCGGAAATCTATTCTGTTCATTGGTTATTAAGGGTGTGTTGTCTGATATATGAACTGAAAAATATAATGGCTATACGTGTTACTTGTAACAAGAATACTGTATATTGCGTCAATTGAACTTATAAACTGAAGAGATGTTTCAACAGATTTTTACATTCTTACCTCAGTAAGCATTTTAGGCCTTGTTTATAGTCTATTCTGTCCATGGATGCCGATTTAGTGGGTGGTGTTGGTGGTTTTGCAGGAAAGTATACAAGAACTAAAATCAAGATAAAACCAGACCATCCAGCTTCTGTAATTTCAAATTTGTAAATTAAGTTAGCATTTTTCACAATTTAGTTTGAATACTGGATACATATGCATTTATATTATCACTCATGATCATCTTCATAATACTAAAACTATATTTCTATGTCAAGTATTTCATAAAAACTTTAGAAAGGTCATAGTTGCCACTCCACAAAAATGCATAACATAGCTGTGTATGCAAGGTATTCTCATATTTTTTTTACATTTTCGGTTATGGACGAACACATGGTGCAGATTTTCACATGTGTCTCAATATTTATGTTTACCGAAAAATAATTTGGATTCTAAAATTGTATTTTAAAAAAATCATAAAATGCTTCTACTTACACAAAACACAGATCTATAATAACTTTTAATTTCATGAATCCATATTTATAAGATTCATAAATATACTATTGTCTAAATTTGCTGCTAGTTAAAATTTGAAATTTCTCAAAAAACTAAGGTACATGTATAGTACCTCATGCAAAGTATTGCCTTAGCTAAATTTTGTTTCACAATTTTGGTCTTTTGAATATCTTTCAACATCTTGAAAATAATTAGGTTTCATATTTTTTGGTCCAAACATTACTGCTGATAAACTGTTTTCCGAAACGGCTGTCTAGTGTTGTAAAATTAAAACTAGTATAATATGTAATTCCAAGTGGTGTTATATCATTTTATGTATTGTTTTCCAACATTGTTCCTAAAAATATACAAGTTAGCAATTTCTTTTAAATGGTTCATAATATTTTCTACTTTCGCTGATTGAGAAAAGTTCTGTTGACATGTTCACGTTTCCCGTCATACTACAACTACGTTTTTCTGATTATAACGTCGTACCTCCATAACCCTGGAAATCTCATGGCGCGTCAAATTTGTTAAGACTTGACTTTCAATTGAATATATATTGATTCGTTTCATATATACTTACGTATATACATATAATTCATTATGTTATTTCTTGTCGCCGAAATCGTGTTTCCTGTAAAATGATTAAAATGTTAAGTCAAGACCTAAAAAAATGATAAGTATCACGACAAATTATAATTATCAAGGTCATGATGGTAAAAAAACAAACAGTATCAGTCCATGTTCGAATCACAATCTAAAAACCTAAGTAAAAACTTAAGTAAAACGGCAAGTTTAGTTTACATATGAAGGTTCTCAACAAAGTTTGGAGACAAATGGTGTAACAATGGGGTTCACCACTGTACCACGTGATACCCTCTAATGTTTGTGCGGAACATTTATTTCTAATGGATATGGAATAACATGACACGACGTTTTTCCCGCGAAAACGACGTCATTCCGGGAATCTGTGACGTTGACGTTTTCCAAAACGTTCCGCACAAACGTAAAGAGATATTGATCACGTGGTACAGCGGCAAACCCCATTGACTTAAGCCTTTAATATTTTTACATGTTATTTAATTTTACTTCCCTGGTGGAAGTTAACGTGTTTAACCTCAGTTGCCAGCATCAAGTTTTTTTCTTTGTTTTTGGATTTTTATCTAGACATGGATTGGTTTGTTTATCCTCATTATTTGTTTGGATGTTTGTTAAATTCAAACCGAATGCTATGGTTTTCATGCATGTGTGTAGTGTTTCTGTTCATGCGCCAGTTAGTCCTTGGCTGCCCTTCCAAAGTCGAGATTTTGCTCAGTGGTTTTTATTTACGTTTAACATTTGCTTTAGATATGAAAACAGCCACTATGAAAATCATACATCTAAAAACATGCCTATTGGTAGTTAACAGTAATATTACATAGTATATATGTCGTAATCATCTACTTACCTGTTTGGTTATAACAGCTGTAGTATTGTACTGAAAATTAAAAATTACCATGTTACAGAATGCATTGTGAGACTATATTGGTAAATAAATTGATATAGCATGGTTATCTGTTTTTTTCTGTTTATAGCAAAAAGTCATGCATCTTACATAGATAAATACCTATTCAATTAGCTAATTCAATTAACAATAAGCAGAACAGGTACACAAGTGTTTGGGTCTTGTTAAGTTTTTACATTCAATGATTTCATTAGCTAAATTAGTCAAGTAATCCCCTGATTTACAAATATACATGTATATACCTGTAATTGAAATTGGTGTAGTCCCTGTCTCTATTACTCTAAGTTTTAGCTTGCTGTATTCTATAACAATCATATATTTTACAAACTTTGAATTAAACATATATATGAAGCTATCATCATCAGCTAAATCATTTACATGTAGTTATTATCCCATCGGGTAAGTAATGATTGGGTATGTTCTTTGCCAGGCCAAATACCTGTTTGACGTATTATAATTCTAGGAGTTGGGTGAACAAATATGTATAATTTTACTTTACGCTCTGAGATACGCTTACCTTTCATTTACCTGGGTACTGTATTATAAAACCTGGATCAGGTACAAGATATGGCCTATAAAGGAATTACAAAAACACATTAGATAGTCTTGGCAGGTAAAATTCTTGCAGAGATTTGTAAGCAGAAGTCAATAAATAAAACTAAAACTCCTATCAAGTTATATTCTACTGTACCCGTATTGATTTCATTCTGAAAACATGACTTAAACACCTCTCCCAAGTAGTCTGACAATTAATGGTATCCCTATTAGATGATAAAACTCTCCTAAGACAATATGCACGGCATGAGTGAATAAATGATTAAAGTTTTATTCAACAGTATGCACTGTTTGATTCGACAATGTACGGCTTTCCCCACGTTAATGGGTGGATCATTGAAAACCATTAAAATCGTGTTTAAAATCTAAATACCTAAAATTTCTCACAGAAACGTTTGATGAATAAGCTATAAGATTGTGTAATTATCAAATTTCAGGATCTATTCTTACGGAATTCTATCAGTTGTTTAAAACTTTTCTAAATTCTGGACATGTTTCCCCAAAAGCTAGGCAGAAGTTATAGTTTCAGTCTAAAAAACGGTGATAAAGATGACGTCACTAATTATTTCTCGCGTTGGTAACGTCGCAAAAATGTTAACGTCAATTTTAAATCAAAACGATGAAATGTGATTGAAACCGGAATTTGGAATTAGGGACGCACTTTTTCTCTACATAGAGTATTATAAGCCTCTAGTAAGAAATATATTTCCACGTATTTTATTGGCTATTAACAGTTTTTAAATCCATCAAAAGAATGTGTCTCTGTGGATTTAGCTAACTAGATCATGTGTTCTTGGTCATATATTGACTGTTATAAAGATTCTTTAGCAATGGAGTTAAATGGACAAGTTATTGACAGATTTAAAGTCCCTACATGTTTTTTTTTCTTTTCAGAATGAATGTAAATATTTCTAATTAGCAAAACGCTGTGACATTTTGGGTTATAGGAACAATTTGACGCCGTATCAATATCTTGTAGTGATAGAACCTAACAAAACAAAAGGGATTATATTTAGAGGTGTTATACAACTGTTATATTCGTATGGATTGGGATACACAAATTACGAACCTTATAAATTCTATTGGTTTGTGTTTTTGAAGAATAAATAATTTGTATGTAATACAAATACTTTACCAACGATTAAAGGACATATTTTGTAAGAAATGTGTTTTAGTTTTCAACATATCTCGTCGATAAAGTAACATCCCATGTAAGCAAAGGTTATGTTCTCAGTGCAGTTAAGAATAGTACAACTTCACCTTAGTGTGTAAAACATGTGGGCAGAGTATTTTTAAAGATACTACTACTGTTAAAGCCTAGAAGTTGGAAGCTAACGCCATTTTAAGTGTTTCTAACCATGGTAATGTAGTAGCTTATATATTTTTTATTAAAGCTTCCTGTCGAGAGGATAAAATGATTATTTGCATTCATTATTTAAATATAACATACTAGACAAATAACTATATAATTTATATGAACATATTATTATTGCTGTTATGTTGTTAATGTTGCTGCTACTACTGCTATTGTTGTACATAGTTTATTTTGTCATATTGTCATATTACTTTTTATTTATTTTAAAATGAAATGGGTGTATGCTTTTGGAATAAAATTGAATTGAATTCCGAGGCGTAAACACGCGGCAAATGAAAACGTTAATCTGCCAATTGGAAGGTATTATCTTACCGAGAAGAAACTGTACAGCGCCGGATAAGCCGCTAATCTGGACAGATAATGCTGTCGCTGTCGTCCTCTGATCTGTAGGAAACCATATAGATGACAATACTGGAGCAACTCCAAAACAAACTGGCCCTGCTATACCATTTAATATTTGAGCAATGTTAGCGGTCCTGAAAAATAGGGACAGTCTTCGTGATTTCTGTGGTCCCAGATTCTCAACACCAAAGGCATTACTTATTTAATAAAATGTAGACAAACGAATTTACGTATAACATGATCATCACGTAGATAATAACAGCCTCACCCACAAAGAAGGGCAAACAATAACAAAATGTCAAGTTAACTTTCAAACGGAATTTCATGTAGTTCTTGTGAGACAGTCGTCCCGGATAAATACATCAACAAACGGACCTGACAAAAAACTTTTCAATAAAGTATTATACGCAGTCACAGTAGTCAAGGACTTAGTGAGTCGAGGGTATTCGTTCTAGTCCTAGAAAGACCCATAATTCAAGGGTCGTGTTTCGAGCCCTAGCCAGACTTTTGATTCAGAGATCGTGACTCGTGATTCAAGGGTCGTCTTTTGAAACCTAACCAGACTATTGATTCAAGATTGTGTTTCGAGCCCTTGCCAGACTCGTAATTCCAGGGCCATGTTTCGAGACCTAGCGAGACTCTTGATGCAGGGGTCGTGTTTTGAACCTTAGTCAGACTAGTGATTCCATCCTTTTGGTTAAGCGTCGTGTTTGGGCCCTAGCCAGACTCGTGATAGAAGGGTCGTGTTTTGAGTACTTGCCAGACTAGTGTTTCGAACTTTAGCTAGACTTGAAATACCCTAGTCGTTTGTTTTGCTTGGGTTTATACAGTGAGTTGATAAATTAATAGGTAACAATAGAAACATCGTGACCCATCCAGAGGATGTACTGTACTCTCGGTGTTTTATCTCAAGAAATAAGGGACGCACTGGCTAGATGTGTCTTAAAAACCAAGGTATGCCTCTTCAATCTGTGTCTTTAGTCACATCTTGTAGGATTTAACCTCTGTGCCAATGCCATTATATATATATATATACAAAACAAAGATATTATTACCATTTTACATATGGAGGCTTATCTGTGATACATCTCACACCACCGGCAGCTGCCACAAGAAATGACGCCAAAACGCATGCCCATCTCAAACCTGGAATTTAGAACCATAACAAAGACTGACAAATTGATTAAAATACAACATGTTAAACATTTTGCAAACCCAGTTTTTTCTAGTCACAAATGTATATACAACGTAACATTGTAATTGGATAAGTGACAAACGACTGTGAGATTAATTCCTTTCAGAAGTGTTTTATATACTGCATTTAATTTATTTTTGGTAACAACGTCGTGTAATTTTAAATTACAGCGTATCCCGGACACATTTATAATTCACAACTTCCAACATTTTACCAATGCACTTAAAGTTTGAATAATCAATCATTCTATTTGGGGTAACAAACACCATTATGTAAACAAAATAAAGCGAGTTACTTAAGATACAAATTTTACAACTCACGTGATGTCAGTCGATGACAATCACTATTAATCATTGAATGTCGTTAAAACAATGTTATTATCAAAGCAACATGAATATATAATTTATCATGATTTACCTTTAACATCTACTATCCAAGACATAACAAGAGCTGTTACAATAAAGGCAATAGGTCCCCAGTTAGCATAGAGAGCAATGTCTGCGTCAGTCCATCCGAAGGCATACTCACTTGACGCCGCTATCGGTCCCCATGTTATCCAAAAAGAACCTTGTGTGAAAGCCAATAAGGAAAACAATATCAAAACATACCAACGTCTTTTATAAACTCGGACCTCATTGTTTGTTCCCGCGTTAGATCCACATGCTGAATCCGACAATTGTGATTGGATAGGCGATTCTAAGAAACCTGATTGGATGTCTGAATAATTTGAATCCAGTCTACTGTCATTGTCATATCCTCTGTTTATCAGTCTTTCCTTTTCTGTGTCTTGAATTCCGTTCTTCATTATTGCACCACTGTGTGATCTGTTTGTCGTTTGTATATTGTGTTATTTCACATAAGCGGTAAACTTTCTTCAACTGTTTTATCTTCATTGTAAACGCTTATCTATCAAACACAACCTTAATTACTGGTCCATGGTCATATCAGTTTTATATATCAGTTATTCAGTGTGATATAAAACTGACCCATATTAACAAACTTTATCAGTGGTAATATTCATAACATATCGTATATAGGTAAACAACATTGCCTGTTACGCTTGACTTTACATAAGGAATGTTTATATAGAAGGGTCCACTTAATACATGGGTATAGGTAAACAACATTGACTTGTCCGCTTGACCTTTTTTCGTCTACATAATTATATAAAATAAACTGTCAATCCTAACACTACCCTTGTATTTAAATGATTATTCTATATGAATATTGTAAAAAAAGTTTAAGCGGACAGGTTAATGTTGTTGACCTATAGTGTTAGGAATCGCAATGAATTGTAATATATATATATATATTAATATATATATATATATATATATATATATATTATATATATATATAAACTATAATGGTAGGAACAGTTCATAATTGTGTATTCACTAGTACTTTCATGCATTTACATCTCAAGACAGCGGACAAGTCAATGTTGTTTACCTATAGCCATGTATTAAGATGTAAATGCATGAAAGTACTAGTGAATACACAATTATGAACTGTTCCTACCATTATAGTTTTTATTTTTTATGTAATCTGTATACAACGTTAATTCTATTTGGATATATATATATATATATATATATATATATATATACGACACATGATAAGTGTTCTCATAATGAAGACTAAATTTACCTGTGTGATCCCTATACATAATGCACTCATCCATCTTACCTATTTAAATTACAGATCAAGCGGACAGGTCAATGTTGTTTACCTATAATCAAAATTGGCATACTGAACAATAAAATGAAAATAATTTAACGAATCAAAGCCGTAGATTTTGGAAGGTTCTTAGCCCGGTGGTTTAGCCGTTGTAGTTAAGCATTGTCTCACGTCCTTTGGCAATTGGTGTATGAAAGCATATAAATGCTGAATGAAGTCACATACGTTTTGTGGTTTGCTTGCTTTTCTGTGCTGGTTTACTTCTTGGTTTTGTTACCGTAGATACCGTTGTTCAACGTCTGGTGTTATATAATCAGTGGTCCCCACTTATGGTCTGTTTTTAGAACTGACATTCTATTAGAATCAACATTATGAGTTTATAAGACTCAAGAATAGCAAATTTAACACGTATACAGTTCATTCCGACTGCTATCCCTGGCTCCCATTCAAAATGCCAGCTTATTACATTTAGATAGATATAGATTGTTATTTTCCTAATATATCAATATATATCCAAGAGGAACATATATTCTTTTTTATTTGTCGAAAGAAATATACATGTATCATGTTAAGTATTGATGAAAAACAAACATACCAATCCATGTTCAAATCACAATCCCAAAATAAAGCAAAGGCTTTGCAAACTGGACTTTTTAGGTTAAACGCGTAAACTTCTCCCGCGGAAGCGAGGTCGTTTGCTCCGGAAGGACAAGCATCCCCGTTCAACCAGTCACGACCTATTATATCAGGCTATTAAAAGGTTCAAAAGAATACGGTAATAATCAACAAAACTGTGCGCGTGGTTTTAACATATCAATAGCTGGTTCTTACGCAATTGTTCATTTTCATCATCCTATGTGATTCAATAATTTAATTTAAACATAATTTTAAGTACTTTAATCATGTCGGCCTGAAATTCAATTAAACCTGCAGTTTTCAAAAATAAGTAATAACAAAATAAAATTTCTGTTGTTAAAAATGGTAAAACTGTATATGTAAATCAACATGGAAATATTAAAGATATAACGCAACAGAAGTTCTTTATTTTGTTCCGATTAGGAATGTAAATAAAATACGCTTTTGTTCAGCATATCCAATACAAGACCTTGATATTCGTCCGAGACAGTGCATTTGAAATCACAAACACGTGTTTTATCTAAGTTTTAAAATCCCGTCACTGATGTGTGGGTTTTCATTGTGTATTATTGGAAGTTTGAACAAATAACGTACAGTATATATTATACATTTGATTTGTTAACTATAACCTGTTGGCTGTATAAACACAATGTCAGTTACACGACCTCATTTCATTAACGTCGAGTTAAAGATAGCAACAGGAGTATTTCAGTTCATGGATTTAAACAATTTTAGAGAACAGAGGTGAGTAAATAACTATATAGAATTATTTTATTGGTGATTATTTTAGATGCAATTACATGATGTTAACTGAAATATCCATTCATTCTATAGTCTTCAATAAATACAACACACCACGTGTTGTACCATCGTAACATGATGTTGGTTGTATGATGCATTAGTTTACGGATGTTTGTTTTCACATTGACTGAGGCTTTTTGTCTGTTTGACGTTCCCTACTGTTTATGGTGATTGTAAAATTGTACTTTTAAAGTTAAAGAAACCGAAATACGCGAGTTTTATCACAAAGGTTGTAGAATGTTATCATAAAGAACTCTAATGTACATAACAAAAAATACTCACAAAGCTTTAAAATGTATACAACATGGTAATGATTTGATAATGAACTTAAAGGACTAATTATACAGGTAAATTTGTTTAAGACCTATTTTAGATTAAAGAAAACTTCAATAGTCTGGCTGATAAAAATCATTTATATCAGAAAAAGTACTTTTGTAAAGACTAACTGGATCCATGTACATATCAACATTTCGCGTGAATCAAAATATTTTGTTCACGAAAATGATATTTATGACATGGAAATGTCATACGGAGCTCCCGGACTCTTTTCAAATGGTAGAAACCTACATAATTACCTTATTTGCTAGTTTTTAAAGTTTTTACTCTGATCTTTGAGACATTAACATGGACTAAATGTTTGTGATAGATAATATATCTGAAACTTTCATAATACAGGTATGTTCCTTCAATACATATACAAAGTATTTTCAGATAAACATTGATCATCAAAATTTCTCTGCTTCTTAAATTTTCTAGGTTCTAAAGTAAGGACGTGGTGGATTTGGTAAAATACATATTGACCCTTCTATTTTTCTTATTTCAAGATCTTAAGAATATTTGGATTTCAACAATTTTGGTCCGAGCACTACTAATGGGGTATTTTATTCCGAAACTGCCGTCTAATGCTCCGAAATTGAAAAAGGTTTTGTGATACTACTCTACAATACTGTCTTCTAATTGAATAACAACACTATTATGTCATTATATCCAGTAACCGTTCAATATCGTAAGTTTTATTGCATTGTTCCTATTTGCTGATGTTATTGCAAAGAATTTAGATCAAATTTATATGATTTTTAGTTTTTGAGCTCTAGCATGTCAATTTATTATCTTTCTTCAATATTATTTATTACAGAATGTTGGTGCTGTGTATTGTTACGATATTGATAGCAGACGATATTTTAGCACATCAACCTGGAAATACAGGAACATGTCCAAAAGATATCTGTATTTGTAACGCAACAAGAAAAAAAGTAATGTGTGAATCACACGGAAAGAACCTTACGTTTATTCCACAAATACCAAGATATATGACTCTGTTACAATACAACTACAACTATCTTCCTTATATCCATGACATCACTTTTAAAAACTTAACTTTTAATGTAACTAATCCTATGCTTAGATCTTTACAACTGATGTATAATCAAATAAAGTCCATATCGCGAAATGCGTTCGTACGATTGGTCCATTTAAAGCGACTGGATTTGTCACATAATTCGATTACGTCATTCCTTTTTGATGTGCTTACAACATCATATTTATTACTCACAAATAACTCTATCAGTGTAATTCCAAACTTTTGTGATCGACAGATCATCAAAGCGCCATATTTATCAACGTTGTTTTTGGACAATAATTTAATCAGTGATATCACAACATTGACGTTTATGTGTTCAAATCACCTAAGTAATCTTCATCTAGATCAAAATCCGATCAAGGTTCTTAAAAACAATGCTTTTGCTTACATTCCAAGATTGAAAGGTCTAAGTCTCAGCAATATTGGAAGTAGACTTCAACAAATTGAACCTTATGCATTCAACAGTTCATCACTTAGGAAACTTATATTCAGCGGTAACAAACACGCTCTCCAGGAGAACAATTTTGATCGTAAGAACATATTCCAATTTTTACCATCATTAACTGATCTTGTTCTTACCAATACTGTTCTACCGCTTAGATCTAACATCCTCCATGATATATTCCGTCCACTTAAAAAGGTAAAAAATTTAATACTCCAAGGCGTAGATTGGAGGGTTTTACCCTCTGACATTTTTTACTTGATGCCTGCACTGGAAAAGCTAGTTTTATCTGGAAATATGTTCAGCTCTTGGAACGGAAGTGACGTGTTTAATAATGTCACATCACTAAGATACTTATACCTATCGTTAAACAATATAAACTTAATTAATGAAACGTCATTTCCACCATTTCTTCTACAAAATTTAAAACGACTTGACTTGTCAAACAATCCGTTTTCTTGCACATGTGACCTTCATTGGTTCAAAATTTGGATTGAGAATACGAACATTTCCTTACGCCCTTATCCTGAACATTACAAATGTCATACTCCCCCAGAACTAAAATTCAAACTTTTAAAAGATTTCAACATTACGAAAGAAAGCTGTCAGCAAAGCAAGCAGGATACACAGGTACTGTTGGCCAGCATTGTTTCTTCGTGTCTGGTTTTTGTAATTACGATAGTAAGTGTCGCTGTGTATAAATGTCGCTGGCATATTCGGTATGGTATTTATCTACTTAGATCAAAGAAAAGGTATAAAAATAAATATTCATCTTCCGAGGAGAGTTTCATTTATGATGGATTTGTGATCTATTCGGATGAAGATAGAAATTGGGTTCATAAAGAATTATTACCATATCTAGAGGGCACTCATGGTTTGCGTTTGTGTATTCATTTTCGAGATTTTGAAGTGGGGAGGTTAATTGTAGATAATATCGTGGAAAGTATCTACATGAGTAGAAAAGTTATATGTATTTTATCAAACAATTTTGTCAAAAGTCATTGGTGTCAATTCGAATTACTTTTAGCTCATGATAAACTGTTAAAGGAAGGATCTGAGATGATGATTATTATAATGTTAACGGAGATTAACAGTCGGAATATGAATAGTTCCATGAGGGCTCTTATTTCATCTACCACGTATGCGTCATGGTGCAATGACGAAACAGCTAAACATATATTCTGGCGACAAATCACAAATGCAATGGAGAGGCAAATACCATCATCATCTTGAAGGAAAAAAACTGATAATGCGATTACATGTATCACAATACAAGTCGCAAAATACATTATATTTCCATGATAGTTTGTCCTCTCTATACGAGGAAACGGCCAAACATAAGGCATAAAACAAATAACGGCGCCATTCTAACATAGATAGCATCATGTTGAAAAAAGAAGAGGAGACCACAAAAAACATCTACATTGGGTTTGTAAAGCAGTAATCATCAAAAACAAACATACTGATCCATGTCCGAATAACAAATTTAATCTTGACAGGACAATGGTCACTAAAAAGTTAAATTATAACATTGCATGACAAAATGGGGTATTTCAACAGGAGGATACAGAACAGATATTTAATATCTCATATATATACGATTCAATATTCTGATGCATCTGAATCATTGCAAAGTTGTGATAGTACTTGTTTGCAGCTAATGTTGCTTTCAATTTACAAAGGAGTAAATGTTTATAAAAAGACCCATTGCATGATTGCTTTATCGATAATATAGTTCTTGCAATAGTATATATGCTGGTTATTGTGAATGTCTCGAGAAACTCAACATTCCAATGGAGTGGTGTTTTAAATATTTTCTTATACAGTACAGGTGTGTCGAAAGTTTAACACTAAGCTAACGAATAGTGGTGCCGAATTGGAGTTGATCTCGTTCCCTCCTATGTCTCATCATCTCGGCAGGTTCTATTGGTGTCTTGAGATTTTTCGGTTGCTTGTTTTCCGTATCTCGGGCACTTAAAAGCCGAGCTTCGGTTCTTTTTCGTTGACTCAGTGTTAAACTTTCGACATGTCTGTACTGAAGTTGACGAGCTAATAGTTCTAGCAGACGCAATTATTTTGTTTATAGCAATGGCTTAACACAATTATCCCCCCTTTAGGGTTGTTCTGGTGTAACAACTTTTTCAGAGAACTGCTTCCATAATGAATTAAAATCTGTATCATAATGCTGCAAGATAAGTGTTATAGGATATGAACATTACCATAAACATAAAAGTTTTTAAAATGTACATACCAAATAATACATTGACATTTGGTAGCTATATCTAAAGATTTATTTTTTCCGCTATAACCTACATGTCCTATTCAAAGTGTTGTCTTATAGCATCAAACATTTTCATGGTTATCCGTCTCTGAAACAAGACGTAACGCGAAGACGGTTCTGTTTTCGTCTTATGTACGTGTCTTTAGCAATGCTTGTCCACATAACATTGAGTCTACTTTATCTATTATCATGTCACTTAAACTAAATATTTAAAGCAACATTACTAAATTCATGTGTTTACCTAAATTTGCCAGTTTTCAAATGTTTTACTTTTTGTTTTTTATTAAGATTTAAACATGGATTGGTATGTATCTTATGAAACAATTCTTTTTACTATAGTTTTCAAACTGGTTTCTAAATATTGGCTATATTTAAGGGGACACCTTAATTCTTGAGTTAAACCGTTCACAATTTGTTTAATTCAATTTACATTAACATAATATTATGGTTATTCTCTGTAATTAATCAACATGATAATGAATTAAGTTTGCACGTATACGTGCACTTCAATACTCTTCCTTTTTCAGTGAATAAATAGCAAGACGTGTTTTGAAAACATACCATAAAGTGCTTAAAATGGACCATAGTCCATCATGAATTAATCCTGGATCGTTAAAATAATGAATATAGCAATAGTCGAGATCAAAATCAACAATGTTGTGACTAAAAAGAAGAATCGATCTACTACTTTAGCTATTCTCTTCCATTCGTTTTCTAGAATGGCTTCAAACTCTTCACTCTCACGCTGATTGCATAATTCTCTATAAGTGTTCTTTATTAAAGTCATAAACTCATTCCTGGAATGCTGACTCTGTGACTGTTCCATATTTGCAATGCTCTTCATCAATTTAATAGCCGATTTGGCTACAATCGGAGATATTGGTTGTAACATGTTGTTAGTTGATGACTCCACTTCTGACGCACGAGAATCGCAAACATGTATTGGAGGGACAAAGAGAGATTCCGGCTGATCGGGAACATGTAAACTCGGAGCATCTTTTACTTGATCCACATTGTTTGTAACATGTATGAAAGGTTGTGTCGAATGTTTGTCCTTTTGATCCCGAGTTAGACTTAGACTCGAAATTACTTTTTCTTGACCAATAATTTCTTCGTTGTGATCATCATCAGCTACGTTGCTCTTCTCGGATGGTTTAGATTCTGGGTAAACATGGGTAACATCGGCAGTTTTCATAAATACCATACGGGCCATCCAATTAAGAACTACTTTCCGTAGCCATTTAGGTGGATGTTTATATTCCATGCGGTGATGTAAATTCAAAACGAGGACAGCAATTGTCACAGAAAAAGTTGATTCTCCCATGAAAAATATCAGATATATCTCTGAAATATAAATAAACTGACTTGGTCAAAAATATTGTGAATGGTTTTTTTTTAAATTTATATTTCTAATATGTTTATTCATTTTTATTTTTATTGTCCAAGCACAACTTTTTCAAGATTAATACATTGGATCCATGTTCAATACAATTTTGAAAATATCCGTCTTAGTGCGCGTTTTCATTGTATAACAGGTTTAATATTGTGGTCTTTTGTTATCTGGCTATTAAACTCGAGGTATGGATTGGAATGTACAATATAAGGGAAATTTATACGATTCTAACAGTTAACTTCTCACAGTCCCGCTAAGATATAGGATCTTATCTATTAAAAATACTGAAAGGAAATCTATGTATCCCCTTCACTTGCGTGGTTACCAAGTCTTATTATCTAAAACCGAACACTGGACAGATCATAGGAGGTTATTTAAAGTGTTAAAAACTGATATGTCATGTGCTACTTTTGAATTTTTATGAAATAATATACAGTATAACCTGCTATAGAGTCCACTTCTGTATAAAGTCCACCTGTCTATAGCAACCGGTCTGAAGTATCCCCGATGGATTTTACTATATAATGACCCTGTATATAAAGTCCACCTGTCTAATGTGAATATAGTCCACTCTTATTAGTCCCAAATGACTTCTCAACCTGTCTATAAAGTCCACTATTTCAATCAACTTTTTTAAAAGTTATTTTTCATATTATAATTTTAGTCTAATTTCATGTAATTTTTTTTACCAAGTTATTATTATATTCTTAATGCTTGAAGATTAGAAATATAGAATTATTATAAATCAATTATCATTGTATAAGTTTTACAAATTTTTGTTGCAAAGAGTATAGATGAGTTATTATAAGTAAAAATTTGAGGGGAAAAATGTGAAGTCCCTATACTCATGTCAATGACTGAAGCCATTAGATCAGCAGTTAGAAACACGTCTTTGTTATTTAGGACAGTATGTTTTCTATACCTATTGTTTTAATTAGTGACACCCTGTTTCCTAAGAAAACAAAGACAGTAGTCAGGTGTATACTGATAAATTGTTACCATGTGATCAGATGTACAGCCCATTAAAATTATAATGCACTTTTCAAATATCTTCTATAATTGATAATAAATCTTTTTTTTTTAAATATCTTAAAAATAATTTTAACAAATTAAACAAAAGGGTATTTTAATAGGTATTATAGGTATTATTTTCATTTATTTGTATACCAGTATCAACAATACACGTTTACTCATTCATAAAGTGACCCTCTATATAAAGTCCACCTGTCTATTAAGTCAACTTTTGCTCAGTCCCAGGGGTGGTCTTTATACACAGGTTATACTGTAATTCAACTTTTGAATTATATTATTTCATAAAAATTCAAAAGTAGCACATGATAGATAAATAAAATGTTTAGGTAGACGATCTAATAAAAAAGACCTGGTAACCTTATGGGGCTTAAGTTGAATGTTTAATATAATTCGTTTGTGTATGATAAGAAATATTGATACGAACAAAACAGTTTAAATACTGCAAGCGAAAACATATATATATATATATATATATATATATATATATATATATATATATATAAAGAGCTGAATCAGTAATGTTGATAAGATTGATTTTTCTGAGTCCAAGATTGCCCTGAAAATATTAAGTGTTCCATGTTCGATTCACTCAATTTTGAGTACACACGTGGCAGATATAGCTAGCTAGCTTAACAGTTGACGTGCTTACCCTTCCGGAGCACCAGGCCTCACTTCTCTGGTTGAAATTCACGTGTTTGACTTAATTTTTCAGTTTCAAAGTTTTATCTTTGGTTTTGGAACTGTGATTCGAACATGTACTGGTATGTTTGTTTTTTATTTGATTATTAAAAATGTATATTGTACCAATTTTCTTATATAAAACATTGTAGTAATTTATATGTGTTGTTTGTTACCTAAAATTGGAATTTCGTCAAATGAAGTCGGTACGTTTTCTGCTATAAGCAACTGAAACACAGAAAATGCTAGTAGGACCGTAACGCCTAACGAGACCTTTTCTCCGGAATCTGGTGGCAGATGAAACACAACTAATACCAGTACTGACATCAATAGACATGGCAATATAATGTTGATGAAATAGTACATAAAATTCCGCCTAACATGGAACTTGATGAGTACCTGAAAATAAGTCAAAAATACTTAACACATAAAATTATAAAGCAGAAATATCGAAATCGGGAGATTACTTAACACCTTAACATATCTGATATATTGATGCTCGTATATTTAGACAGTTTGCACTTACTACTTACCCCTTCAGGAGCCCCCAGCCTCACCTACCTGGTCGAAGTCCGCGTGTTTAACCCCATTTGACAGTTTTCAAAGATGTGATTTGGACAAGTTTAATAACAGATGAATACAAAACCTGGTTTTTAAACCCTAAAACAGTCGACGCAATAAAACTTTACTGTACTGGTGAAGGTTCACATGTTCACTTTACTTTACTGGTGAAGGTTCACATGTTCACTTTACTGTACTGGTGAAGGTTCACATGTTCACTTTACTGTACTGGTGAAGGTTCACATGTTCACTTTACTGTACTGGTGAAGGTTCACATGTTCACTTTACTGTACTGGTGAAGGTTCACATGTTCACTTTACTGTACTGGTGAAGGTTCACATGTTCACTTTACTGTACTGGTGAAGGTTCACATGTTCACTTTACTTTACTGGTGAAGGTTCACATGTTCACTTTACTGTACTGGTGAAGGTTCACATGTTCACTTTACTGTACTGGTGAAGGTTCACATGTTCACTTTACTTTACTGGTGAAGGTTCACATGTTCACTTTACTGTACTGGTGAAGGTTCACATGTTCACTTTACTGTACTGGTGAAGGTTCACATGTTCACTTTACTGTACTGGTGAAGGTTCACATGTTCACTTTACTTTACTGGTGAAGGTTCACATGTTCACTTTACTGTACTGGTGAAGGTTCACTTGTTCACTTTACTGTACTGGTGAAGGTTCACATGTTCACTTTACTGTACTGGTGAAGGTTCACATGTTCACTTTACTTTACCAGTTTCCAAGTCTTTACTTTCTTTGTTTTGGGATTGTGATTCGAACATGGACTGGTATATTTGTTTTTGGTTGTTGGGATCCTGAAATAACCTTAAGCTTACCTCTGAATATACATCCTCCGGATTAGACGGATCGTGCCAACTCATTGGTTCCATACTTGTGGATTTAACTACCCATTCGCCATTTCCTGACAAAGTATCTATATTTATAAGGTGTGAACTATTGGTGACAGACATCATATCCTTCGTATATTGCCAAACAGTAAAAGTCAGGTCACAGGTTTGGTGGTCGAATGGAAAATATCTTATTTGTATGTTACATGTAGTGGAAAATGAACCACCGGGCTCCCATACAATCGTGCCATCGAAATGTAATGTGGCACGGAATAAATCTATGTGTGCCGAGTTGTATACGTCAGATGTGCTTAAAAAGAACAAAATCGAAGAATTTAAAATAAAAAAAGAAAAAATTAAGATATTTTCTATTTTATGAGCCAAATGTCTACTGTAGTATATTTAGATGTAATGATTTTTTGTCAAATTCATCAATTAATACTAAGGTTCCGTCAGAAAACGGTCATTTTACTGTCATCGATATGTAAACCTCTTACTAAAAGTTCTTTTTATTATATGGTTGTGATAAGTTCTTTTGCAACTGAATGTTGCAAAGGGCATTTAATTTAACTTCGAATTTCATATATTTAAATTACACACAAGCATGTAAATTTGCAGTGGTATTCGTGCTCATACAGGAACTTCATACATTTTATCACAAAATACAATTTTATTACCTGCTGTCCAAAGCAATGTCAGGCAGCCATATTTTAGAAGCCGGAACGACTATTTTTTCGATGTTGCTGAAATTTGAAGGTCTCCATGTTAAAAAATCATCTCTCCATTCCTAAGGTGAAAAAAGTATTTGTGTTATAGGCTTATAGCTTATTTATCTATAGTATTTGGAAGACGCAGGAAAATTTATACTATATTTTATGTTTAAAGTGAAACGTGACATTTTATTCATATTCTTTGCAATTAAATTGATAACGTTATAAATCGAAATCAATTTTACATGGATACAAAAATGGAGTTGAACAACCATATTATTTCGTGTTAAAGATAAAGATAAAATTAAGTAATATGTATGTAGAAAATGTTTATAAACAAAAACAATAATCAGCATATCGTTTCAAGATGCCTTATGTATATACTGATAGATTAGGGTTCTTGTAAAAATACCTTAATACTACTGTACATCAGTTAGTAGAGTGCTCGCTTCGTATGTGGGAGGTCGTGGGTTCAAACACTGGCCGGGTTTGACCAAGACTTGAAAATAGGCAGTGATTGTTCTTTCGCAAAGCACTCTGCATTTAGAAATGAAAACACAGAACAGACCTTATAAACCAATGACTCGTGTCACGACCGGCGTGGCACGTTAAAGAACCCTCCCTGCCATGCCTCGTGTCACGACCGGCGTGGCACGTTGAAGAACCCTCCCTGCACATTGCCTCGTGTCACGACCGCCGTGGCACGTTAAAGAACCCTCCCTGCACATTGCCTCGTGTCACGACCGGCGTGGCACGTTAAAGCACCCTCCTGCCAATGCCTCGTGTCACGACCGGCCGTGGCACGTTGAAGAACCCTCCCTGCCAATGCCTCGTGTCACGACCGGCCGTGGCACGTTAAAGAACCCTCCCTGCCAATGCCTCGTGTCACGACCGCCGTGGCACGTTAAAGAACCCTCCCTGCACATTGACTCGTGTCACGACCGGCCGTGGCACGTTAAAGCACCCTCCCTGCACATTGCCCCGAGCGCATTGTAAAGATAAAACAAAATCTCACTCGATCTGGCTGGTGAAGTCATGATAAATAAGTCAAATATTCTTGATATGGACGTAAAACCCCATTCAATCTTGTGACATAATCATGCTATGCGACCTCTTTTGAGATTCATTATTTCAGTACAAGACCTTTAATTGACATCATAAAGTAATACACGATCAGATAAATAAACAATCCCACATACAGACGTATTTTAATCTTAAGTTTAAATGTTATTGATGAGTGTTTATATATTTCGTTTCCAAACAAACTTAGAGTGCCCGTTATAAAACTGGGTTTATTGATAAAATAACGTCATCGTCATCGGCCTAGATGTTACCGACACGCAAATAGTTGAGAGAGAATGTCATCATTTCGCACTTTTCAAAGTTTTTAACTTTTTAATTTGTGTTTGATTTTGACCACTTATTGACGGTATATACAACTCAAACGAGACAATATTCCGGTGAATCAAGGGATTTTCACCTGGATTTACGAGAGTGTGAGGATTAATTGAAGTTTTTCTTATTTCGGGTTTTGACAATTGTTTCAATTTAATTTGAATTATTTGAATACCATATTCTATGGTAAAGGGGCATTAAATCGCCAGAATATGGTTTCTTAGAGATGTCCTACTTTAACTTTGAGGTTCCACATGGAGTATTATAACCGAGTGGTCAAAAAATCATCATTAAAACACTTACACATCAAAAAGATTAAGGAACATTAGATATTGTCATGTTATTTGCTCCTCTACGTTATTGCTAACCGTCATCATCAGATGTATTCCGATGGCCAATTTTTAAAATGGCTACCGTTGCTATAGTTTGTGATACTTATTTAGTAGAGTTCAATGTTACAGAATTTTTAATTATTGCTGTATTTTTTGTAAATTCGTCATCAGGAAGGTATATACGGTTATCCAATTATACATAAAATAGCTCGGCTTGTTGTTTCCCATTTCTTTCATTGGATTCATTCATATATTTTAGGGTATTCGTGTACTTGAAATAAAGTACCAATTATTGCAAAAACTTATTAATCAGTTGCATCTAGAACACTTGTCCACGGTACTAACTACTAAGTGATAACGTAATGACTTACCAGTGTTAGCCATCCGATAATGGTCAGCACTCGCATCCGAACATCCTAATTATGACATAAGAAAACATGCATAAAACATTGAATGATACGGTAGAATTTGCCCTATAATCGACATGATTAAAATATATTTAATATGTATGAAAATAAAGGTTTACTCAAAATGTTAACTTTTACATGTACACTTGCACAATCCGTCATTTTCAAATTATTTACTTGTCATTCTTTAAAAAAGGGTAAGCAAAGCCTATACAAATATCTAGTGCTGAATAGGGATTCTTGTTACTTTGTTAAATCTGGAGAGAAGAATGTCGCCAAATTATTCCACGTGATTACATCAATATTTCTATTGTCAACTTCCTTTTCTATGCAGCAATATACCTGTTTCTCCTACTTATGGTGTTTTTAATACGCTATGGTAAAGGTTGTTGCCACTACGGGAATTTTATACAACGCAGCAAGATGCTTGCAAATAAATTGTTGACGCAACCTATGCTTATCAACACCCTCAAAACGTTATATGGCCATCATCACAATACTGTTGATAAGTATGCTTCTCTAAAACTACCCTGGATATATTTGAAGTCCCATGGTTCCTTTCATTCCCAGTTTTAATTACAAACGTGGCCGGTGTAGCAAGTTAAACAGGAGTTCCTTACCCTTCCGAAGAACTCGGCCCTGATAATTTACAAATGTTTTTAATTTGGCAGTTTTAAAGTTTTTACTCTTTGCTTTGAGATTGTGGTTTAAACATGGATTGGTATGCTTTTTTGTTGTTGTTTTTTATTAAGTACATATAGTTTCATTATTAACAAAAGGGCAGTTTTCAGGTGTTATTTATGTGACGACTTGCTGATCTTTTGTGTACATACACATATAAACTTACCAAGTATTCGAATCTCATTAATGAAAAGTCCAGATTTACTGTAATCGACTCGTTGGCATGGTAACGAGGTCGAACTTCTTTTCTGTAGTTTTCAAATAAATACACATATAAATCCGCTTCACTCTTATCACCTGAAATTAACATGTTAAAAAGTCTCAAAGTTGCCTTTATTCTCTCTGCTGGGTGAAACCGGGCAGGCCCTCCTTTTAAAAGACAACCAAATGAGATTAAAACCCAGACAATCAGACTTATCACACTATAAGAAATGAGGAACTAGAAAATTGTGTTGCAAATGAATGTAATGTTTAAACAACTTTTGAAGACTAAAAAGAGATTCAACATCATACTAGGTAACAGTATATGTTTAAAAACAAAATCAAAATTTAAAGGTGAAAAAATTGATGATTCTTCAACGTCCTGTCACTTGTTTTAAAATGACCATGTTGATATTAGGCTAATGTCCAGTGATGCTACGTATACAAAACCTAAAAGGCCGACAAGTGACGTAATAAGTCTGATCTTGTACTAAACGTCATTTGTCAGATCAATGTCGTACATGTATGCAACACGTGTTAAACAACTGAACAACAATGATACTGACAACATTATGTTGATCAATGTAAGACTTACCCAGAGTACATAATGTCTCGGCAAATAGGAGCAACACAACAAAATGAAAGCTTCCCATTTTGTTTACGTAGACTACTATATAGGCTTTATAATGTGACGTCATGAAATGCGTACGTGACATAACGTTTCCCCTGTAAAGTACTTTTTGTATTATCTCCCCTTACAAGATATTTTATTAAACCAATTAAGGGCCCACAGAGGGGCAATACAATTACTGAGAGGCAACTCCTCTCTAAACTGAAACTAATTAAGACTGATTAGCAAATAAGGAAGTACAATTATATATACATACATGCAAGTATTGAATATTGCCTTAATATGTGTAAGGGCCCACAGAGGGGCAATACAATGAATGAGAGGCAACTCCTCTCTTAACTTACATATAATAGCCAACGTTCTTGAAAGTAGTTTAGCATGTTGACCAGTGGCACCGTGGTTTAGGTTTTTTGCAGTGACAGTGAAAATATGGGCGCATTCAGTCTTAACAACCTGAACACATACATGTACAGAATTCCTATAAGAAATATTGGGTATATCTTAAAACCAATGATGCAGAGCAGAACTTAGACCAAAATCACATGTTATATTTAAGCAAAAACAAGTTAAAATAAGTTGATGACTGTCAAAGATTCAGCCTAACGCCCGCCAATGTGCAGACGTTAATTAAAATGTTTGAAGTTGTGCGAATCAGTCAATGGTTATTAGCATAGGTCATATAACTTTTGGTCTCGAACAATGGGGGTCGAGACAAAATTTACTAATTTGTTATAGATGCTCTATGCCGTTATCTGTTGATCACGTGACTTTCAATTTTTGCTTGTGCATAGATCTGTGTGACGTCATTTACAGTACTTGCTGTTCTATCTACTAGACATACATGTCATAAACGACAATGTTTAACTTTTAAATTTCTTTCTGATTGTGAAAAAAAGAATACATATATAGTGCTGTATAACTTGAATTGCTGTTCAGGGCAAAGGCTTAATGTAGCGCGCATATTCAATTTGCTTTACACGGAGGAGCGCTATTAGCGCCATTTCTAGAAAGTTCAACAGTTAATAAATGATGGATGCAGGTCTAAGAACATATACTATGACATTTCACTGGTGAACACGCGCCAATTGTATAACAATTCCTAAAAGCCTATATCGTCATGCAGCACCACTTGTAAATATTACTTAAGATCTATCCATTTCCAATTAATATGACGTCGGACAATTAAGAACTTAAAGCCATCCAGAGGTGAGACGCTTTGGGTTTTAAAGGCTAACGCTTTAACCACTCGGTTACTGAAGCCCAGAAAATCGAATGTTTATTCGTTGATAACTGTCACGCCGTTGCTTCATTTGTCATACTTAAATCTGACCAAGAATTTTCTTGGTCATAATTGCAGACGCCAATTAATTACATGTTCCACCACAATCAAACGAGGCCATGGTATTAACAAAGTCATTCTTTAATGGAGTTCGCCAGCACACGTGATCAATGCCCCTTAACGTTTGTGTGGAATGTTTTGAAAAACGTTAACGTCGAAATTTCCCGGAGTAGCGTCATCTTTACGGTAAAATGTGAACTGAAGCGATTCCATTTTAATAGAAATGGTTGTTCCACAGAAACGTTATGGGTTATCACGTGGTACACTGGCGAACCTCATTTCCAGACTAAGATCCAAACAATGTGTTTGTATTTTCCAACAAGCTTTTAAATTATTTTGAAGGACATATGTGTCCTTACTGTAGCTAAAGGTTTAACATTGGTATCATTTTCTTTTATGGTCTAGTGAAAATGGAATGATGTCAGTGGTAACCACTTCTGTATATATTGCATGCATCTACATACGCTGCGAATAGCTGCAATAATGCTGATGCGGCTTTAAAGAAACACTCACTCACTAAATATGCTGATGTAGGTGGGGAACTTATCACCAGCACCTGTCAACTATTGGATGAATTGGTGGGGTTAGATGTCATTGAACCGAAGTGAAAAATATGCAGCAGTTTTCCAATATCCACTTCAACTGTTCTATGGGATCTATCCACAATAGGCATACTTGCATGGACAGAGGCCAAACAACAGTGATGGGACAATAAGTATCATCAGTAGATTTATATAAGGCTAATATCGGTTAATTTATAATCAGCTTGTTTTAAAATAATAGGACAGATTAACCTTTTTTCAAAAAATACAAAATAGTCATTTATAGTTGTAATAGTAAATCTGTTTTAATTACATGTCATTATCATTTTTAGATGGTTTAGTCACTGTTTTGACTAATCTTCAACCTTTTTCTCACAATTTTCAGTCACTGATTCTCACTGCTCTCAATATTATATGTGGTACCCAACACAAACTTGCTTCAACAGGTGCCAACAACGTGAACTAGCTTCAACAAGTGTCCATATTTAAATATTCAACAAAATAAGGCATTTTTAGAAAGATTAAATCCCCATGCAAAATAGGTGCCAACAATACAAACAATTTATTTTTGTAAATATCAAATTAACAGGGCTCTTAGAAAAACAATTGAACAATGCTTGTATTTTAAAACTGCCATGTTGCATGGATACAACAGAGCTTCTACAATATCTTCAGAAATGACTAGACATCCACCAAATCTTCAGTAGTAACAGTTGTAAAAACAGACAAAAACAATAAAATCAGCCTTTGTTTTACTTTTATTAAGAAAAGTACAAATAATTAATAATATTAAGACCTTTAAAAGGAATGTCAAAAAACAATGAATGTTAAATAATGACAAATGTTCACATGCTAAATTATATATAATTCAAGTTATATCAGTTTTCAAAATATATCCTGATGGTGCCAGTCTATGTCTGGTATGTATTGGGAAGGACTGGTTACTTTTCTAACATATAACGTTACCCTATACTGTTTAATCCATAACAGCTCATTATAGTTCATGTTACTTGTTTCTGGTATGACTGACTTTAAATTAAGCTACACGTATTTGTATTTACCGGTATATTGATTCTTATAATAAGTTGTGATGAGTTGATATTTCACATGACATTTATTTAAATCCAAAAATCACAACACTTATATGTACTGGTGAAAACTTGATCACATTTTTGTTATTATTAGGATGATATGCTTCAACTGTAACAAACATAATAAAAAACATTTTGAACAAATAAAAAAAACAACCTTAACATATCATTACAATGATGATACAAGGTCAGCACTATTCCAGTTATAATTGTACTATTGCACATAAGGAGAAAAGGTTGTCTTTTCTTGTCTCAAGATGTGATATTTTTCTGTATCAGTTTTTCGTGTAACTATGTAAACACTGTAAGCTATAAATAAACATATACAATGTCCAAATTTATGTAATGGTATGTAAATTAAAATAGCATTGCTGAATCATAATATTTGTGTAAAACAACTTCATCAGATTTCATTAACTAGTAAAATGACATATTAACCAATCTCAAGTAAAAATGCAAAAATTATAACAAAGTTACTAATACTCTTACAATACACGAACACTTAATTGATCAACAAAGTTTATGAATTCACAATGTGTTTTATAAAGCTTGGCTGGTTAATTTTTGTTGCTTTGGGACAATACAATTTACTAATAATGTACCTAAAATGAAAATAATATGACAATTTTTTTTACATAAAACTTGATTGTGAGTTTTGCAAATATTTTGTTCTAAAAATGACATTTATGACTGGACCTTAAAACCATGCATATTATATAAGTAATAAAGTCTTAATTCCTTTTAGTTATAGATCCACTGCCATCAAGAAGCAAACATTTTAGCATATAATTTCTTCTCTTGTTGTTTATATTGCTCTATAGCTTTTTTAGCTTTTGTGAATTCTCTTTGTATTCCTGAAAAATAGAAAAAAAAACACATTGTATTTGTTATCTATAATTTTACCATATTTTGATAAAGAAACTGATAATAAGGAAACGACAGAACCAGAGGGCAGCAAAACCCACTTGATAACTTGCTGACATGGAAGTGCCATTGTACAAATATTGCCCCATAAAATAAACATGTGACTCTGATGCAGCAACAGACATCAAGGATGTGACAAGAGCTCTTTCACATTTTGTGCAGACAATAGAAAATAAAATAAGGTGATGGATAATATGTGAACAGAAAATAAAATAAGGTGATGGATAATATGTGAACAAACCATATGACATCAAATAATTTAAAACAAGAATTTACCTTTATCTGATGGCTCTAACTTCAATGCAGATTCTAAATGTTTCTGAAAATGAAAAAAAAAATGTTTATCATTTACATACAGTAGTTACATACAATGAAGAGCTTGATACCTTATAATAATTTTTATTAACACTATATTACAATGAATAGACATTCTTTTTTAAAAATTGATTGCTAAAATAATATCAAATTTATAGGAAATGTTACTTATGGCTAAGGAATATAAAATATAATTTACACATGTATCACTGAATAAACTGAATGGGACCAAGGTCCAAGTAATATTAATGTATACCATAGTTTATCCATTTTATTATCTTAATACCAAAATGGACACAAATATAGATATATGTGCAACAACATTTTACCAATAAAGTTGGTAACTGCTGACCAATTGTCATTGAATATCCCAACATAATCATGCCGGACTGGAAGGAAATAAGGCTTTACCTTTATATAAGATTACTTGTATTTTATGGTATATATATCACCATACCCAGGGAAGAAATGGCAATTTACATTTATTTGCCCTTCATATGCCCTTAAAGGTAAGACAAAGGTCCAGTTGTACAAAGATACATTAAAATTAATTAAAACATCATGACTTCACCCCATCTTCCCAGAACTGACAGCCTCGATATAAATGAAATAATCTTAACCGGGGTGTAAAACGCCATAAGTCTACTCCACCATCCCACTGACTGCCTTGATAAAAGGAAAAGAATCATAATTGGGATGTAAAACACCATTACTCTACTCTATGATCACCAAACTCAACGCTTAAATTTAAGTTAAACAATCTTAACTGAAGTGCAAACATCATTACTGAACAGTGACATAAAGCCTAATTAATTACTCAAATTTACTTATCTATGCACTTACTATGGATTCATCATAATTCTTCATTCCATTTAGAGCTTGTCCTTTTCTAAATAAAGCTTTAACATTTTTATCATCTAGTGATAATACCTGAAATAAACAATAATATTACACATTAATACAATACCTTTCAGAAGAGCACTAAAATTTCCTATGAATTTAGTTTATTGAAGACACATTATCTTATTTTCTCCAAGAAACATTAACAATGGATGTCAACACAGACATTAACACCAGGGGAAACATATACGGTACATCAGATCTTCTAGTCATATACCACTCTTAATTAGTACATAGCTTTTCATAGATTCTAAAAACTTAAGTTAATATTCATCTTAATCATGGACTAAACCTGCAAATTATGTCATGTTCATGCAATATGATTATCATTTAACTTCTTAAATTTCTAATATTCAGGGAATTATCTATTATGAGGACTGGTTCTTTTATTAAGTGTCAATTTACTTTTCAATAAATATTAGGATAAACGTCAAATAAGTACAGTAGAACATCCATCACTCTGACATCACCTAAAGTCATTATCTGATTAAAATCAAACTTATTTCCTATTGCATACTTTTAAATTCAAAACCTAACCCTAATCCTGAAACTTGTAGCATACAAATTCTGTTCAATGAAGTTGGATTTATCAGAGTTTCATTGTATATGAATTATAATAAAACAATTAAACTGAAATTTTTATCTTATAAAACTGGACAAACTTACTTGTTCGCACTGTTCTATTGTTCCATCAAAATCTTCAAGTTTTAAACAACAAGCTGCACTGTAAACAAAAATAAATATACATACAATAAAACAAAACATGGGAAAAAGTTTTTGACATTTTGTCTATTAAAGTAAAAGTGTCGTAATAACATGTCTGTGACTCTGTCCAATTAAATTAAAGATGCACAACAATCTCAATTCTTCAAAATACTACAATATTAACAAACTCAAACTGTATTACATGTATTACTTGTATAGGGGCAGCTAAGATTGATTGATTGATTGATTGATTGATTGATTGAATGGGAATGATTTAGGTCCATGTCGAGAATATTTCACTTATATCATGATGTTACCAGCTATGGGTGAAATGGCAGAAACTCAGGGCAATGTGTAAGTAGGGTTCTTTTACATACCAAACCTGCCATGACACGGGGCATCAGTTTTTAAGGTCTTTTCCAAAGGACCCCATTTCATTTATTTCTAAATGCTGAATGCTTGGCAAAAGAAGAGTCACTATCTATTTTAAGTCTTGGTTAGCCAGCCATGGTTCCAAGCCATGACCTCACACATATAGAGCAAGCAGTCTACCAACTGAACTACCACATTAGTTAGGGGTAACTAAGAATATATTTTTGTGATCACATTTTTTTCCTTTCTAATCATTTATTCCAATTCTAAGTTCTGCTATCATACAGAATAAATAATTTTAAAACTGTGGAAACCTAACATTGCCTACTTTAAATATACATACATAAATTCTTTTAAGATGCTAGCTTACATGTTTAATGATGCTGGTATACCAATTGTTTTCTCTATTTTTCCTTCATCCTCTTCAGGTATTTCCATTTGATCTATCATTTCAGCTATATATCTAACAAAATAAAAACAATACTTGTATGCATTTCAAATTTATAATTTTAGCAAATTGATCATCAAAACTTTTTTTGGTTTTAAAATGATCAAACCTATACAGAAATCAAAGACTATGATGACTTAGATTTCTCAATCATTTATATTGGGTGATTTTCAAAGCCTTGTTATATCACATACCACTTTAGGTTTTATAAGTCTGTGACGTGGGTTGACAGGAATACATTTTCCAGACATTTCAGACATTAAATTATATTTGATTTGCAAGTCTATCATCATGAGTTACGAATCAAGTTTGAGTTTCATTCTGGTTCAGATTTTTTACAATATATAGGCCATGGACTTAAAAAACAGCATTTTTTTAACCTTAACACTTGATATTGAACTAATATATTGTATGAGAATCATACATCATTCAGAATATATTATAAATATAAAACTTCGCTTGTACACACTGGTGCCTACTGATTATTTTAAAACTTGCTTACATAACAAATGTTGTAAGATTTTTTAACTTGTCTTGATTTTTTAAAATACCATACATATAATTCCAAATATATACAAACCTGAGTACTTTTTTATATTTCTTCTGTGCTAGTTTATACTTTTCCTCTTTAAATAAACCATTACCTATAGCCTTTACAGCGCCAGCTATCTCTAATATCTTATCTTTATTTTCTGTCTATACACAAACAACAAACATACAAACGTTACTAAAACAATCCTTACATTCTCTTTGATTGTGAAGGGAGAGTCGATGTGTAAAATGGAATTTTCATTTAGACATTTACCATTATTTTATTCATACCAGGGCAGTGCAGACTGGAATGATGGAGGGTGGTAAAAACTGAAGTATCAACCTTCAACAACTTTTTTACACTAGGATGAAAGATCTTATCTTATCTTTGTTTTCTGCCTATAAACAAACAATAAACATGCACTAACCTAGCAAACATTAGAGCTACATTCTTTTTGATTGTAGAGGGAGAGTGGATGGGTAAAATGGAGTTTTCATTTACCACAGTCACCATTATTTTATTCATATCAGGTTAGTGCAGACTGGAATGGTGGAGACTGGTTAAAACCAAAGTATCAACCTTCAACAAGCAAGTCCACTAACATTTTTATACTAAAACAGCTAAATGGTACATTTCATCACATAGTGCATATGCATAATCAATACTGACAGTACATGTATAAGTTAACCAGATACTGTAGCTTGTCTGCACGGCAGCTGAATAAAATTTCTCCATTAATCCATAAACTTATTAATAAATGCCTAAAACATTTTTACAAAAGAAAGTCAAATACTGAATTCAATAGAGGTTGTCTTATGGACATAACATTGAATACAGATGCCGAGGGTACAACAATCGCTCTTTAGCATTTGATGTAGACAAGCCAAAAAGTAACAGAACATTTACCTTGGTAAAATCTATGTCACTCTCAGTTGGAAAATCAGGATATAAATCGCCTGTACCGTCATCTTTAACAGCTTCTTCTCCGGGAGCTAACTCACCACAATCAGATATTACACACAGCTGAAATATAAAACAACAGCTTTATTTTAATACCCTATAGCTTCTGAGCTTCATGGCATTAACATATAAGCATTGTATTCCCACTTAATGCATGACAGTAATATTTTTGCAACCATTACATTTTAGCTGTTTTTGCAGTCAAAATTTGGCACTAAAACAAAACTGCACTAATTGTATTTCAATGACGTGTAAATAAAGCACTGATGCATTAAAATACATGTAAGACAGTGCAAATTCCTTCTGTTAAATGAAGTAAGTCAATGCTTATATATAGTGGTTTACAGAACTGAATTAAGTTTTTATTCTTATTTCTGATATATTTCAAACTATACTGGAATGTCAATACTCAAAAAACCAATTGAGACTGGAACCAAAGTTTATTGAAATTCAGTGACAATATCCCTAAAAACAATTAATAAAGTTATTACATGATATTTATCAATCACACATCATAATGATACCTACCTTTACAGGTTTTTCTTCTTCCTTTTCTACATCTTCTAGTTCTCTCACTATACCCATTCCTGTTAATACCTTTCCAAATATGACATGTTTTCCATTCAAATGATTGCAGTCTTTAGTTGTTATAAAGAACTGTGAACCATTAGTGTTTGGGCCAGCATTTGCCATACTGAGATATCCAGGTTTATCATGCTAAAAATATAAAACAATGTCCATTTTAACATAACATATATCGATGAAATACTAGAGACAATGAGTAATCATAATTACATGGCAGCAGAGTTTGTTAAGCAAGGGATTTGTCATCGCAGATTTTTCATGAAATTAATAAAATTGATAGGCAGAAAATGATGTTTTATTTTGTACATCAGGAAATTTTGATATCGGTTATTTTTCATGAAATTCAGCATTTCAAAATATTTGTAGGTGCGGTCTATCTAAACCAAACTCCATGTAAACTTAAAATATTTGTCTAAACTGAACTAAAGTGCAACCTGTCTAGAACAAACCCTGAATAAACCTGTTCAAACTGATCTACAATGTAAACTGCCTATTTAAACCCCAAGAAAGTTGAAAACCTGTCTAAATTGAGCTACAGTACAGCCTGTCAAAACCAAATCCAGGTAAACTGAATACCTGTCTCATCTGGATTAAATCTTCAATCTATCAGGTTTTTTAAGACATCTAAAACTCTAATACTTTACCTCAAAATGGAAGCCTTCATCTTCAAATTTCTCCCCATAGATACTTTCTCCTCCAGTACCATTTTTATTATTGAAGTCACCACCTTGTATCATGAAATCCTTTATAACTGAAATAGAGAAAATGAATATAGCACACAACCGTCAAATATAAAAATTTTCATAAACAGGAACCAATATAAACCAAACACCTTCCAGGGCAAAGGTTTGTTAGAATAAGACAGGCATTCACTGTACACATGTTATTTAAAAATATAAATTGCATAGTAAAATAGTTCAGTATATACAAGTTTTTGGTTAGCTCAGTGTTCTGTTTTCAAAAAATCCAATGTATCACGAACAACAAGCTAAGACTTGCACTTATGTTCAAAAGGTCATTACTCTCAGAAAAATGAACAAATCAACTGGGGTTATGAACTTATGATATACGCATCTCCTATCAATGTTGATGTTTTTCCCCAAGTTTTGTAAATTACTAAAATAGTGGTTTGTAGTTTTTGATAAGTGTCTGGGTGGACAGAAGGACAAAAGTTCACTCTACCTTCGAAAGGTGAGGGATAATAAAACACTATGTATATTGATATTACAAACAAGCAGCTTCCATCATCTTAGACTTTGCTAATGTTTTGTATTCATTGAGATTGGTTTCTTTTAAAATTGGTTTACAATTTGAAGTCAGAGACTTAACATCACCATTGGTTACTTCAAATAACCAATTGCTCATTAACATCAATTGAAACCCTTTATAATCACACAATTGTTCATGCTGGTCACATGACAAGACTTACAGAACTAATTATCTTCATTTGTTTTAACTAGCTATAAAATTAAGTTTTTAAAAAATTCACTAACTTTCTACATGACAAAAAACCTGATGGTAGTTTTCTAAAAGTTCTGCAACTGAAAAACCTTAATTTCCCAACTTTGGCACCAAATGGACATCAAGTCTGATACAAATTACTGGACATTCTATACTTACTTCTGTGGAAAGGACAACCCTTGTAGTGAAGTGGTACATTTGTTGTTGGTCCGATGCCTTTCTCTCCAGTACATAATGCTCTGAAATTCTCTGCAGTCTTTGGTACTTTATGTTTAAATAACTCAAAGACAATCCGTCCAACTGTAAAAAATAAATAGATGAGAGTGAATCTGGAGTAATGATTGCTTAAAAAGGAATCAAGTAAATGTATGTGTTGCATTAAAATGGGTACCAGACGATTTGCCCTATGTCAGTTCGCCCCAACCTTTTCTATTTCGCTCCCAAGGTCTAGGATGATCAATTCTCCCATTTTCTTTTTCTTTTTATTTTTAAATGGACACTAGTGATTATTATTACTTCAAACTTATAAACGATGATCAGCCGTTTCTGATTAGGCCGGAATACTAGGCTTGGGGTTCCTGGAATAGTGTTTCAGCTTGTCGCGTTCTGCAGAATATCAAAAAGTTTGCTTGGCATTGAAAGAAAGGTAAGTATTTCTAGAAAACATGCTTGAAGGCACAGTGATCAAAGGAACTGTGATAGTACCGGTAGTTATAAAAGGACACGTTGAACAGTATACCATACTGTGATTATCTGGGGTTAACATTCTTCATTTCGGATAAATAAATTCAAAAAATATAAAATTATATAAACTGTGTGTTATAATATTAACCAATAAATTGATAAATTGACAAACTTTGAATATTAACCAATAAATTGATAAATTCACAAACTTTGTGGCTTGTTTTATATGTTTGGACGATTTGTCTGGGGGCAAACTGACTTGGGGTGAATCTTCTTTTTCTTCCTTTTACTGGTAAACTTCGTCTTATTGAAGATTTTGTCACTTAATGTGCATGATCAACAACAGTAGTACAAAAATAAACCGGTTAAAAACATGATAAAAACAACAGTTGATGCTGGCTTTATTTGAGATGGTTGTGCACTCAAAATGACTCAAGTGAGCCTGCAGCTGGTGTGTCAGGTGGCAGTCTGTTCCACTCAATTGTTGTCCGGACAAAGAATGAGCTTTTGCAGTGTTGTGTGCTGACATAACGAATGTCTAGTGTGTGTTGGTGGACATGTCTAGACATCCTTGTCATTGATTTTGTGTAAGTGTTTGGGTCTATGGCAGCATGGCCATGCATGATTTTATATAGAATGGTCAATCGGCTTTCTTGGCATATCTTTTCGAGGCTCTGCCAACCAAGTTCTTGAATAATTGCAATTAAACTTGTTCTCTGACTGTATTGTCTGGTGACAAAGCGAGTCGCTCTATGCTGAGCCATCTCTAATTTGTCTATATGGCCTTGGTGGTAAGGTCCCATACAGTATCAATGCAGTGTATTCCACCTGTGGTCTTATCAGGCTTTAGTAGCAACACTCTTTTATTTTCTTGGCCAATATATTTCAATTTCTTTGTAGAAAGGTGATTCCTCTATTTGCTCCATAGTGATGTTTGATATGTGTTTTCCCCAGTTTAGGTCTGATGTTATGGTTACCCCTAAATACTTCGCAAGAGATTCACAATAACCAGTTGGGCCTAGAAGTAATACAAAGACTGATGCAAAGCTCCCCTCCAGACACAACCTTTGTATTCACAGATGGGTCATGTATCCAGAATCCAGGTCCATGTGGAGCGGGAGCAGTAATATTTCCACCACAACGGGAGGAAATCCCTCTTCACCGCCCAGTATCTAAAAGAGGTTCCATACTTCTAGCCGAACTTGTAGCCGTCCTTATGGTCCTAGAACATGTTATGCAGAACATCTCTGACTTTAACACTTCTCTTCTACACATATTCAGCGACAGCCAATCAGTGGTGGAAATTCTAACTCTAAGTTGGATAGAAGAAACATACAAAGAAGTGATTCATAACATCAAAGATCTAATTAAATCACTAGAAGACAACCAAATCTCCACCGTAATAGATTGGACACCTGGCCACAGTAACATCAGAGGCAATGAAGTGGCAGATATATTAGCGAAAGAAGCGGCTAAGGAGGCAGACAACCTTCCAATGGAGTCAGCAATATCTACACTCCAACAGATCAAGATGGCTAGTCACGAGGCCCAACTTCACAGGTGGCAGTCTAGATGGGATTTATCAGACAGAGGAAGAAACTACCATCAATACACAGCAAAAGTAAAATTCCGCAGGTTATTAGACTTCCCAATAAAATCATCTTTTTCGGCAGTACTACAACAACAAACCGGTTACTCCTTTCTGAACGGGTACAAACACACAGTCAAACTCGTCCCAGACAACAGATGTGCCTGCAGAGAACCAGAGACCACAGAGCACTTTCTGCTACACTGCCAGCTGTATGATATGCCTAGGAATACCCTGACAGATATCATTCGAGCACAAGTAGCCGAGTATGTCGTTGAGACAGGAAGAAATTCTCCGACAGTAACAAGTACTAATCCGGAGCAACATTGATCCTTGAATTCCGTCATCTTGAATAGTTAGTTTACAAGTGCGACAAGTTACAATAGGGAAAAAAATACCAGAGAGCAAAGACTACCAGGAGTATATTGGTGCCATTTGGGCCCGGAATCAAGGATCAAGGAGATCATTCATTTGTAAGGTCAATTTAATTTGATTTCTACATGTCAACTTACAAATTACTGTATTGTTGTTCAATTGTCTCCGTTGCAAGACTGGTTCAAGAAAAAAGGAAATAAGTTGGGATTCAGAGGAACTGGTTTTTCAAAGCGGCGATGTTAGTCATATAAGATGTAGCTTTGTTGTGCCTTTGTGCTGATCTGGTTAAGTGAAATATATATGGTATGCCCATGTCCAACATATTTTTTTCACTTTCGGTCTAAAATAATTTTATTTGCATGGTAACGAGTTGGGTCTAAATAAATTAAAAAAATAATGGGATTCAAAATTGTGAATTTTTGTTAGATATAAGACATTTTTGAAAACAATATTGCATACCCTCTTCTCCTCCTATTTCAACATCAAAGAATACACGTGGATTTTCCTCGTTTTCCATTCTATCTTCTTGCCGGTTGTTGGACACGCTTTAGATCTCTTATATCAAATTATGGTTCTCATTTAGATGCTTTGCCTACAGGTAAACATGCGACTTTGAAACAAACGCAATTCTGACGCAGATTGAGTTATCAGTGTTATAAGCGGTCTTGTGTTTAAGCAAAGGGCCTATTGTGCTCACTTGGCATGTTACATTTCGGACATTTGGGCTCACCTGGCTCATGATCAAAATCAAATCTTAGAAACCTTAAATTCATAAATAAAGGGGAAAATCTTTTTCAAACATTGAAATGTTTATCAAGTGAATTTCTTAATATTTAAAACACCATTTCTAATTTTATGAGCATGTTACTAGCCAATACTGGCCTGTTGAACGTTTAACACAAATTAGTGCCAAATTGACAGCTCGTATCTCTCCCCCTCGTTACCTAAATCAGTACTTCTGCAGCTATAATATAGATCTATCCCTCATAAGCAAGCTTATCCATATCTCAGCCACTTGGTAGCCAATAGACCTTCCACTCCTTTCTGTTAGCTCTGTGTTACTTTGGACAGGACAGTAATGTACATGTTTTTTTTTTTTTTTTTGCATGGGGGGACAATAGTATACATCAGTATGAGAATTGATAACTCTCCAAACTTTGAGAATCTCGTGTCTACGAATAAACTATTACATTAACTTACTTGTAGAAGGTCTGGTTTTCTCCGGGCAATCATGTTTCTTTCATCATCCCTGAACTTGCTATCTCAATATAAGACATAATAAGTGAAAAAATCTTGACTGGGCCTTATAAACACAATTGACGGATTGCCGGCCACGCCCACAATGTTTCGACAAAGGCCTGGCATGTTGAATTAGACACAAAAAGAATGAAAACTCGGCCTGAATTGTGCCGTTTAATGGCACACTGACACTAGAGTTATTTGCCTTTATGCTGGCTAGTGTCGGAAAATTGTGGGTGGGGTCGTCGGAATGTCAATAACTCTACTCCACAAAATCCAGACACAAAAGATTCATGCAAAAGATATTTTCAGAGACTGTGAATAAAGTAAATGTTCTAAAAAAGGATCACGAACATTCTTATTCTGTGTCAAATGTTACCAAAAGAGTATTTTTGGAAGTAGGGTATCAACATTAACTAAAAATTAAATCTTCTAATGCAGTATACTTACCAATAATTAGGGTTTTTGTGACCTTTCTAATACATTATAGAATGCAATCCAATGGTGCTTATAAATCATGTTGAGATCAGTTTTGACAACAATTGTTTTTCCATTTTCTCTTTTCAATTTTGCAATTCTTCTACCAATCAATTTACTTGAACCAAATTTGGAACTTTTATCAATTATTTCATTGCAAAAGCAGTCTATATTAAATCAGATAAAGAACAATAGTCCTTCACAAATATAAGTTGTCAAAATTAATAGCATTAAAACTGCTGTTTATCCAAAACATCCATTTCATACACCTTATTGCTACCTGATAAAATTCAAACTAAACTATTGGCATATTGTATATTTGGGCATTTGCAATTGCCCAATAGATCTATTGTATTGATATCTTTGTGAAAATGTTCAGATGCATGGTTTAGTAATTAAAGCTCTGAACTCATGATTCAAGGGTCTTGGGTTTGAAGCTCAGTCCAACTGATTTGTCCTTGTTCAAGACATTTAATTTTGGTATGATCAATTTTACTCAACTGGTAAATGAACGTGCAATGACAGACCTGTTGGGGTTATACTAGCTTGTAAAGGTCTGGAATCATAAGAGGAGGGAAATTACAGTGATTTTAACTGGGACTAGTGTTGAATAACACCCAGAAACACTTTAGTAGAAATAGAACATATCAAGCTACCTAACAAATAATTCATGTGGGGAGTTCTGTTTTCTTTCACAACACAAAATTGACATTAAGATAAGCATTAGCCTGATAAGAATTATTTTATATAGGCTTGAGACTTCCTAAATGTGATGTATCAGGCCAAAAAATACTTATTGGTCATTCAATTTTAAGATTTTTGTTTCTACTAAATCTATCTCAATTTATAATTAAGATTATATATATAAAATGTACACAGCAAAGTGAAGGAAGAATGGTTTACACTTGCCACATCACAGATACTAGTATATGAAAGGATTACACACTGCAAATGCAACCCTGTGCATATTTAGTTTTAGCATAAGACATATCCTAGTGGTGAAAATTTGTGAGTTCACTTAAAAAATATCAGTGGTTTTCTCTTGGTACTCTGGATTCCTCCACCACCAATAAAGATTGCTTCAATAAAAGTGAAACAATTTTGACTGGTACAAACACAATTCCAAGCTTCCAACTTTCCATATACAGATTACGGTTGGGTTTTCATTGTAATTATAAAGTGGGAAGCTGAATCTCTTCCAACAGTACTAATTTTAATTTAATATGACAATTAAAATCAATCAAAATGCAAAGACACAGTTATTTAAAATTTATTTCGTTTTTTCTATTATCATTACAATAAGATATAAATCCTACAAATGATAATTGTTTTCATGAAATTTATAAAATTGTAATGCTACAGATAAATGTATAAATAATACAATATACATACAACAGCTACTGTTGAATATATCAAGAATGTGTTTTGAAGTATAACTTACAGTTGAACAACACATCTTGTGTATGAATTCAACATATAAAGATGAACTAAAATATCACAGTCAAACAAAATCAATGTAAAATATAGATAAAATATAACAAATGATAATCTTTATTAATTAAAACATGATGATTTTAGAGTTACAGATTTCCAACGCTATTCATATATACTTAGCCTTTTTTTTACAATGTTTCCATGATTCCTTAAAGCACTTAAGTAATTTATTCATCATATTTAATATCAACAATGTATAAAAAATCATCAGTATCATAAAACATTCATTAAGGCATGTCTACATTTGAGAGGTCACAAAAGTTGTTATTTTTATTGTCTATGACCCAGTCATGTGTGATGCTATTGTTTGTTGTATATTTCATAATAACAATGTCACAATTATATTGACTTCCTAAAGTCAAGTTATAATTATTTATTGTTTCTTATTTCTTTCATAATATCATCTTTAATGTTAGACTGTTGTCCAAGCCCAACTTAGAATCAGGCAATACTGGTAATAGTTATTTATGTTAATAGTGAAAACATCGGACGGATGTGAAATTTCTGCATTATTAACTGAAGTATTATCACCAACTATCTTCATTGTCAGATCCTTTGTCACTGAAAATAGATAAATATAATTTTATAAAAAATATATTTTTCAACAAAAAAATTACAAACACAGCTATAAATCAATTTCATTTCAACAGTAAAACAATAACAACATCGTTTATTTATATGTTAATGTAATTTATATTCAAACCAACTACAATTTTTTTCTCAGAATCAGATAATTTTTATGGAAGACATATTCATTAGAAATTTCAGTGTCACAAAAATGATATGTCATTATTTAAAAGCAGACCTAATATGAACTCCCATTTCTATGGCAAATGCTTTTTCAAGCTACTATTTCAGATTGTTTTTACAAAGAAAAGAAACATCATCTAGTTGTCATGCTTTCTCTGATGTAAGGTAGATAAACAGAGTCAGCAGATACATACCTTTGGATATCCTCAGCTACAGACAGTTCCTGTTCTGACTGAGTAGGAGTTTCCTACAATAAAATTTAATAAACATGTATTGGTTAGCCAAAGACATGAAACTATACCAATTGATATGGTATTTTATCTTTACATGTTATAACTACATGTATGATACATTAGATAAAATGGCAAATAACATTAATAGCTGAGAAAATACTTGTTTGTTTATTTTCAGGCAATATCTAAGAATAGAAATTCACCAAGCATCGAGCAGAATTGAGCACAGCTTTCTCAGATAATAGACAACATATGTCACAGATACTGGAATACTGAACAAATATTATAATCTTCTATATTAAAGTCTTCTTGAATCATAATTATAATATAAATGCCTTAAATAATATGTAGACAAATACATGTAAAATGTTAAGACATAATTTCCAATCTTTGTTATTTCATTTAATTGTGTTTACTGTATTCATCAAAATAAATCTGAAATGAAATTCTATTTACCTGAGTTTTATGTCCTTTTGACCAAATATCTACAGTCTTTTTAGCCACCTGTAACATATAAATTAATTACTTGATAAAATTATAGGCCCATCTTAACTGTTAATCTTGATAAAATACTACAATATACAAGTGTTGTAACTTTAACAAAGTGATTAAAAACTATTTCCATAACCACCTTCCTTATGGGTAACTATAAATACATGAAATATACACAACTAAACAAACTAAATTAATGGTAGTCATTCAAGTAAAATTAAATCAGCAAACGTTTTCAAAACTTGAATATAAATCAAAACACTTCTAACTAACTATCACCTGTGAGGAAAAATTTATCTTGTGTGAAATCTTAAAAATATGAACTACATTGTATAATAACAGGAAATCAATGGCTGCCATGTGTATATCAATACATAAACTGTGTAAAACACAACAATAATGTTTCATAGAAGTGGGGTTTGCCAATGTACCATGTGATACCTTTTAACGTAGGAATAAATCATGCTTGCATTTACATTATGGAATCACATAAGTTACAGTTTTCCTGTAGAAAGGTGTTATTCCTGGAAATATCTTCCACATTGTTCTGCACAAAACTTGTTAGAGATTGAACACATGAGATGCAGGTGAACTTCATTATATTAATTTTTTTTAAAACTTTTACACTTGACACGACACTTATTCTCATTTTCAAGATACAGAACCATCACCATTTAAGACAGAGTGAAAATTACAAAATTTCATTCTTACAGAAAGTAAACTCAAGCATCAGAATGTAATAAGCAATTGGAGGTTTTTACTTACTAAAACATTGTTTAACAAAACATATTTCCAAGGACACTCATTGAATGTGAATCATTTGTTGACAGTGACTTTTGTGCAAATGATCATGTTTAGTTTTCTTTTATCTGATAATTTGTTTTTATGTGGTTTATACTTATCCAGCATGTCAAAAATGTTATTTTAATATTTATGTTAATTTTTTTCTTGAAATTGTGATACAAAAAGTTTTGAAATGCAAATTTTTGGAATATAAATGTTTGAATTTCCATCTAAATTTTAGCTTGAGAATTTTAACAGTAATTATAGTGACTAGTGACAGCTATAACTTGCAAAAAGAGGGATTTTGGTAATTTGTTTTACAACTTTCTATTCTTGATAAACTGTTGCAGTTGACTGGCATATAGCATGCATTTTTAACACTGAAACGTTTTCTAAAAGCTTAGCAACATCAAGATTTTCTACAGTTCAGAAAGCAAGAACACTTTAAGCATATGGTCTTCAACCAAACACTCATCTCTACACCCATACACAACATAAATATTGCAAGGTTAGCTGCTATTCTAGGATGTGACATACTGGCTTAAATCACTTGACTTTCTACCTACACCAGTTCTTACACTCATAACACAACACCAATATTGCAATGTTAGCCGCTCCCCTGTGATGTGACATGCAAGTATCGACAGACATTTTACATAACTTTAGAATATAACATACTTTACAATGACTGACAAATTAATTACATGTTTAACTTACCATGTTTTTCTGTTAAAATTGAAAAATAAATTCAAGAGATATTGAGAAATAATTTATTGGATCCTTTAAAGACATACCTTTATTCAGGTTACTGTAGAGAAGTGAAAATCTAGGTAAAAATAACTAATGAGTTTAACATGATTTATACATATCAAAAACCAAATTTATACAGGTAATTTGACAGCGAGTATTCAGCTATCATTTTAAGAACAATACTAGTATATAAAATAAACCTGTTAAATTTGTGTGAATGACATTTCAAAAAAACAATAAGCTTATGTAGTTATGATATAGAAGTATTGTAAACTATTTTTAATTGTAATAATAACTGTGAGAAATTCAAACTTTGGGAATAATGAAGGATAATTATGTTTTTTTAAAAAACCTTAAACATGACATATAAGCCCCTTATAGTTGTAACAAATACTTTTATCTCTGTAGGACTTACTTCTTTTTCCTTTTCCTTCTGTTGTTGTACCATTGCCATGTATTGTTGCATTACGGGATCTATACCATCATCACCAGCTGGTTTAACATCAGCTGACTCCACTTTCTCTGTCTCATCATCTTCATCACCAAAATCCTTAAATAACACAATTATTACTAATCAATATTCTAAGAATATTTATTTTTTTAATTTATCAGATGCTAATATCTAATTTCCAAATTCTTTGCAAATTTATAATTTCTCTCCAACGCAACTTAATCTATAAAATCTATTTAATTAATCATTATTCAACTCTGTTACTTGAACTATTCCATATGACCATTTTCGTCATGACAATACAACCTTAACAGTACAGACACTTCTTTTACACTAAATAAAATGTAATATGTAAAGCATGTTTGTTTCTGTTTAATATAATTTTATGTGTTAAAAGTATTATATACTAGAATATTTTGGGGCAATATCTTAGTCCCAAATCAGAAATCTACCATTGGTACATGGAAACATGGTATGTACTTTAATACATGTACTAAAACTATGATACAATTCCCTTAATCCCCCACCCCACACTCAACAATAAATTTAATACATATTCATAAAATTACTCTGATGTGTTAAGTAACTTACACCAGACTTCTGAAGTTTTTGTAACTCTTTTTGTTCTCTCTCCCATTCTTCTTGTTCCTTTCTCTTCCTTTCCTCTTCTTTCCTTTTTCTCTCTTCTTCCCAGATTCTTAATTCTTCTTCTTCTTTTTTCTTCTTTTCCAATTCATCTTGGTCTACAAAATACAAAACTCATAATTTTAAAATTCCCTATTTAAGAATAAGACTTATCTTGAACATAAATTATTACTGATACAGGACAACAGGACTGCTGGCAAAATAACATACTAGTAGGTCACAATTCAGTTTATCACAACACTTTTACCCCAACCTTTAACAATGGACAATGACAGTTGTGTTCACATTAAGAGATAGGCTAAGAGTTTCAAATTTGATTACTTAAGCACATATAAGTACTAGCAGTTAAAGTCAGAGTTGTAGTATTGTGTAGCTAGATTTATCACATATGAACCCACATGCAGCTCGAGTAATCAAATTTCATGCAGCTACAGTTATCAATTTTTGGTATTATGCTTCTTAAATAATATACTCTTAGTCTGAAGTATCGTGTATTTCTATCAATCAAAGTTTCACTATATTCCACAAATTTACCTGGTTGAATTTTCCACTGGTCATCTAAGGAAGGAGTTTTCCATGCGTCATCTAGTGACAAGGGAGGTAATTTACCTCGTGGAGGAGGACCAGTTGGAGTATCTGCTATCTTATCCTGGATAAATTTCTCTGCAAAAAATAATAATAATGATATTAATAATTACAATAAAAAGTGGGATTATTACTATGTAAAATATATAACATAAATAAAAACGTAACTGCTCGAGTTGTCTTTCTTCCATTATTTTTGCTTTATCGTGTACAGACAGGACTGAGTAGAATACTGAAGAAACATTTATTTTTGTGGAGTCCAATTTACATGGCTCTACGAATAAATACCATTTTATAGGGCCATTTATCCATGGTTTAATCAGAAATGGTATACTAATAATTACACATATCATTAATATACTATTCCGTTGACATGAACTTTATAGAGTGCCAAGGTTTCCATAAAAAACAGTGAAAACTTGGCCACCATAAAAACAAATGATTTCACAGTATTATGTCTTGACAAAAGTTAATCACACTTACTTTGTTCTACAGGACTGTTCCCTGTACTGGACCCTGAACCAGGAACTACTACAATACTAGGTGACCCTGGTCTAGCCTCCAGGTCGGATACAGTTATTGGTCGAGGTCTTTCTATTCTCTCATCAGCACTATATCACAAAATAAAAATGTCAATGTTAATATCATTAATATAAAAATTGAACTTTATTTTAAAAAATTAGCAATTACATGTACCTAAACTTAAAGTCAATGTATCTTCTTCACTTTTAATTATTGAAAATAAGATTTAAAAGTGAATTATTGAAAATAAGATTTAAACAAATTTTTTCATTAGACATAAATAAAACTAAAATTTAACTGTCAAGTCCTTTGAAACACTTGCATGTATATGTACCGGTACTTAAGTATATAAATTTTCAGTAGGATCTCTTCAGATTCTAACAAGACAATGACTATATCCTTAATTTCAAAGATATTAATAAAACAATAATTTAGATTTGCTTGTTATTACTGTAGATCTCTATACTTAGACAGATAACTGATAAAAAAATATTGTAAAACTAAACACAAATATTGACAATGTTGCTTTTAAATGGTAGCATGTCTCATCTGTGCCGCTTCATCAAGGCGAGACATCATGTCTTTCTTTGTAATATAAAATATGAATGTTGGATGTCATTGTTTACTGGTACTTACTTCTCATCATCAGACATGTTAGACAGATCAAATCTTGGAGGAGGTTTGTCCCTTGACGAGGACGGAGCTGTTAACTCATGTAAACTATCTATAAAAACATTATATATTAGTACCGTAAAATACAATATTAAAACACAGCATTTTAAGTAATTATTAGGATTGTTTGTGTCATTACTCTAGCACATGTTTATAAGCTAAAATGATCACTTTTATTAGACAACAAGTACTAAATATTATTTGGCCTGTAACATTCCATTAGCATGTACAGGGGTACAAGTTATGTAGACAGTGACATTGCTGTCCAATTTAAAAATACCTTCAGTCTATAAAATTGAAACAAGTCTGAAACTATACCACATCAAGTTAATTTGAGTTGAATTTTGTTGGAAATACATACACATATATATATCACATAACCCTCCTGTTTATTGATGGAATAAAACAGTTTAATATTTTTCGTATTACACAGGTACCCATGTAATATCACTTGATTGTGATGTAATCAGTTATCACGCTTCTGATTTACATAGTGGTCGTGCCTAATGACGTCATATGAAAACTGTGTCAGTCTGTTGTTTATTTTTTTACTTTTGAAGACTTTCCGATTCTTTGAAAAATAATTTTGATGCACTCGGAAAAATATTATGATTTAAACTTACATACTGATTATGTCTTTTTTTCTAGGTGATTAATTTACTTTTACTATAACTAAATAGAACTATATTCTTACTTGCGCAGTTAATTTGGAGGTGATTTGTCTGACCTAGATAGAAATCGTCTGTTTCTATATGGCATCAAATAATATGTACATGTCATTATGCCTCGGTATATATATAGAATCTTAGACTCGTGAGGGTTTAATATGAAATTTATTAAACTCGTTCAATAAATTTCATATTAAACCCCCACTCGTCTAAGATCCTCTATATATATACATGTATATATACCAGATAGACCAAGAAAGAAGAAAATTTCTGTACCACTGCTCCATTATAATGTTAGGTATACATAATTATCATAAACAAAAGTTTACCATTTATTTCTCTTTGTCCTTGGTATGGAGTTGATGACATTGGTCTATGTATAGGACTAGCAGTTGGGGAAGGAATCTTTTCACTTCGAGTACCTTAAAAACAAATGTGAATATTAACAACTTTTATTTGATGAGTCAACTGAATTCATCTACAGCTCAAAATTTCACAGATATAAAATCTGATAAAAGAATTGTTATTAGCTTGAAGTAAAAGTCATGGATCAATCACAAAGAACTCTGATTTTTGAATCAGCAAATAATCTTTGATAAAACAATATTTTTAGTTCAATTCTGTCCTGATCCTATAGGCTCATTAGACTGATGTTTAGGCAAACATTTTCGGTTATTTTTTGCATAGAAGAATTGTGCCACAGTGATGTTATTATTTCACAAAAAAAAAAAAAAAAATACTGTAAAATTATCAAATGCACTAATTTGTTATTTAATTTTTTTAAAATTAATATTAAGAAATGATTTTTTTTTCTTTTTGTTGTAAAAAAAAAAAAAAAATAAATTGCACGTTTTGGACACTATAATTCACATAAATCTAAACAACTACGTCCTTTATTATCAGTAATCTGTAGTGCAATACATACTTGTACCATGATAATCTTTGTTCTGACTTCTCCTATGAGGCGAGCGACTTTTCTCTGTTGGTAAGGATGTGGCTGGATTTGTTATTTTATAATGGAAATCCTGATATGCCTTTTCCAAATTCTGAAATAAAAGAAAAAAAATATCTGCTCGGAAAACTATTTATTTATAATTTATAGATATGAAGTCTTCCAAACATGAAAACATTAACAAAAATTCTCTTAAAGTAAAAAAAACTTTTACTGCCCAAAATCTGAAATGAATAACAATTATCTGAGAGTAAAATACTTTCAACATACAATTTTACATATAAAACTAAGATCAGCAATAGTGACAAAGTAAGGAAAGTAAGCATACATGTACAATGACATACCAAATCAAAGGGTCAATTTATACCAAACAAACCAGAAGCTCTAAATAAATTCTTCACCTGGTAATACTAATATCATCTTATAGCAATACACATTTAATGGGAAACTAATGGAAATTAGAATTACAGTAAAACCCATATATATAAAGACCCTCCATGTGAGCTAAAACAATCTATCACAAGAATCTATTGCAAGTTTTGAATTCGGATCAAGATAAGGGAATTCCTATCAAGTGGTCAGATATTTTCTCAAAACAATAGTCTTAATAGACAGTGACCTTTATTATAAAAAGGTGGTCACCATAGCAGATTTTATGAATGCAATTCTCATTTCAACAGAAAGGTATGGTACAAATATGAAGACTGAACTATTAAGTACAGATATACAAACCTGTGCTTCTTTTTCTAGATTTTTAAGTCTATATTTTGTTTCTGCTACAATATCTCCTGATGCTGTAGAGGTCGCTTCATCCTCTGATAAATCTGTATATGACTTCCTGTTAAATGCTGAAGGAATTCCATACTCAATTTCTATATCATTATACACATCATTTGTGTCATACCGTCTCTCCCGATGTCGTCTTGGACTAGAACTTTGTACACCTGCTAATTTACATACTTCGTCATCGTCTTCATCATCTGCTGATTCAGCGGATCCAGCTTGTCTCCTGGCTGTGTGAAAAGACACAGATCTACTGAAAATAATTAAAATAAATAATTATAATACAGGTAAGTCAAATAATCTTTGAATATGAATATAATTATTTTTCATTTATATATAATTATTATTCACTCATATGTAATTAATTTTCATTCAGTCATAGTTATAAACATATTAAATAAGCAAAATCACCAAAGAATAAGCCATAGTTCCCTAATAAAACAATTACAATGTATGTGTTTTAGGATCACTCGTAGTTTACTGTGGTAGAAATCCAAACCAAGTCTAGATAATTATTCTGATTACAGTTTACACCAAATAGGTGCATATGTTAACTTCATTCTATTAAATAAGTTGAGCGACTCCAGTAAATTCATTTACAATATTGACTTTTTAAAAATAAATAATATACTTTTGCAGCATTTTATTAAAAATGTAGAATTAATTATAATGGATTTAAGTGCACATGCATGTATATTCAAAGATTTTTTTCTCAACAACTTACTTTCCTTCTCCATCTCTCCCAGGTTTATGATACACCTCATTATTCAATGCTAAAAGTTAAATAAAATAATGTTCAATTTTTTAACTGAGAAATTTAACAATGCATTTATGTATGTGTTAAAACCAGATGCAAGTTCATTATTAATATATAATTATATGATAAAACCTAAAATATACATGTTAAGACATCTCAATTTTATACATATTCTACTCTTAACTGATTAAAACAAGGCATTTTAAAATTATTTTAAACATGGAATCGAATCAATTCTTCATTTCAAGATGCAACATTTGAGATTTTATCAAACAAAACAGTATGTTGTAACAACATAAGGATCAACAATACTATACCTGTAGCAGTCATAGATAACTGTGATCTAGCGTCTACCAATTCTCTGTTCATTTCTTTCATCTGTAAAGTCTGTTCTTCAAATCTCCTTAATAGTTCTCTATTTCTGTCCATCTGTAGCACAAATATAATGTTACAAGTATGTTAGTATATAAGGGCTATCTAACATCTGTTAAGAGCTTATGATTGTTTGCACCCAAAACAAAACCATCAACCCAATCTAAGTATTGCCATAAGAACTTTGTGAACCTACAACTTTTAGCTTTTAGCTGGTGGTGTCTCCATATCAACAATAAAATTAACTGAAAACAAATCCACTATTTCACTTTACCCAAAAACACTAGCAGTAACAGCCTTTCCACTGTGCCAATGACAGGGACTTATTCTAACATTAAAATTTTCTCTGTTGTAAAAGATCTTATATCATACCTCTTCCTGAAGTCTTTTATCCATCTGTGTTTTCTGTGCATTAAACAGTGTTTGTTCCTGTCTCAAATTCTCTCGTAACTTCTCCATATCTCTTTGTAACATTAATGTTTCTGGTGTTGGTCTTCGTAACTCTCTTAACATCTCTTCTTGTCCTGTAAAATTAACATAAACAACATTATAATCATGGCATCAACTATTATCTTTAGCAATTAAGTGATGAAAACATCAGTAAATATTTATTAAAGTTTCAAGACCATTTAATTGTCATGCTTCCACTTTTCTTATAGTTCCATGCATTTACACATACAATTAAGTTTTTATCCTTAATTTATTCACACAAAATCAAGTTTTTTTTACTAGTTTAAACTACCAATTCAATTTACTCCATTATAAAATGTTTTTGCTTGTGTGCAGCTAGAAGAAATTATAAGTGTATAAAAATCTTAATTTGTCAGATATATGAATTTGGTTAGATTAGACAGACATTCAGTTAAGACAGTGATCACTACACTTGTAAACTTAATTGTTCAACTTACTTCCTCTTTCTCTTTCATTTAACTGCAATAATTCTGAAAGACGTCTGAAATATTAAAAGGTAAATATGTATATTATATTAAACTATATTAAAGTTTTATTTAATTTTCAATTAAACTCATCTGTGTACCAGAATCAAATATGCCAAAAAAATCCACTATGGTAGCTAAGCAACCAATAAAACTCATCCCCTACCCATTCCCATAAGGAATACAGCACATATTTTAAACTACCAGGTCATATATACAGTCAAACTTGTCTATAAAGGCCACTAAGGGTACCAGTAAAAGTGGCCTTTGTGGGCAGGTGGTCTTTATATACAGGTTCAAATAATATGAATAAAGAACAATTTGGAAACAATTCTACTGGCCTTTACAAGCAAGTGGTCCTTATATGGAGGTGGCCTTTAAGGCTGGACTGTAACCGTTACAAATGATCATTTATACAAGACACAATATAAAGTAAAGAATGTCTCTGTTTTCATTTTTTACAGAGGAAATGTTGATGCTCCTGTGTCATCATTTTGTTTTCATATTTACAAAATACACAATGTGTAGACACATTTCTTAGCTATCTTAAAACATTTTTTTAAATATCACTTCACACAATATAGACAAATGACACACAAAGGAAGACCAACATTTTCTCTATAAGATCCAAGGAACTGTATCTTTTTTTACTTAACGCACACAAAGTGAATGAGGTTCATGTTTAATTTCAAACAGACAAACAAACTTACGTCCTTAGAGTCTCTAATTCGTTTTTCATCACAACATTTTGTTCTTTTAAAAATTTGTAATCAGACATCTACAAAAAAATATAAATACAATATTATCATTTATAAAACTGATATATGTCTGTCTGACATATGCATATTGATGTCTGTTTCTTAAAATTTACATCTACATTTGAAAATGCATAAAGAAGACTATAAGTGAAAGAAATAATGGAAAGTGTGGAATGGTTGTAATGTTGTTTAATGTAAGTTTTCAGCTTTTCGCGATTGAAAACCAGTGTATTAAACTCTAAGGATTAAACAAAGGGGGTGGTGAAATATCAGAAGAAACCCATTTTATAGAGCAAAGTAACTATTGTTTACTGATGTATTTTACCTGTGGCAATAAATATTTTAAATACATTTGTAAAACAACACCCCTAACCCCTTAGGTTCAAATCCAGCACAGGAGTTAGCTTACCAAAGTCAGTGGGTTTTGTTTGGGCACTCTGGTTTCTTCCAACATTCCAGAACTGGCCGCCTATATATAAATGAAAGAATTTTGACTGGGGTATTTAAATACTCCACTCTGCTCCACTTCTTTCATAAAGCCATGATTCTCTAGAAGAAATGATGGCCACGCATAATGCAAGGACTGTTGTAACACTGACCAGGTTGTAATAATAATGTTAACTTACATCTCTGATTTTGGTATTTAGATATTCTATCTGAGGGCTATTGTAATACTGACCAGGTGGCAATTGAAAGTAAACTTACATCTCTGATTTTGGTATTTAGATATTATATCTGTCTGGATGATGATATGTCTTTATGTTTCTCTATCAGAAATGATGGTCACATAAAGAGAAGGGCCATTGTAATACTGACCAGGTTGTAACTGAAGGTTAACTTACATCTCTGATTTTAGTATTTAGATATTCTATCTGTCTGGATGATGACATATCTTTATGTTTCTCTTCATCTATTACAGTCTAAAAATAACAAGTAATAACTATATTAGCACCTCCAATTCCAGCAATCATTGTTAGGTAAACTCCCTGCAATCATTGTTAGGTATGGTTAAAGATTTGAAACAACAGATTTGTAGTAACATTAAAACATTGGAAAAATATTGATGTAAATAACATAAGAAAAGTAATAACAATGGCTTGTCTCTGTTCCTAAATTACACAGCAAGACATAAATTAAAATCATTCAAATTCTTTAAAATGATGGTGTTCAACAGTTTACCTCACAATACCCTGATGTACAGATGTCTTTCATTAAGAGACAAATATAACATCTGATAAGTCTATTTGCAGATACTGGAGAAATACATGTAGCACATTTATAACAGATTTATAACAACAACCAGGTCTATAATACCTCTAATTCCTTCACTCTGACTGTTTTATCTTTTAAAGCATCTTTAATACTTTGTATACCTTCTTTCTCATCACCAACTCTTCTCTCCTCATCTAAAGATGATAAAATAATTCTATATAGCCAATACTGCATTAAAATGATTAAAAATATCTCATATGGAATAGGTTTGCTGAATGTAATATGATACAAATGAAATGGCATTTTGACATGTCCCATATAAATAAATAAAATGTTGTTACTTAATAATTGAAAGTTATAATTAAACATAGCACTGTCCTGCTCGTAGTTGGGAAAATTGTGTTGTGGGACGACAGAATATAACCGAAAATTCGGGGGGGGGGGGGGGGGGTCGATCTATGCATAGTCCGACGGATGTTTTTTTTTTTTTTTTTTTTTTTTTTTTTTTGAAAAAGAAACAATGTACCAAACCATGTATTGCTGAATTAAATGGTAGAAAATAATAATTTCATAAATATATGAAAAAGACAATCGGTAATTAAAATTTAAAAAAGTTGTACCCGATCGTTTTGTCATTTCGGATAGAGAGAAAGTAGAGTTTCGCAGATCCTACCGTCGCTATGAGGGGGTACATTCTAGCGGTTGTATGTAACTGGATCATTTGCTGTTAATCTGGGTTTTAATTCACTGCTGATTATCACTCACAATATTCCCGTTTCATGTTAATGGTGAAGTACAGTTGTTTTACCAGTTCCGAATTTTTACTACTGAATAATCTAAAATTTCAATCCCGTTCAATTAAAGGAATCGCAAAATAACTGTCTAAATTTGCATCTACTTGAATGTATGGGCATTAATTGTTTAAATAATATAAACTTCAACCGCTGCCTAAATGTATGTGCAGGACAGGTCGACAGATTGTTGGTGACCTAGTTTAACGATGTAAACAAATCGTGATCATGTAAATGCTTTTTTCAAGAAAACATACTACCACGTGTTTTTGAGGACAGGTGTCGATATTTTGGAATCAGCAAACATTTGTATTATTACACCACATAAATTTTATTTCCTCTGCTTGTGGATGACGTCTGCAGCAGCGCTTATATGAAACCCTGTTCGGAACTGGTAAAACGACTGTATTTAAAACTGTACGAATTATCTCCCTTTCACGAAAGTAAAATCTAATCGATAAACATTTTAAAATATGACACAATTGCCTCAAAATACGTTATCATAACCTTCAAAATAAATTTAAATTTCCCTAGATTTCACGAAGAATCAATTGAACAACCTGCCGTTGCTGTTCATTTCATAAAAAGTTATGATTTTACATCGTAGGACGCAAACTACTTTTTATTGTAAACATGAGATCAGTTCGCCAAATTGCAGAAATTATTAGATGCATCCCGTCGCAATATTTTACTAGATTCCGAAATGTATTCCGAAAATTTATTACAAATGTGCATATGTAACCAAATGCATTACCCGTCTCAGAATACATATCTCACGATAAAACAGATATACTACTTTCACGCTCATTTACCAGGCGCACTATTTCCAGGTGTACTCATATCTTATAATTTCATAGCAAAGAAGCTTGATACCTTGGAAGAAAGTGATAACAATGTACGCGTTCACTTTGTTCACGCTGTACAAAAAGAAATAGATTATCAAAAAAAATAACAAAACCTTTATCTTTGGACATGAAGGCTTATGTTATGCTGGGCTATGAAAAAACTTTAAAACTTTGTTTATATAAAGCAAATTATTCATGTCAACAAAGTCCTCTTAACAATCAGTCATTTATCAGACATTCTGGATATCATTACCTTTGACCCTAGCCTCTCTTAATTCTAAGTTCTGTGTTCTTTCTAAAAACTTAGCCTGCTGCTCTACTTTAAATCTAAAAGTAAATCAAAATAATATCAGGAAATTATCTCAATTTAATTCATTCTTGTTGTTGACAATGTTTTAAAGGGTAAAGAATATTAAAGACAAAACAAGAGGCCCATGGGCCTTAACGCTCACCTGAGGAAGAGTACATAACTTATGCAGAGGTTCAATGGTCAATGACATTAATAAAAGAGAACATCAAAATTTTCAGCAGTAAGGGCCAATAATATGCAAGTATTTTTGCAAATTAATTATAATAATTATATAAGTATGCTATATATAACATATTTAAAGTCTAGCTACAATATATTATTTATAAACAGCTAAAACATCTGTATATTAAAATGTGCATTAGGCCAATACCTACAATATTCCAATATACATGCCTATACAAAGAGTTTATAGTTTTTGAGATAATTAACCATTTAAGGATTCGTTTGCATCTATGACCTTGACCTTTGAACCTATGACCTTCATTCATATATCAAAATGATTGTTGTGCAAATGCCTACAATATTCCAATATACATGCCTATACAAAAAGTTTATAGTTTTTGAGATAATTAACTATTTAAGTATTTGTTCGCGTCTATGACCTTGACCTTTGAACCTATGACCTTCATTCATATATCAAAATGATCGTTAGGCCAATACGTACCTTATTCCAATATACATGCCTATACAAAAAGTTTATAGTTTTTGAGATAATTAACCATTTAAGTGTTCATTTGCATCAATGACCTTGACCTTTGAACCTATGACCTTCATTCATATATCAAAATGATCGATAGGCCAATACCTACAATATTCTAATATACATGCCTCTACAAAAAGTTTATAGTTTCTGAGATAATTAACCATTTAAGTATTAGTTTGCATCTATGACCTTGACCTTTGAACCTATGAACTTCATTCATATATCAAAATGATTGTTGTGCAAATGCCTACAATATTCTAATATACATGCCTATACAAAAAGTTTATAGTTTTTGAGATAATTAACCATTTAAGTATTCATTTGCATCAATGACCTTGACCTTTGAAACTATGACCTTCATTTATATATCAAAATGATCGATAGGCCAATACCTACAATATTCCAATATACATGCCTATACAAAAAGTTTATAGTTTTTGAGATAATTAACCATTTAAGTATTCGTTCAATTCTATGACCTTGACCTTTGAACCTATGACCTTCATTCATATACCAAAATGACCGTTAGGCCAATACCTACAATATTCCAATATACATGCCTATACAAAAAGTTTATAGTTTTTGAGATAATTAACCATTTAATTATTCGTTCGAGTCTATGACCTTGACCTTTGAACCTATGACCTTCATTCATATATCAAAATAATCGTTAAGCCCATACCTACAATATTCCAATATACATGCCAATACAAAAAGTTTATAGTTTTTGAGATAATTAACCATTTAAGTATTCGTTCACATCTATGACCTTGACCTTTGAACCTATGACCTTCAGTCATATATCAAAATGATCGTTGTGCAAATGCCTACAATATTCTAATATACATGCCTATACAAAAGGTTTATAGTTTTTGAGATAATTAACCATTTAAGTATTCGTTCAATTCTATGACCTTGACCTTTGAACCTATGACCTTCATTCATATATCAAAATGATCATTAGGCCAATACCTACAATATTCCAATATACATACCTATACAAAATGTTTATAGTTTTTGAGATAATTAACCATTTCAGTACTTGTTTACATCTGTGACCTTGACCTTTGAACCCATGACCTTTATTCATATATCAAAATGACCATTGTGCCATTACCTACAATATTCCAATATACATGCCTATACAAAAAATTCATAGTTTTGCAGATAATTAACTATTTTGGTATTCTTGGACATCTGTGACCTTGACCTTTGAACCTATGACCCTGATCTATGTATCAAAATGACCGTCATGTCAATACCTACAAATAAGTGAAAATCCTATGCCATTATCACAAGAAATGTTAAAAAAATAGCATTTTTTATCAAAGGTCAAAAACTGGGACATGACCTTGACCTTCGACCTTGACATCAATTGGAAGAAAATTGCAAGACAAGATCAACAGTGAAAACTCCATACATTTATCTTCAGCCGTTATGAAGTTATAACAATAAATGTCTCATTTTAAAAATTATGTAATTTTACGCAAAAAACGCGTAACCTATTTTTCGTCTAATTTTCATGAAAAACACAATTTTAATGTTCCCAGGTATGCTGAATCCAAATATCCAATCAAAATTTGCCTGCACCTTTTGGTTTCAGAGAAGAAGATTTTTTTGTCTTTTTGCTATTTTTAGTAACAGCGGCCATCTTGTTGGGCGTGGCCAAACCCCGAACACAATTTTGAAAGGCTCTTACCCAGGCATGATAATCACCAAGTTTCATCAAATATGGCCCAGTAGTTTTGGAGGAGAAGATTAAAATGTAAAGTTTACGCACGACGGACGACGCACGACGGACGACGCACGACGGACGGTGATAGATTGCAATAGCTCATCTGAGCCTTTGGCTCAGGTGAGCTAAAAAAATAAACACTATTCTGGTTATACCCAAAATGATAAGGAATATGTTTAAACATCCAAATGAAATCATACCTATCTATATATGTATGTAAACATGTTTATCTCAAGAAATGTCTGAAATACATTTACTGGTAAAGTACATGTATTGCTAAAAAAAAGTTATAACTTACGTTGTCATTTGATTCTGTAATTTCTGATCAAACTCCACTTCCACTCTTTTAACCTCCTGTTCTCGTCGTCTTATTTCAGATTCTTTGGCTTTTAATCTTTCTTCCTGTAGTTTCTTCTCCCTGTATAATGTCATAGATACTTACTATCAATCAATAATTCAATTCGAGGATTTAGATTTGTCAAACCTTTTCTAAGATTTTTGTATGAGAAAATTGCCTCCAAGTCATGTCATCACAAAGAGACATTTCAATTCAACAATGTTGTGTAAAATAGTGAATGCAATGTTTTTATGTCTAAAGAGTTCTACAAATTGAATTATAAGAAATGAAAATAATTTTTCTTTTGGCAAATGAAAAAATTAGACATTTTGCGTACATAATAGATGAATTATGCTGCAAACAAAATGTCCAATTCTTTTATTGTTCTATAACAAAATGAGATTACTATGACTATTATAATCAGTGGATTGATTACCTTGTGTTTATTTCTGATTCTCGTTTAACTTCTGACTCTCGTTTTCGTATAACTTCTATTTCTTCCAATATAGACTGTCTTTGTGCGTAGATTTCTTTTTCATGAATCTGAAACAAATAACATGCAAAATATATTAGTGATGTACGGTATTAATGGTATATCGATATATCACAATATGATTTCCTGATACATATGTATTACAATGCAACTGTCCAAAACCAATAATACCGATATTTTTTTTTTCAAACTGAGTAATGTAGATGATTTCTGAAAATGTCGTAGTGCTTTTAGCCTTTATATGATCCAAATGTAAACATATAAACAAATTATGTCTAGACCAAAATATTACACAAACACATTATGTCAGATAAAAAGCTATCCAGATACGGAAACGGCATCCATAGCAACATTGTATTAAAACAAGATGTCTGATAATGTACATACAACAATATTTAATGAGTTAAATCCAATAAAGGTCTTTATTTTCTACACTTTTGAAATGATATATTATGATATGTATCGCGATACAGCACCTGTGTATCATAATATATCATGATACGAAAATTTTAATAATACCCATTCCTAAAATATATTTTTTCTAGATAAGGTAAAATTCTTATCTTCATTTAAACCTTGATACTCTTCAACATGTAGCACTTAGCTGGATAGAAATATGTGTCATTTTATACTACCTATTGATGATTGTCAATTATCTAAACTCTGAGTATCAGACCATTTCTTTTCTTCTGTAATAATTATTACCATATATTAACATTTATTCAAAGTTGTAATTTTTGTTGATTGGTTGCAATCTAACCTTTAACATTCTTGGTTTGGACAAAATTCTTCTTTTTCATATTATGATAGATCTAATAGATAACATAAATAAATATACACATATACTAATGTTACCCACCTCTTGTTCTCTCTGCATTCTCTCTATTGAATTCCGTTCTTTTACTAACAATGAATCTAGCTTTGTTTGATAGGTCCTCTCCAGCTATGAATAAAAATAAGACTTTATAAGACTAATTTCAAAATATCTCAACAGTCAGAGCATTGACTACTCTCCTAGGATTAGAAATTTAGTACATGTCTCAGCTTACATGAATCAACATTGTTTTAATTATATGAAGTTAGAGTTATTAAGTTAACATATTCTACTGTATTGTACTGCATCAATTACCATTATTAAAGTCACTGGTTCATTTTTACTATCAAATAGGAGGGATTCAAAGATAATTATTAAAGTTATCTAATTATAACAATTATATATCTCTATAATGAAAAGGAGCCTTGACTTGGTGGTCAAATACTCTGACTTATACATGTAGTTTATAGCATCTTAAGTCACCTAGGTTTAAACCCCTACTGAAAGAAAGATGGTTTGGTCTCTAGCCAAAGGTTGGTGGTTTTCTTAGAGCATCATGGTTATTCATCATCCAAGAACTAAGCATTTTTATGTAAATGACAGAACACTGACTGGGGTGTAATATACTATTACTGGTACTCCATTCTACTACACCCTAATATAACTTCTATATACAGCCAATAACCTCTGGGGAAAAACATATCAGTAAGCATTATACTTGTGAAAAGTAACTTGTGTGCATGCAAAAACTAAAATATTGAGTTTAAAATACACTAAAACAGGCAAGATCTTGGATTTACAATGCTAAAACCATTTAAACACAGATTATTTCATTTCTGATAACCATGTATACATATGTTACCTCTCTTCTCTGTTGTTCCATTTCTCGTCTTCCTTTCTCTTGTTCTTCCATTCTAATTCTTGCAATATCATTATCTTTTATTCTAGCAACCTTAATGTAAAATAGTAATAATTACACCACACAGAAAGCAAGAACAATGTATGAATGTGGCCCAAAACAAATAATTAAATCATTTTTTATCATCAGCAACAATTTTACAAATGTTCCATATAAACTAAAATGGCTTAAATATTCTATTTGAAAATCCAAAACCAAGGAAACAGCAAGTTATTGAATTACCGGTAGTGACAAAATGTTTGTAGACTTCAAATTTGATAGATTTACATTTAAGATACATTATAAAACAAGTTTCAAATGAACATACAGACTCGTTGAAAGAAATTTTATAAGTAATAAGTAATTAACTTTTTTTTAAAGAAAGAATACCATACCTCCATTTTAAGATCAGATCTGTATCGCTCTTCCAGTTGTCTTTGAAATGATAACAATCTATCTTCTACGGCAGTAGCACCAAAACGGAACTGTTCATCTCGCCGTGATGAATAAAAATCATCCACATCTGTCATCTTTTCGTCTAAATAAAATACAGAATGTTATCTATTTTTAGTACACTGAATAGTACATACAAATCAATTTATAACAAACAGTATGCCACTTAATTTTCACCACATAAATGTATGATACTAACATAGTAAATAATTCATAACTTGTTTGTTTTTTTGTAATTATGCACTGATGGTTTCAGAATTTTCAAGACTAATTCATTTTAACCATATGATATCAGTAGCCAACTTAAATTTTGATTAATTCACAAACTTCTTGGAAAGAAACAAAAAAGGGAAAAATACAGTGACCAAACCAGGACTCAGAACATGGAACCTTCCTAATACTAGCTGGATGCTCTATCAGCTGAATTACCAGACCACCTACCGAGCCCAGTCTGAGCTAATGTAAATTATATCTCTAAATCTTTAAACAGATACCAAATTTGAATTTCTCTCTCATTCTTAATAAATCCATTACTGTAACAAAATTTTGATATTTATATATTTATTTGTTATACCTAATGATGAGATTGGTCCAACTTTTATCAGGTCTGTTTGTACACCACATTCTGTACTGACTGTGAATGAAGGGCAGACAATTCACACAATAACTGCCACAGGAATCCTAAAATAAATTAACATGTGACACTCTAATATGTATATTTAATTTGCAACATTAAGGCAGTTTACACCTGTATTATCATCATGTGTTCAATGTTTTACAATTTTCCAAGTTAATAGAAAATTGAGGCACTCGTCAAAAGACAAAATAGCTATTTTGCACATAAATTTAGAGTCCATCAAAAGAGAGATATTTAGCAAACAACAATGCAATAGATATGTTATTTATCAACTATAATGTTGTAAACATATACATTTATCAAGTCTGATGACAAGGCAATGGATAACAAATAAACTCTCTGCACCAAAGTCTCAATCCAAAAACATTTACATGTAGTATCAGATGAAGATGAGAAACTTTCTTTTTCTGTATTGATAAGCAAGGCACATGTTACCATGTCTCATGATAAAATAATGGATAAATGTGATATACCAGTAACTCTTACATGAACTATATTCATCAAAACATTACCTACATGTAATACAAACACAGCATGATTTTTTCAAGTACTTAATGTCTCAGTTTTATCATTAACAGAAAAAAATATGTAATTATTCAAATGATATATCTACCTTTTCTGGCATGATCAGGTCTTCCCAAGGCCTATAATTTTAATATAGAAATACATTTTGTAAATTAAGTGATATTGATTGTATAAAAAAAAATTGTACATTGTAATGAAAATAGAGATATGTTGTCACCTTATACTTAGCCTTGCATCCTGTTTACATATCAGCTAAGCTATTTTCTCAAAATAGTTTACTATATAAAAGCATATTGTCGCCCTTGTTGTATGCATGTAATGGACCCACACCCTTCACTTATATCAAGGCACCCAGTTCTTGAATGGTGTATGACACTTTAGTATCTGGGAAGAACACCAATCTTTTGGCAAGCAAATCTGGAAAACATCTCATATTATAATAAATCTGCTAATTTTGATCTAAAAATTGGGATCTGAATATGATTTCTACCAATAACACTGTTGAAAAATATAATTTCTCAATAACTAAAATTATCATATGAAATTAGATTATGTATACATACCATTTTCTTATATAATCTTGACTGTGGACTGACATGAAGAAGCTGCAACAGATCATGTGCTGAAAATATCTGTTTAAAAAGACAAGATTTTAAAATTAGGGGATATGGAAATAGGTAAAAACCTACTGTATAATTTTTTATAGATGTATCTCTTATTGGAAAATACAAAATTATTTTAATTATTGTTGACCACAACCTGTCAACTTATTCCCACTACCAATTCCATGCTGCATTATGTTTAGCATAGAAAATAGAAATGTAACAATTTATCAAAAAAAAAAAAAAAAAAACCCAAACTATTCTGAGCATAAACTTTACAATTTGCTTGTCAGTCTTTTTTGTTTACTGTTTGGAAAAGGCACGTAACATCCAAATTAACAAATAAGTATCTACATATGTATAATTTTTTTCTTTATCTCTCATATTTTTTTAAAATTATATTACAAAAACAGCAGTATTGGAACAAATGTTCAAATTGCTAGATAAAACACTAGTACATTTGTGTCACTAATTCAGGGATACTAGTAGTATCCTCGACCGTCCGTGATTCGAGACTCTAATAGAAAACGAACTAAATTTACTAACGCAACAAGAATTTGAGAGCTGAAAATAGACAACTGATTTTTCTGGATAATTTCACAGTAAATACCTAAATTAGTCTTTAATGCATGAAATCGTCACTGCAGAGACGATACTCGTGTATAATAACTGAAAGCAAAAATGGCCTCGAATCTTAGGACGCTCTCGATTTTAGGACGGTCGACGATAATTATATTTTATTGTACCTTGTCCTGTGCAGTTGCACTTTCTGGTAAAAAGACACTGAGTGAGTAATCATATTTACAACTTCTTAAATGATCAGCGACAAGACTGTTTGATGCTCTGTGTAATAAAGATCCTTCATCTGGAACTCGGAGATCTCGGACTGATAAATCACCTCTAGTTGATTGTTGTAACTCCTTTACTAAGCTATTCCTTAATTTACTCTAAAAATATAAGTGCAATCACAATGATTTAAAATAAGTTATTTTCGGAGAAAACTTCAGAAACAGTTGTTCATGAGGTAATAGACTAATCAAGTTGACACTGGGCGCTTATCCTGTGGAATTCCTTTAATTGATGGTTGCAATTGTGACATTTATGTAGAACGAAAAATATGCAGATATTGTAACCCTTCAAGGGACTCAGGAATGATTAATAAGGTAACTGAACATTACATTATAAGGATTATGTTGAAATAATATAACAAGAGACTGATGGGCCTGAATGCTCACCTGGGGATATGCCCTGTATCTCCTGCAGAAATTCAATAGTTGATTACATTAATTATTTGAGAATGAGAACATCAAAAATTTTCCCCAATTCCAGGCAGTGACAACTAAACTGAAAATAAGGAACTCCTTCATTTTTATTTATTGGCAACATGGTTTACACCTTAAATCTTGCATAGGTCTAACCTTTATAAAAAAATTATTCTTGAAGTTAGAACAAGTTGGTAAAAATTGGTATGAGTCTTTATTTTACTTTTTAGTTGGAACAAATTAGTAATTTAATAAAATTTTAGGTGTTAATGAAAAGAAAAAAGCAAAGATGTGGAAAGATTTGGCAAAAATTAGTTGGAATTGAAATGAGTTGCCCAAAAACCTTTGTGACATACATCTTATGTGCCATTCTACTGGCTTTCCAATATGCAAAATTTCATAGCATCAACATTTTATCCGATGAAGATTTTTCTATACATAAGGTAATATATAATACACAGACTTGCACAACAATGCTCAGTAAAAATACCAAACTTTAAAGTTTCAAGTTTATTGGGTTTCCTATGAAAATTTGGCATAATTCATTGGGGGTATCACAAACTGACAGTGATCACAAAAACTGAATTTGTGAAATCTTCGGTATATTATGTAAAAGCTACTTTAATTGGGTTCGCAGTTTTCCTGCTCTTTTTTCAAGAGGTTTGTTTTGAAGTTGAATCTAAAACAAGTGACAACACGTTTTCACGGGGCGGGTGAGGAGATATGTTTATAAGAGAAGATTACTACGAAGTTATTTGTATTTGAAATCAGGAAAGAAATCCCTTTCGATGACAAACCCCCAATTATTTTCATTTGCATTTTCTCGTAAATACCTTGATATTATCTACTAAACCACGGTCTCGTAAACTGTGGTATAACCTGTTACGAAGTTCGTCAGCCGACAGGTGTTCTGGTCGATCTTTCTCCATTATGTTACCACATGCACATAAACTGAATCTTAAGTTTACTTAAAATATGTCACTTCTTTACCAGAAGGTGTATATCTAAAGTGTCTGTATTCGCATGTTTATAAAAATTCAATTTAAACTGTTACATTTTGACAGTAAAATCTCGATGACGGCCATATTTGAAATAAGCGCTTTGTTTACATCGGGCGGAATGAAAGTCTTTTGGTGATTGGATAAAATTATTTTAGGGGTACTTACAGGGAAAATTATTATGCATTTGATCCATGCACAGATTGCTTGATTTGATTGCTTTCTTGATTTGATTGATTGCTTTCTTGATTTGATTGATTGCTTGCTTGCTCGTTGATTGATTGATTTATTGATTTATTGATTGATTGATTGATTGATTGATTGATTGATTTTTTCTAAACTTTAATGCAAATGCTCTAAGTCTTAGAATCAACGAAGTTTTAAAGGTTTGAAATATTGTATCAGATTTAAGTCAATAAGGAAAATCTTAATTATTCTGAATTGTATAAGATCTCTTCAATTCCTTAAACAATCTTTATGCTACTAGAAATGCAAATATTAAGTCTGAATCTGTTTATCAGTATCATTGTGTTTAGTCCGACTAATCAGCCCACTAAACCCCCATTTTAATTTTTTGACTTTTTGGAGGTTTGTGGTCTGACAGCTTCCATTATTGAATTCTTGAAATTTCTGGCGAAAACGGCAGAAGCTGTCAGACCACAAACCTCCAAAAAGTCAAAAAATTAAAATGGGGGTTTAGTGGGCTGATTAGTCGGACTACATTGTGTTATATCTATATACATGTTACATTCGCTAACTTATGTTAATGTTACATGTTATAATGTTATACTTGATATGTATTTGCAGTATTCCAAATTTGTATTGTATCAGTGGCGTAGCGCGGCATATAAGCCAATAATCCAGTGCTTGCACATATATTCTTTATAATTTTAAAATGAATTCAATTTTTCATTTGTCATTGTATAAATTGTACTTTACTATATACAATTATCTTTCCGTATTTGTTAACTGTTACGTAGACATAAAAAACCCAGTAAAATCCAATAAAATATGAACAGTTTTCTTCTAGTAATTGTATCACGGTCTTTGAATAAAAAACGAACAATTAAAACCCGAATTTGAATTCTAAATACTGTTTTAAAATACAGAAAAATGCATCAAATAGTCTCATTTGTTATAAAAATTTCTCAGGGGAGCATGTCCCAGGACATCCCTAGCGTGGACGCGTTGGCATCGGGCTTGCACATTGATTCTTTTTTGGCTACGCCACTGTTGTATTGTATTGTATTGTATTGTATTGTATTGTATTGTATTGTATTGTATTGTATTGTATTGTATTGTATTGTATTGTATTGTATTGTATTGTATTGTATTGTATTGTATTGCATTGCATTGCATTGCATTGCATTGTATTAAAGAAATGATTCACACGATCAACGAGGACTCTATCGATGCTATATATGGCACTTTTTATCCTATCTACAATGCGTTCGAATCTGTATGCCCTTATTTTATGTTATTTTATCTACATGTATGTATGTATACAATATGGTAAGTGGACATTCACGTTTGATTAATTTCAGTGCAAATCAGTTACATACACTGAACAATTTCCAAGTTGGTTTTGTATAAAACTGTAGGAAGAAAACCAACAGATGCCAGCGTCACAACGTCGATATTGATATCAATAATTAATTACACACGGTCTTGGTTTAACATCATAAAGTATACAAATAGAAACAGAAATAAAAACAACTTCTTTAAAAATACATCTCTCTCTCTCTCTCTCTCTCTCATTATAATCGAACATAATACCTGGTACATATTTAAAGCTAAATAAATCCAAAATTCAACAAGTTTACAAGAAAACTTACCCTGGAACTAGGGACATATAGCTTTAAGAAGATTTTCTGAGTTCTTTTCTCCAGATATTTCTTTCTGTCTATCCAGTATCTGTATGACGAATCACTTGAGCTTGAGCTGACAGTTGGGGAATCACTTGAGCTAGAACTCAAAGTAGTCCAACTAGATTCTGAATCATACATTATACCTCCTGAACGCCAATGTTTTATGCACGAAACTCAGTAAAACAAACAAGCCCTGGATCTTTGTGGACAAGATTTATTGTGCCAGATGGAGCTTATTGATCTCAATATCACCAAACAGGCAGTTCTGAACATGAACAGTACAGTCACTGTATACTATTACTATTACAGACTTAGTCATCTTCAATGCTTTCTAGTCAAGCTCAATGCCCCCAAAATGTTCTCTTTCTGTAAAGTAAGCCCCTGTAATATAAGGCTCTGGTGGGTAAGGGTTTGTGTGTGGTGTAGATGTGTCAGATGGGGTGTATTAATGTCCATTCAATTTGAGAAAATAATTCTATTTGGAATTTAACTTTACCATTCATATCATACACAGAGCTGAAAATATCAAACTTCCAAACCAAGAGTCAATTGGCAAGCCGTTCTGGACAGAACCGTCACAGATTGGAAATGTCGATTGAAGAAAACATTATATTATCTAAAACCACTTTCTATGTTAAACGGAATTAATTTCTCTTTATATTGCACTTATTTCAAGCGTACATGTATACGATGGCTCAAACTGAACAAATACTACAAAAGCCAGTAAACAAGCGAGTCTGGAGACCATGGTCATGCCATGGGCACATAGTACTAGTAGATGCATATGGCGGCGTTGTTTGCAATAACAACGTTTTTATTGCATAGGTAGTCATCCATATTGTACAGGTCGCTTGGTCAACATACACAGGAATGGTGACAAGATGTCAACATCAAGTAAAATTTGCCCGCTCAGAAATATAATATCCGATGCAAACAAAAATAGGCGAGCAACAGTTTAAACAAACAGTTAGCTAGGTATCATGTTGTCTGGAAGGGTAACCGTGTTGTGCTGTAAAAACAAATCGCAATGAGACCGCCAGATGGTCCGTTAGACTATATGCTTTTAGCGATATGCCATGATATGGCATATCGAACGATATGGTTCAAATACGCCGCGTGACCTGTAGAAACTGTACATAGTGTGAACTCATTACTTGAAATACAAATGTAAGTCTATCCACATACATTAACGTCAGCAAGATTACAAGTACCATATCAACAACTTACTGGTCAGTCCATGTCCAAAGCACAATCACAAAGCAAAGTTAAAACTTTGAAACTGGCAAATTAAGTTAGACAAGTGCATTAACTTCCACCAGGAAAGTGAGACCGGGTGACATCGGAAGAGTAAGCACATACTGTTAAGCTACCTACACCCACCACGTGTTAAATCGAAATTGAGAGTAATTTTAAGAACATGGAATTTTTGGACATGAAACATATCCATGGTAATTTTGGATACAGAAATATCATACTTATCAACAATATTGTGATGACGGCCATAAAACTTTATGAAGGCCTTGATAAGCCTAGATGTGCAATATACCTGGATCAACAATTTATTTGCAAGCAGCTTCCTTCGTTACATAAATAAATAAATAAATAAATAAATAAATAAATAAATAAATAAATAAATAATTTGTTATGGCATTAAAATTTTTAACAATTACAGAATGATGGACAATACAATAAAATGTAGTCACGTCTTGTTTCAACATTAACAAAGTAATTTCGATCACCCCACCGAAGGCCTCACTTACAGAGTTCATTGCGTTGCATTCTGGGTATGTTGGCAAGGAAAATATTCATGGCGGACAAGTGACTGTGCATGGGTCATTTCTTTCAAACTTTTTATGTATTTGAACATATTAGTTTATTCAGAGTGAAAAAAGTCAGATTTTTAAATCGGAATTTCGAAGACAAAATGTAATTGTAATATTTAATTATTATTCTGTTTTCGTGGATGAATTTATTGAAACAGTTTTTGAATGAGAAAATATCGATAACGTGCTGTGCATGGTGAAATGTTATTGCCTGATTATCGGTGTTATTTGTGATTTTATCGTGTTTGACTGTTTGTAAACTTAGTTTGTAATCCGACAACAGTGCTTTTTTTTACAGAATAATTTTATTTTATTTGATAAACAAGGTATGTATTTTATAGTAAAACATGTCAAATTGAAAACCAATTGACAAAATTTTAACAATGTTGAGACTTCAAAGATTTTGGAGAAAAATTGCTCATAAAATGTTCATTTCCAAAAGTTGATTCAATTTAATATCCGGAAGAAATATTATTATTTTATTGGCAGATCTACACTGTAGTTAGGGATTTTAAATTTGATTTTACAGACAATCTTTACAAAAAGTTTTGAGTGCAAGTGCATAAATATCCTCGACCGTCCATGATTCGAGACTCTAATAGAAAACGAACTAAATTTGCAAACGCAACAAGAATTTGAGCGCTGAAAAATAGACAACTGATTTTTTTGGATAGTTTCACAGTAAATACCCAAATTTTGTCTTTAATGCATGAAATCGTCACTGCAGAGACGATACTCGCGTATAATAACTGAAAATAAAAATGGCATCGAATCTTAGGACGCTCTCGATTTTAGGACGGTCGACGATATGTCTTGTATAGTTTCTGATAAGAATAGCAAAAAACTTAATATGTACTAATCAGGGATCAAAATAGCCACTCATTTACTTGCAAAATGCATGTTATTTTTACTTTTAGCAAGTTGAATTTGTCTCCAGTTCTTAGAATTTTACGAGTTTAAATTACATACTATTACTGTTTTTCTGAAGACAGCAAGTAACAAATGTACCTTGTGCAGATTAAAATAAGACATGACGGTACACTTGATAACAGCAATTTTAGCGATTGAAACAATAATTCTTCATCTTCTGACCAGATATATTTAGTTAAAGTAACCAAATCCATATATCCGCAAATACTTGATCAGTTTAAGAAAAAAAATTCTACTGAAGATATCATAGCAGCTTGCAAGTTGATTTTTTGTCCACTTGTCAAAATATGCTAGTAGTTTTCCAGTTTGCTAGTTGATTTTTGATCCTCAGAAGATTTTTTTGTCAGTGACAAAAAAATATATCGATCCCTGCTAATTTTCTTATCTTTTCCTTTTGATGTACCTTCTTAGGAAAAGGTCATTATTTAACGATTCTTTTGTTTGTTTGTTCTTCAGACAGAGAGTGTATCTATATAGCAACTGTCATCTATTATTGATACCTGATGATAAAATACTGTGCAGAACATCTCCTCTTTATTATCTCGGATGTAAAAAATAAACAAATGTAGTTAATATCATGAATATTTTATTTAAGTAACAGTGATGTTGTAGTAACACCTACATTTTTTTGTTAGTTGCTCGTGTTATTCTTAAAAAATGCAAATCTTGTGGTATAAAATTTGCTTTTAGACAAAAGATATTTGTTTCCTCATAAATCAACTATGGGTAAACAATTTTGTGTCTACACATTCCTACGTACAAGACTTTTCATATTTACAATCTAGATGAGCATTTCCAATAATGCAAGAGTTTTTTTTATAATATATTTGAAAGGTATGTCAAGTTTTGATCCATTAATATTTATTCAGAGTTTTTTCAATTTTATTTCAATTTTATATTCTTAGTCAGTCTTTGATTTTTCATAACGCTACCCTAAAGAAGTAGAATACTCTTGAGGCATTTTGCCAGAATCCATTTTTCTATACCTTTAGTATTTTAACTCTTCATTGTTTTCAGTTTCACACACACTTAGGGTATGAAAACAAAGTTAATATAAATAAAATTATCAACACTTTTTTTCTGGAGTTAGTTTTTAAAGAATTTAGATTTTCTTGTTCCTTTTTAAATAATGAAATAATTTAACATGTCTTGATTTGGTAAGTTTTACATTTATATCTTTATGTTATATATAGGACAGATTTTGTTGAGTTTTAAGGTATCATATTGTTATTATTGAAGGTTGTTTTTGTATAGAAGTTTTGTGACCAGAATTGTTATTCTATACTGTCATCACAGTTCATTGTATAGTGTAATTGATTTCTAACACAATATCAGAAATAACCTGATAATAACTTCACAAGTTGTTGTTATTTTGTGTATTTAAATTTATTTATATATTTAATGTAGCGGTTAATGTTCCAAGTCCATTCTTGTCCTGTTGTCAATCAAATTATATATAGTAGAAATTATAGATAGATTACCAACTGAACATAAATATTTATAACATACCAATTTACCTATATTTACCATATAATGAAATTATAGAAAATTCTTTGAGGCCATATTTTATATCTTAACTCAAATCTTAATTTTATTTACAACTGGTATATATATAGTTTTTATTGTTTTCTCATGGAATTAAATTTTCATTTGTTTGATATTAGAAGTTCTTAAACTGTTCTTTGAATCTTTGTTAAGTGTAAATTAACTGAAAAATTAGATTGTAAGTGATAAGTAAATACGTATACAATAAATTGGTACAAATTTCTAATAAAGATAAAATTGTAACAAATTTGAATTTGAAAATAGCAGTATTTTGAACTATTTTCTATACAAACATTTAGGAAACTTATGAAAATATTACAGGTCCATCTGAAAAGCACATAATTCAAACTAGAAAACTGGGCTAAATTTTAATCTATGATACATGTAGTTAAGTGAATGTGTCTATTTTTGGTGTTTTAATACTGATGTTGGTTTTAGCCGTTCATTTAGGTAGAGAGAAAAATAAATATGCTCCTTCAAACTATATTGACTCTGTCAAGAAAACTGAAAATTTTAGACGACTGGATGAAGGATATGATGTCAATTTATGACAAAAGTTTCTGTTACACCCATAAAAATGATATTCAATATATGTTAGATATATGAAATTATAGTAAATCATTTACACAATATTTTTTATGGCTATGTGGAATAAAATTCTGATAGGTCTTCTTGAATTCTGTAAATTTTCAATTAAACACTTTTGTACAAAAAGAAGCCAGTAAATTTTAAGTTTAAAAAATAAAAGTAGGAACTAAAGGGTATTTTTCAAAACATTTATCAACTGAAGCAACGGGATGTAATTGTAATGTATATATAAATGGGTAAAAAGTAAATTATTACAGTGTACACTGACAGTTTAGGCTTATTAACATGTGACATCATTTCATAGACCTAAACAAAATATAACCAAGTAGATTGGCATTCAGCCTGTAATTACTGCATGATAAGTGATGAAACTGATCAAATAAAAAAATAAAAAAACTGCTGGCCTGCAGCATCAACAGTGACGGTAGAGATTGTTATGTTGTAATTACTCAGTACTATACACATGATTTCTAAGTTAATGGTTATTACCGGTACTTAACCAAGAACAAGCGTAAATATTCCATTGATGCAAATGGCAATAATTCTATTTACTGTGCATGATACATGTTTGAATTCTACCTTAGGTTGTGTTTATATAACAAATAGCATGTTATTTCATTTAAAACAGCAATAACACTGATTAAGTCAAACTTATTGTAGTTTTATACAAAAGGTATATGATATAGCATCATTACTTGATTTTCCTAAGCTTCGTTAGATGCTGAGTACCTACGCTACAGTACATATGTAATGGCTCTTACTTAGGTAATGATGCAACATCAACATATCAGCAATGCTTTCTGAGATCTAATCAAGATTATTTTTTAAATAAAAATCACCTTAATTACAATGAAGGTTATACTTCATAAAAGTATGATAAAAATAAATAAATCATACATGATGTTTAAAAAAAATCACTTTATACAATGTATATATACTGGGTAAATCTGATATCCTGACTTGATATATATTGGGTGTCTTTTGTTACTGAAATAAATCTTACCACACCTACCAACTAGATCACATGTATAACAATATTTAAATAAGACAACAGAAACTCAACAGAACCTATCAAATTTTAATCACTTTTATATTGAATTTGATTGATTTTTCATGGCATGAATACTGGAATTTACCAGAACTATGGCAATTGTTGCATTGTGAAAAGTTCCAAGTCTGGGTATATACTTGATATATTTTCAAATCGACAGATTTTGTAGATGTTTCAAAAATTGATATGCAGCTTAATGGATCATTTTGTTTATATATTTTTATTTCTCTTTTGATTATCGTTGTACCAGGATTACAATTGTAAATGTTTTTATTATGTTGAAGATGGACAAATAGTAGCTTTATGAGAAGAATTGTGGATTAAAAGAAACATTGTAGATGTTTGCTGTCACTTAATGAGTTTGTATGTAAGTGGCATTGGAAGAAGTGATATGTGATGAACAAGTACGAAATACTTGGTGTTATAGGTGAAGGTAAGTGTCACCCCCACCCCTCACACACACACACACACCTGCCATCCGTTTTTATACCCTGCATCAACAAAATTTCAATGACTACAACAAATGTCCATGTTAAGATGACATTTACAGATTAATCAGCCTGGATGGTACCCCATGATTAACATTTGTGCAGATGTTATTGTCATGTTTTGTATTTGTGAAAGTGAAGACATTACCTTGGAAACCAGATTTCATGATAATGATAAAGCACTGTTGTTGAGAAATTGAGTTTACAAATGAGTAACACATTTTGTGACTTTTATTTGCATGGAAACAATATGTCTAGTGACAAAGCAATTTTATATGAAATACATATTAAATAAAATATGTGCCGTTTATAACATAGATATATAATAGTACCGGTACTTTTAAATATAGGTAAATGTTATTAGAAGTATTCTTTGTAACACAGAATTTTGTAACAAGTTGTTCCATTTAATGTTCAGTAAAAATTGTTTACCTAAACCAAGAATACTAATAAGCAGGTTGTTGTTTGTTCTGGTAAAAGTTATACATAATTAATAAATGAAAAATATTCATAGTATATACGTAATTATCAGGTCAAGTTAAATTATCAGGTCAAGTTAACCCTATAGGTGTAGGTTAGTAAATGGAATTATATGTAGAGGAAATTTATTCAATCAAAATTAAACTCGTTTAAATAACTTACACTTGATCCTGAGGCTTTAGGTCCATCAGGCTGGTTCTTATTTGAGGTTTGACCTGAGAAAATAGGACTCATCCCTTTAAAAGGCTTGATGGGATGCCATACAAGATTTACCATGAATCATGAGCCATTAATTTCTATCAGGTTCAGCCAATCTAATGCAAAATAAATCTTTATAATCTTTTTTATATTTGAACAATACACCATTAAAAAACCAAAAAGAAGCTCAATTAGCAGTATATGTAAGAACTATCACTCCAAAAGTGGAAGGTTGGAACCCAAACTATGGTCGAGGTTGACTAATACATAAAAATAGTTGTTACTAATGTGCTTTCATTTTTATCAACAAACACTCTGCATTTAGAAATGAATTTCTCAAGATCCTTTCCCTCAAGATAACATAAATGCAGATGTTCAGTGTTTGGTGTAATACAGGGAAGTTAGGAATTTTTTGCAACTTCAACCAGCTGATAATCTTCTCAGAGAGGTAAAACACCATTCAGTAAATTTATTATTTCTTATTAGATTCAAACAAATTCCATAAACATACCATTACCGTACCTATATGTATTCATCGATCACAGTATAGGCAATTTTATGATAGGTTTTTTAAAGAATTGATCAATACTTCTTAGTTGTTTGTATATATCAGAAATTAATTTTATTTTTTATATATTCTAGGTGCCTATGGTGTTGTATTAAAATGTCGACACAAGGTGAGTGCATTATATATACATAAGTAATAAAATATCTACCTGTACCCATTTACCTGTAATCGCCTAGATATTAATGAATTGATTACCTATATATAGGCGTTGTTTTCATATACAGCAGAACTTCATTAACTTGAAAATCAAAAATTGTTTTCTTGAAAACCATTGGTAACTGGAATTCATTATTTGAATTTAATGGTTTTTTATTGGTTTTTCTTTCAAAATTGATAACATGAACATCCCTAAAGGTTATTATCAATGCCTTATATACAGGTCTACTAAGTACTTTAGGTTACTGAAGTTTTATTTAATAACTACAGCAAAGTATGTACTGTTACTATCCATATGCATTGCTACTATCTCAACTATGAGGTATCTTTTAGGCAAAATGGTAGACCGCTTGCTTAACAAGTAGACAGCCTTCATTCGATTCCTGGCATCAGGGGAAGGGGCTTTTTTATTGTAACTTGTATTTATGTTACAAATGGCTTCCACATAAGGATCCTGCTGCCATACTTTTCATCCTGCTTCTGTTGTTTGAACTTCCTACAGTTTGTTATCTGGGATCCATGTCAACATTGTTTTACAATCGTTGGTTGATATTGTCTCAGCATGTGGGTTTTGAGTTTACATCTTCTGGATATATCTTCACTGACCTGTTTTATTACATAAGCATTGATTGAGATTACTTGTTTGAGAATAAAGGTAATTTTCGTATGTGTGGAAACAATGGCTGATGCAACATAAAAATGTCCAACACACAAATAAAGATCTAAACGGATGCAACAATCTAACGTATAGTTAAGTTGTTAGGTGTTGCGTTACATTTAGATGTTATTTTAAAGACAATTATAAAATCTGATATTAGTTACAGATACTTGATGTCTCCATTGTTCTATAGGTACTAACACACATTGTATATAACATGTCACTAGAACTTGAACTAGATACTCAAGTTACTAATCAGGGTTTAAACTGGAACAATAGAGGAAGATGTTCTCTATTATTTGTTCCATGAGATACCACACAAATCTAGAATATACTCTGTATATAACTACCAGTCTCGTTGTATTGAAATTTAAAATTCGATAAATACACACTTCATAAAAGGTCTTTGTTTACTTTATTAAAATAATTTCAGTGTTTTATATTGAGCTATTGTCATCCATATAGAAAAATTATATATATATTTAATTTAAACTTTTATAACTGAGTTTTATCATTTGATTTTTCACTTTGAATTCAATCAGTGAGACAATATAAATTGTATTGAGTCTATGTTTATATTGTTCCCTCCCCTCCCGTCCTGCTCTGCGTGCATTGTTATGACTACTCTGAGTTTAATTGGTTTGGATTATGTAAATTTTTGTTGTATATGTCTAGTCACTCAACTACTATATGCTATTATAGATGAAAAGTTCATACAATGAACTGTTTGAAGAATAGACCAATTCAATGTTCAGTGTTTGAAGAAAAGATTATCCACATAAAAATTGTTCATCAATACATTTAAGTGATATATTAAATAAAAATATTAAAGTCTCTTTGACGTATGTTTAATATAAAGTTCATACAAATATGAATTGATATATATCCTTACCCTTAAAGAATTCATTTGGAGATATGTTGCTTTCATTGGAGGAAATTGTTGCTTATTTCAACCCCCTTGTGAGTATCGAGATAACAAGAAACCAACAGCATGAACTATTCAGGATGAAGCTCATGTAGTTAATTGTTCTAATCTTAAAAGAGTAGCTGCTCTGTGGAGCTTGAATATATCTTTCAGTTTTTTTTATCAATAGAAACTCGTCTTTAATTTGAATGTTAATATGATGAAAATCTATTATCCATCAAAGATACTTGTTAAAATTAAAAGCATTTATTTATTGATTGATTATTTTTGTAAAATGAAGACAGAATAAAAAGAAATTCTGTCCAAGTTCTTATTTACATTTTACAGTTTTATAAGTGAATGGACATTATTGTTGGTCATATTTTATGTCAGATATCCACAGATATAAAAGCCTTTTCTTGTAAGGGATTTTTACATTTCATTATTCTATACAACACATTTCCTTTAGTATATACACATTGATTAAATCAAATTAATTTTCCTCAAAATCAGGGGCACTAATGGGATTCAGTTCATTTTTGCTTATATAAGGGGAAAATTGTTGCCATTTTTCATAACCAGAGTCACTGATGGTACTGTAATTTGATGCTGCATATCATATAAAAATTGTTTATTATTTCAACTTGCCTTGATAAAAAGTAAGAAAAATTCAAGAAACAGAATTAAACAGAACAGAATTTGATAATGATAGAGTGATTACATATGATTGAGACCTGTGTATACACAGTAAATATATAAAATTTGGTCCCGTTGTAATTTTCTCAGTTATAGAATCCTTATCACGGTACTTATTTGTCCAGAGTAAACTATTTCAACAGGAGATTGTTTACTTCAATATTATCTACTTGAAGTTTAAATTAAGTAAACAAGGGTCACATTATAAACTTGCAATATTTATTTGATGTATATAATATCAGTAAACCTCAGAATGGCTAGATAGATTATATAAAGTGTCAGGCCGGGTACAAACATGTAATCATAAAATTAAAGCCCCAAACTCGCAGTATTCTCAGTAAAACTTACTTTACACAACTCATAAATATTTTATTTGTAGGCTCAGGTGAATAAGCTTATAAGATGAAGAGTCATGATTACTGTTTGAAAATATACTGTTTGTTTGTTGAGTTACAACATGACGGATAAGACTTATCCTTTATTATATACATCTAGATAAATCATTCTACTTAACATACAGATATATATAGATATATATTAGATGACATTCTATCTCTAAATAATCCTAAATTTGGAGATTATGTTAATGTAGTCCGTCTTAGTGAGCTTGAAGTAAAGCTAGAACTGAATCATCAAGTTCTGCTTCATATTTGGACTTGTACCTCAATTATGACGACCACGAAAAGCTACTTAGCTATATGACAAACGTGATGACTTCAATTTTTCTATTGTCAGCTTTCCTTTTCTATGCAGCAATATACCTGCTTCTCCTACTTTTGGTGTATTTGTTTCACAATTATTACACTATGGTAGAGCTTGTTCCCACCACAGAACTTTATACAATGAAGCAAGCTGCTTGCAAATAAGTTGGTGCATACATGCCATATTTTTATGGGAGCAAACTGTGAGATTGGTGGCAATTTTAAGGGAGTTTTGAAAAAAATAAGGGAGGTTTTATGTAAACCTGTAATGCCGACAATTTTCGCATATTCTTAGGTTTTTTGACAACTATAAGTGCTTTTGATTTTGTCACAGCTTAATGTCTTTTTCATACTTTGATATGGTGACTCAGTGATATTGCAAGACTAAGCTTATCAAGGCCCTCAAAAAAGCTTTGTTCTTGTCATCACAATATTGTTGTTAAGTATGATGAGTATGATAGATATATTTGACATCCATAGTTCCATGTTCAATGTTGATTTCACACATGACAGGTGAAACTACCTAAACAGGAGGTTCTTATCCTTCTGGAGCACCCTGTTTCAGTTCCCTTGCAGAAGTTCAAATGTTTAACTTAATTTGCCAGTTTTTAAAGTTTTTACGTTCTTTTTTAAATTATGGTTTTGAACATGGACTAGTAAGTTTGTGTTTGATATAAAGACAGTTTGTTTTGCTTCTATAGGTACTCTGATAAGTCTGAACTTGTTGAAAGATCTGTCATTTTAGTGCAAAGCTAACCTTATCCTTTTCTTGAATACAGCAAATTTCCAATCTTTCATCTTCTGTTTATATATATAGGACCAATTTTACTCTTTCTAAATTGTTATTTAACCTGATTTGGTAGCATTCTGTACCCCCATTTTACCAGAGATAAAATATTACTGTCAATAACATGATGTTCTCTGGTAGTATGATCACATTCTGTACAATGTGACTTTTGAGATCAACAGACTGACCAATCAAATTTATTTATTTGTCCAGATCGGTACATTTTTAGTGCGCAAGGTTGTCATTTAGGTACATTTTTATCGATTAAGTGTTTGATTTTGGTACAATTTCCATACAAAAAGTCAGAATTTTTAGTACTTTTAATTAAAAAAGACTGTCAAAGTGAGAAAAATCCATCTAAGTTGACCATATAATTTTATCCCTCTGTTTATCTGTCTTTATGGTACAAATCCGTCAAAAACGGATAAATCTGTCAAATTGGTCAGCCTGAGATCAAATATTGCTGTAACCAATATCAAATTTCCAAATGTTCTGTTATAGCATGATAACATTCGATACAGTTTGACATCAGAAAACAATTGAGTGTGTTTTATGTAAAAACTTATCCGAGTTGTAAAAATCTTAAATTGACCCTCTAGTTAAACTTTCAGAAATATCAAAAGAAAAGTTCTAGAATGTGTAAGTGTATGTATACTGTATAAACTGTTAGGTAAATATAACAACTAGATCTGCAGTATTTGTTTACTGTTTGATTTAAGTGTTTTAAGTTCAGGAAAATCTCTATGTAAAGAAGTATTTAATTTCCACATTTCTAAATCTGAAATCTAAGATATCTGTTACTTTACTATAAGACATCTAAATTAGGTTTACATTAGGTATAAATCTCATTCAAAAGTAATTACTTACTTTTATACAGGTGGAGTTAGCTAGTATGTGTGTTTTATGTCTAAGGATTTTTATGATATTTGAACAACATAAAAATATAAAATGTACCATTATTCCTTGTTGATATACTGGTAATATAGTACTGGTAATTTATGTGTAAGGAATGGTTTAAGGTCATGGTTTATGGCTATGGTTCTTGTTGTATACTGGTAATATAGTACTGGTAATTTATGTGTAAGGAATGGTTTAAGGTCATGGTTTATGGCTATGGTTCTTGTTGTATACTGGTAATATAGTACTGGTAATTTATGTGTAAGGAATGGTTTAAGGTCATGGTTTATGGCTATGGTTCTTGCTGTATACTGGTAATATAGTACTGGTAATTTATGTGTAAGGAATGGTTTAAGGTCATGGTTTATGGCTATGGTTCTTGCTGTATACTGGTAATATAGTACTGGTAATTTATGTGTAAGGAATGGTTTAAGGTCATGGTTTATGGCTATGGTTCTTGTTGTATACTGGTAATATAGTACTGGTAATTTATGTGTAAGGAATGGTTTAAGGTCATGGTTTATGGCTATGGTTCTTGTTGTATACTGGTAATATAGTACTGGTAATTTATGTGTAAGGAATGGTTTAAGGTCATGGTTTATGGCTATGGTTCTTGTTGTATACTGGTAATATAGTACTGGTAATTTATGTGTAAGGAATGGTTTAAGGTCATGGTTTATGGCTATGGTTCTTGTTGTATACTGGTAATATAGTACTGGTAATTTATGTGTAAGGAATGGTTTAAGGTCATGGTTTATGGCTATGGTTCTTGTATACTGGTAATATAGTACTGGTAAATTATGTGTAAGGAATGGCTTAAGGTCATGGTTTATGGCTATGGTTCTTGTTGTATACTGGTAATATAGTACTGGTAATTTATGTGTAAGGAATGGTTTAAGGTCATGGTTTATGGCTATGGTTCTTGTTGTATACTGGTAATATAGTACTGGTAATTTATGTGTAAGGAATGGTTTAAGGTCATGGTTTATGGCTATGGTTCTTGTTGTATACTGGTAATATAGTACTGGTAATTTATGTGTAAGGAATGGTTTAAGGTCATGGTTTATGGCTATGGTTCTTGTTGTATACTGGTAATATAGTACTGGTAATTTATGTGTAAGGAATGGTTTAAGGTCATGGTTTATGGCTATGGTTCTTGTTGTATACTGGTAATTTATGTGTAAGGAATGGTTTAAGGTCATGGTTTATGGCTATGGTTCTTGTTGTATACTGGTAATATAGTACTGGTAATTTATGTGTAAGGAATGGTTTAAGGTCATGGTTTATGGCTATGGTTCTTGTTGTATACTGGTAATTTATGTGTAAGGAATGGTTTAAGGTCATGGTTTATGGCTATGGTTCTGCTGTATACTGGTAATATAGTACTGGTAATTTATGTGTAAGGAATGGTTTAAGGTCATGGTTTATGGCTATGGTTCTTGCTGTATACTGGTAATATAGTACTGGTAATTTATGTGTAAGGAATGATTTAAGGTCATGGTTTATGGCTATAGTTCTTGTTGTATACTGGTAATATAGTACTGGTAATTTATGTGTAAGGAATGGTTTAAGGTCATGGTTTATGGCTGGGTTCATGTTGGTTTTAAGATCCTGGACAAGTTTTAGGATGTTATACATGATGAATTAATTGATGGATTGCATGGGGTTTTAGGTCCCATTCAAGAATATATCACTTATATTGAGACATCACCAGCTATAGGTGAAGTGACAGAATTTAGACCTTTGCAGTGCGTTCAGGGCAATTTACAGGATTGGACTTTAATAGGCAACATCACCTCCAGTGACAGGGGACACAAGTCTTTAGGGTCTCTTCAAATGACCCTGTGACTTTCATTTCTAAATGCTAAGTGCTTGATGAAAGAACAGTCACTACCTATCAAATCTTGGTCAGACCCTGGCTAGAATTCCAACCCATACCTCCCACATACTGAACAGCGCTCTACAACTGAGTTACCATAGTGGTCATAATGATGAAGACAAGTTATAACTGTTAAAACCATTTTCTGTGAACAAAATCTTACAATATTCTATTGAAAGTGTGTGCTGTTAACCTATAAAATCAACTACCACTATTTTCCTTTTCATCTTTCTTTGTGTCTATTTTTGGTAAAAACACAAATATGAGGCTATTTTTGGTAAATGCAAGTATGAGGCATGGCAAAATCATGAGCAGTCAAAGATATACCATACCAATGTCAAGACTTGCAAATGAAGAAAAGTTTACAAATAGAGATTTGACTTTGTATAAGCACTTGTCATTATTGCACACTATAGTGTTTTTGTAGGGCCAAAACCACACAACATGTTCTTTAACACTTACTTGAGCTGCTGCTTTAGATTTATGACTTGATTGTAGCTGTTATTTTTGCTAAAAAAGGAAATTCTTTTTTTGTTTTATATTAGATAAGGTTGTGTATTGATCAACAGTTCCAAGAATATCAGATATATGTATATGAAGTTTTAGCTCTTAAACTCAATTGTTTCTTAAGTTCTTTAGTAGTAATTGTTACTCTATTATTATTTGAAAAAAATACCAGTTTTGGATATATCAGTCTTAAAGACCCTGATTTATGAAATACCCGTTACCGGTAATTTTTACAATCGGTATAAATGTAATCAGCTGATTTCTGATGATGAAAGTATTGATGATTTCTTATCTAGTTAGACATCAAAGTAAAAAAGAATTCTAATTAATTGAGTTACCAGTTTATAAAAACAGTCACATCACGATCACTGATACACTGTCTTATTTCACCATTCTAAGTTGTTTTAATTAGAATCTTTATCTTTCCTGAATTAATTTACAGCTTTACAATTGTATGTATTACCATGTCCTATAAATAATTGTGAATTTGATAGATTTTTACATGATGCAGTATCATTGGTAAATGGTCATATAAATCTATTTTATCACCATGCTGGTTAATATTTAAAACGCTAACATGTAATTACTATTGTTTGTTAGTTGTAAGCAGCGGATATAAACATTTCCACTGATTTCCCAGGTACACCAGATCTCATCAATAATATACAAGACTTAGTGTATTACTGTAGTCAGGCTGGTATACCTGTATATATAATATATATATATAAGTGTGTGTCTTATTATTCTTTCCAATATTAATGCAATATGATGCAATTCTTTATTAATTTTAAGCTAAAACAGATAAAAGCTATAAAAAAGATTGAAATAAGCTAGATTATTTCCTACACTATGACATTTTCACCATTAACATACTCTATCACATTTTCATAAAAGGTTGTCATTAAAAGCAAAATATTTTTATGTTGTTTCTATGGAAACTGATAATTGTTTTCATTTTAAACATGAGAGCTTACTATTATGTATAAATTGCAGTGTCATTGTAAGATATAATGACAATATTGTTATGGTAACCATTTTCTGTTAAATATTGTCTTATACCAAAACAAGTCCAACCTTCATTTATTACATACAGATAAGACACAATTAGTCTCAGCAAAGACAAGCACATGAACATCAACTGTAGCCATATTGCTGAAAACCTGACACAACATAGTGTATAACCTATGATAGCTTAATTCTTCCTAAAACTACAAATTACTGGACTAGCCTATCTTTTCCTTAATGGCTTTCCACCTATAGGTAGCTCACATGGTTTATTGAAGTCCTCAATCAGAGCTATTGGTGGACAAGGATGTGGATTTTATCTCAGCACAAAGTAAACTACAGAATGAGTAAGATTTCAAGTGAACAGAGGAACTGTTTATTTGTATCACCATTGTTATCCAAATGGTGATTTAGCTTTAGCTTTTTAGCTTTGTGGTTCTCATGCTTGGTTTCCACGTGGGAAGGGAGGGGGTGAGGGCAATAATTCATCATTAGACCAAGACAAGCAGTAGGCATTTGTCACTCAGATATCTATAGAATTCTGTATTCTTTGGTACAAGTTTTGTCTGGACAATAAATCTTATTCTTATTTGTTAAGGTAGATAAATATTAATTAAGAAACTTTTAATTGTATTTGTCAATCAACATATAACAAAGGATATGTGCAGGTTTTATTAATTTTTGTTACAAATGGATGTAGATACCACTTGTGTTAGTAAAAATATGTCCATGCTTGGTTACTCTTCTTAATAAGCCTGTTACCTTACCTGATCAAATTGTAAACTCATTTGTCAATCAACAATTACTAGTTCAAATCTTAATTCAGGCTTGTTTTAAAAGGTTGCCCTAAAATAACTTATTACCTAATAAAAATCCACGAAGGGTCTTAACTTTGGTCATTTTATTGCAGTTTTCAATATGACCTTACAAACTTCAATGAGCATTATCTTTGACACAAGTGTTACTGGTAGTGCCAATGTTAAAGTTTTTGGTCAATTGTTAAGACTACCGTAGTTCCACTGTTCTTACAATTTGTTTTGTGTTTGTAGTGGTACAAAATTTTACAAATCCAGCTGTTCCATTTAAAATGAAATTTAAATAGTTCTGTTGCTGTATTGTTGACATTAAAGTCAATATTTTAAACCAAGGTGTTACATAATTTTTTTTTACATTTCTAAATAAAATCATTTTCAGAAATTCCTGTCATTAAATAAAAATCAGGATTAAAGTGAAAGGTGTGAAAACCTGACTTTTTCAGAATTTGTTTTTTATGTGTCGTTATTTAGTAGGCCTTCCCTCTAAAGGATATTGAGGTTTTGGTTAGTGGTGTATCTGAGGACTGTGTATGGGTTTATGTTTTTGGTATATAAAGCTATGCAGGAGGTAGTTATAAATCTGTTAATGACAGCTCAGGTGTACGTGTGTAATATTCTTTATAAGTCATTTTGTACAGGTTATCTATAAAGGGTACTCGAGCTGAATTCTTTAAGTTTTTTTATTATTACTGGTAACACACACACACATATATATATATATATATGATCAAAACAAGAAGGTTTTACATTGTATTGATTAAGTGAAGAAATGGTTTTCTGAAGTTGTCACTTTTTCTATATATCCAGAAATGGAAGTTTGCATATCCTACTGAACTTTTCAAAGTTTTATGAAAGTTAATTTTATGTTATAAGACATTTCCAGTACTTCTACTGTTTAGTAAAGGTAGCTGTCTAGAATGGATTACTTCACAGATAAATGTTTGATGAGGTATTATAGCAGGTGGTTGGTAGGTAGTGGCAGACCTCAGTGGATGAGTTGTCTAAAGCACACACTTACAGATAACAAAGCCTCTCCACCTAGGTTTGATTTCCACTTAGACAGATTCTAGTGTGAGGAAATTTGTCTGTTAGATTGCCTGAGGTTGATGGTCTCCTCTACCATCCCAGAACTGACTGCCTAGATATAAGTGAAAGAATCTTGACTCAGGTGTAGAGAACTATTACTCCACTTTACTCAGTAGGTAGTGACTGTGACCAAAAACAGTCTTCTGAACCATATTAAACCTTAGAAATTGATGTTCCTTGTCAAGATAGTTTTGGCATGATAAAAGGTCTCTCATTGACATTGGTATAAAATCTATGACTTTAGCTGCAACTAGATAGTTAAAATAGCAGTCTAATTTGCAAAAAGGTCAGAGGGACTTTTTTATTTGATGAAATTGCAAAAACCTGTCAACAATTTCAACAATCTCAACAGTAAAAAAATGGTAGTCAACAATAATAAAATTATAAAGGAAGTACCGGTAATTCTTTAAAATAAAGCAAAAAAGTATAAAAAAAAATATATTTGCCAAACTGGGGCAAAAAACCCTAATCAAGCAAGCAAGCAGTTGTATGCATGCTTTGAGGAAGCTTTTGTCCAAGAAATACCCAGTAGTTTTAATAACTAGTTCACTAATTCATATGACAACTATGCATGTTTTTTTGTTAAATATATCATGAAATAAAAATTGAGTTCTTGACACTTTTACCCTTGTAATATACTGTAGTATGTTTAACCATATTTTTGTATTGCACGTATCTTTTACATATAAATAAATTCCTAAGATATGTATGTAAGGAAAGGTTATATTATATGTTTTACAGTTGGCAGTTCTTCAAATAATATGTATATCCATTCATTCTACTGCAATTTAAACAATGACCTAGACATTACAATAAAAACGTTGTAACTTTAACTAGCCTTAGTAGCTGATTAACAAGTAGATCTATATAGATTAACATTCCGTTGTTATATATACATTATGTTGTACTGCTACAAGGTTCAGTGTTATCCCTGTACTTGTTTATTGTTTTGGTGATGATTTATGTACTTTATTGACAAACCTATCATTGATTGTCCACTATTTATCATACATGTACTTATAGATTTATCAATGGTGATTGTGATTTTGCTGACTTCCGATAGAATAAGGGTAACATGACTACATGTGAAAACTTACAATACAAAATCAAGCTCAGAAACAGAATTAAGATATGTCTACGTTAAGCCATATTTGAAAGGATTGGGTTGTTTCTGTATCTGAAGCCGGAGACCTCATAAGTGTTTTAAAGTATGATTTCTAGAGTCTTGACCTATAGTTTTAGGGATTTAGTAACTTACTGGCATTGTAAAATTATATTGTATTAAGCATTCAGTTGAGCATTGAGCAAGTGTACCTTCTCTTAGTGCTCTACTGAGTTTTAAATGGCTTAGGTGTATCATTGCTTGCCATATCATCAGATATTGATATTTGAGTAGTAAGGGTAAATTCAAAACTATACTTCTCTAAATATACAATAGATTTTCAGTATTGCCTGAAAAACCCCATTGATAAGACTTGTATGTACATGTATTACCTTCTGACAAGGTCAAGGATTTAATATATGACCTTGTCACAAGGTCACAGTTCATCCATTCTAATGTCTGTAGTATGGTCCATGATGAATCAATTAACAATTTCCTATCAAATGAAACAAAATAGATTTGAAAAACTTTAATCAAAAAGTTTGCAATGCAAACAGCAATAATGACAACAATTACAGATGATATATAGGTAAAAGACCTCAAATTTTCTGATTTCTTTTAGGTAATCAATGTACAAAGCATTTTGTACTGGATGGTAAGGGGTATTCTTTAGGTAATCAATGTATAAAGCATTTTGTACTGGATAGTAAGGGGTATTCTTTAGGTAATCAATGTACAAAGCATTTTGTACTGGATGGTAAGGGGTATTCTTTTGGTAATCAATGTACAAAGCATTTTGTACTGGATGGTAAGGGGTATTCTTTTGGTAATCAATGTACAAAGCATTTTGTACTGGATGGTAAGGGTATTCTTTAGGTAATCAATGTACAAAGCATTTTGTACTGGATGGTAAGGGGTATTCTTTTGGTAATCAATGTACAAAACATTTTGTACTGGATGGTAAGGGGTATTCTTTTGGTAATCAATGTACAAAGCATTTTGTACTGTATGGTAAGGGGTATTCTTTTGGTAATCAATGTACAAAACATTTTGTACTTTATGGTAAGGGGTATTCTTTTGGTAATCAATGTACAAAGCATTTTGTACTGGATGGTAAGGGGTATTCTTTAGGTAATCAATGTACAAAGCATTTTGTACTGGATGGTAAGGGGTATTCTTTAGGTAATCAATGTACAAAGCATTTTGTACTGGATGGTAAGGGGTATTCTGTAGGTAATCAATGTACAAAACATTTTGTACTGGATGGTAAGGGGTATTCTTTAGGTAATCAATGTACAAAGCATTTTGTACTGGATGGTAAGGGGTATTCTTTAGGTAATCAATGTACAAAGCATTTTGTACTGGATGGTAAGGGGTATTCTTTTGGTAATCAATGTACAAAGCATTTTGTACTGGATAGTAAGGGGTACTCTTGGTAATCAATGTACAAAGCATTTTGTACTGGATGGTAAGGGGTATTCTTTAGGTAATCAATGTACAAAGCATTTTGTACTGGATGGTAAGGGGTATTCTTTAGGTAATCAATGTACAAAGCATTTTGTACTGGATGGTAAGGGTATTCTTTTGGTAATCAATGTACAAAGCATTTTGTACTGGATGGTAAGGGGTATTCTTTTGGTAATCAATGTACAAAGCATTTTGTACTGGATGGTAAGGGGTACTCTTTTGGTAATCAATGTACAAAGCATTTTGTACTGGATGGTAAGGGGTACTCTTTTGGTAATCAATGTACAAAGCATTTTGTACTGGATGGTAAGGGGTATTCTTTAGGTAATCAATGTACAAAGCATTTTGTACTGGATGGTAAGGGGTATTCTTTAGGTAATCAATGTACAAAGCATTTTGTACTGGATGGTAAGGGGTATTCTTTTGGTAATCAATGTACAAAGCATTTTGTACTGGATGGTAAGGGGTATTCTTTTGGTAATCAATGTACAAAGCATTTTGTACTGGATGGTAAGGGGTATTCTTTTGGTAATCAATGTACAAAGCATTTTGTACTGGATGGTAAGGGGTATTCTTTAGGTAATCAATGTACAAAGCATTTTGTACTGGATAGTAAGTGGTATTCTTTAGGTAATCAATGTACAAAGCATTTTGTACTGGATGGTAAGGGGTATTCTTTTGGTAATCAATGTACAAAGCATTTTGTACTGGATGGTAAGGGGTACTCTTTTGGTAATCAATGTACAAAGCATTTTGTACTGGATGGCAAGGGGTATTCTTTAGGTTATCAATGTACAAAACATTTTGTACTGGATAGTAAGGGGTACTGTGTACTAGTTAACTTCTACCATTACAATTTTGTCATTGTGAGAGGATTGAATATTTAACACATATTGCATAAGGTAAATAGTGCATCACAACACTGAAATATTCATAAAATCACATGATGAATTAAGATGTTACAACTTAAATGTAAAACTGTCTTTGATACCTTTTATATAAAAGGGTTAACATTCTTAAGAAACTGTAGATAACTTGGGTTTATTTGTAGGTTTATGAATCTGTAATTTTATTTTAATTGATGTGTGGATATAGGTTCATCGTGACGAACATACATATTACTAGTTTTATAAATCTGTAAGGTTTTATTACCCGTGCTAATCAAGCATGTGATTCCTCAATAGAATCATGTTGGTTTATCTTACATAGCTCTGATGTAATCAGATTGTATCTTAAAATTCCTTATTTACATATAATATATTGAATATTTTGACCTTGGTAGGTATAATTAGATTTCCACATTAATAACCACTGTGCTGTAAAAATGATCCACACTCTAATTAATATCATCCTATGACATAAAAAACTTTCAACTGAATAAATGGTTTTTTGTCTGGAAAAATGGCATGTGGTTTTATCGTTTGTATTGAAAATCACAAGTGGAACAAAATCTATTAAAATTTTAATACTTTGCCCTTTTTAATATTGATACCATTTGAAAGTTTAAAGAATAAAAATATTTCCTAAATAGAAAGTTAGTTTAAAATTTCATTTAAGCTTGTATATATACAGGGTTGCTGTCAATTCATTTAATTGTGCCCCACCCTTAATTTCCTCACGGTAATTATACATGACATGACAGAGCAATTTTGTATCCTGACATTAAGCAGATAATTATGTTATTTGTTTCATTTTACTGATAAGAGTTAAAGTATGATGCTGAAATATAGAAATTTGAAACTTAAAACATGTTCTTTGTAATGTCCACAGCAACCATGACCACACCCCCTCAACAAAACAAAACAAAACAGAGGAAGCAATAGAGTAACACATCTTATAATCAATATTTCTAGCTGATTTACCAACCATCAGGGTCTGTCTGTCCATCCTGTTAGTTTATGGAAATTTGTATCTTGTTTATTAGATGGCAGTTATGAAGTTTCTGTTCAGAAAAAATAATGCATACAATTTTAAATGCAATTTAAGCCAGTCAAAACTGAATGCTTATACTTACGGTAATTCAGTGTTTTATCCCCTGCCTTGCTAAATAAGAGGGGGGTATTGAATTTGAAGTTTAGTCAATCCGTCCAGACACTTTTCCGCAGTAATTCTCCAAATCTATGAAGCACTTGATTTTAATGGCATTTTGATGGCATTTTCACTAACCATTTAGTTAACCTAATGGAGCTTTAACAAAGATAAAATCTGGGTATAGCACAATTTCCAACTTTATGTATAACCAGAATAATGAGAGTCGCACTATTGTTCTATCTAGATATGTATTCATCAGAACAAAAACTTTTGTTGAATATTACAGTAATTATTTTCATAAAAACAACATCAGTATTAGTTTGACTTTACTAGTATATTTTGTCAAGGTGTTTCAGATTAACCAACTTCCAGATTTTACAAAATAACAACATTCCTGTTAAAACGGTTTGTTAATTTGTGACATTGTCCTGCAAAAAGACATAATCATTTTAGTCTTCTTGTGAAACAGTTATGAAAGGAACATCATAAATTGTGTATGAATTAATTATTTGTTTGTTTATTTTCAGGAATCAGGAGAAATGGTGGCCGTAAAGAAATTCAAAGACAGTGAAGGTAAGATAAAAATAGAATAAGATATTTATGCTCTTATATCATGCCAACATATGATACATAAACCTGCCTTACAGTCTAGTTAAGAATGACAATCACCTGCTTATTAGGACCAGAAAATACTTAAATAGTTTACTTCTATTTCACTTACTAGTATGCTATTTGTGTATTGTTTACCAGGTATTATTCAATGATACTAATGTTTAAAAGATGTTAGTTCTAACTGATTCACTTAAAAATTTAGGGAATCAGTAGCTGAGTGTTTATATAATTGTGAGCTTACGGATTCCAGTCCCTCCCATTTGTGTCAGATCTAATGTGAGAAAGTTGGTCAGTTGGTTGGTTGTTTTCTCCAGGTACTTCAGATTTCTTCCATCCCTGAATTGACTGCTAGACTTGCTATAAGAGTTTTGACTGAGAAGTAAAACACATTTCTCAATTCCATGTTCTGTACTTAATAATCAGTTTTCAAAAGACTTATGGTATAATCAGCTGGTAATGGTGTTATTGACACCCTTTATTTGACCTATACTTATAATCGGACATTTTGTGTTTTATAAACCATTAAAAAATGAATACTTATATGTGTGATGATAAAAAAATATAAATCCCTTCTAAATAATGAGCAGTAAGCCAGGCTGGTAGTATTTTAAACTTATCCAGTATATACTTATACTTACTGTATACCCTACAGTTAGGATTTATTTTAACATACAAGTAAATTTTGTTTTCATAAAGTATCGATCATTTAACATAGTATAGTACTCAGGTCATTCAATAATGAACCTTTTCAGACTTTTAATGTTATATATTGTAAGCTATTTAAAAACAGGCATAGACTTATTTGAATTTAAACCTTGATAATAATCTATTAGCATACTAAAAATGAGGTCAGCCTGATCACGTATAAATTAATCACTACTTGTTTATTGAATTCTCTAAGAAAAAATTTTATTGTATCAAACCTAATATTTAGATGAAAAGTTTGCTTTTCTAAAAGGTACTGTTGTACATGTACAAGGTGTGAACCATAAAATTGATCTAGATTTATTTATTGGTTCTTTTAAGAACAAATTTGATGTTTTAACACCTGAGCTCGGCTAGGTGGAGCAAGGTACGCTCATTTAAACTGTTGGTACAGATTGCAATACTGGCAAAGTACAAAGCGACATAAAATATTTAAGTAGTATCATATAAAAAGAATCAAAAAATAAGGCTCTAGTTCATAATATGTCTTGTTCTGTTCAGTAGTGTGGGAGAAGTAGGATAAGGAAAAGCATCATTTAATTTCAAAGGGACACAACTCGGAGAAATTTGCTCAGAGTTATCTCCTCCTCTGGCACACACAATGTTATATTTTGGTTATCGTTATCATGTATTCCAAGTTTATTAAATATATCTTCATTGGTGTTATGCCAGACAAACTATTTTAGATGAATAGAAAACCCAGATGGACAGTGTTTTACTATAATGCATCCTTGCATCTTTTTTCTGGAACATGCATATGAAGTAAATGAGACTTAAAGAATGGTGAAACTTTTGCTGTCAAAAATACTTAATTTTCTTTTTCTTATGAACCATAAAATCACTTTTTTTTTTTATTGGGTTGTTTAAGAAAAATTAAACATTTTACCATAAATTAAGACACATAATTCCAGTTTAACATTGTTTAAATCTTGTAAAACATTACAATTTACACTTCATCTCTGAGTACCTGATAATTAGAGTCTTAAAGGACTTATAATAAAACATAGAAAACTGATACTCCTGTGTATTGTGTATTGTTTGTCCGTGTATTGTGTATTGTTTGTCCGTGTATTGTGTATTTATGTGTGTTTTATTGGTTTGTTTCTACGTTTTATTTCATACATTATATATAGTTCTGTGAATTATGGATTTATTTATCAACTATTAAGTTGTTTAACATAAATAATAATGTTGTTATTATGTGCTGAAATTTCATATTGATTGTTTCAAAAATTTTCTGGTGATTCATAAAATAGATATAACCATAAAAAAATATTGCCTGTTATGACTGGCAAAATTCAGTTTCAAAATGATCAGGATTTAAGAATTTTCTAATCACCATGGGTCCATCACTCTGTACACAGTCTGATTGACTCCTTTAATTCATGTATCAGGACTTGACAATAACATTTGTCCGATTGTCCGGTACCAGTCCGTTTTGTTGGCAGACAAGTGAAAGTGTGGTCATTCTTGTCCAACCAGACAAGTAAGTGGTTGTTGGAAAATTTTACTCTTGTTTTCATAATTCATGAATCATATTAAAAAGTAGTTTCTGATTGCAACCTATAATATATACACAATTGATAAAAAACAGATGTCTTCTGAATATCTACATCTTAATCATAAGAGCATTTGAATCACATTAGTTTTTCAACATCTTTATACAAACGCTTTATAAAAACAGTTTATGGTAAAACCACATTTGTTAAATAAATCGGACAGGTTAATTTACATTTGGACAAGTGAAATTCATTTCCACTTGTCCTAATGGACAAGCTTGATATAAAGTTATTGTAAAGCCCTGTGTATGGTGCATGTTTTAAACAGTGGTTTCAATAAAGTCAGCAATGCAACAAACATTGTCTGCTACTTGTTTGGACTTGATTTAGGTTTGTTGCTTACTTCCGCCAAGTTTACATTTTCTGAGTATATTTTACAATTGATATTACTCCATACTTGCTGCCTACTTTGAGAAATTTGTCTTCTACTTGAAAATTTCCTGAAAGGGCTATGTTGGTCTCCTCAAACATATATTTTCCACATTATTCCTTGTTTGTATGGGAACTGGTATCTTGTCATGATGAAAGTAGACAGCACTAAATGATGATTGTCTGAGTTTTAATGTCTACATGTGGTCTGTCGGTCAATGTGCTGACCGGGAATGCACTAATGCAATATGTTGTATTACATGTACCTTGTAACCACTGTACCCCTATAGGCCAAACCCCAAAAGTCAGTTTAAGATAGAATCTTGTTTTACATAATTGATACTGTAGTCCTTAAGGCTGCTAAATAAATCTTAACATTTATGATTACATGTAAACTAAGGCATTACTTCTTTAATTTTGTGTTTACATTACAAGGTCAAATTTACCTTTTGAATGGATTAAATAATTATGTACTTTAAATAAAACATAAATGTTTATCACACTCTCAGGACTATTCACTTTTAAAATGTGGTCACAAGCATATCAGTTGTTATAATTATTTTATAAATAAGGTTTTCACAACTTTGTCACAAACAAATGGCCCTGAGCAGGACAAATAGTGTAAATAGTGTATATGAAGATACAACCTTAAAGTATAAAATATATTCACTGGACTTTAACTAAAAACGAAAATAAAAAATGTATCTCCAAACGAATAAACACTATTGACTGAATTATTCACACTAGAAAAAATCTGAATATTTATACATTTTAGACATGAAATCAAACACTTTAAGAAATGAATTGGTTTTCAACAAGTTTGAAACATGTATATATCGGCTATGTAATGAATTTTTTATATTCGGCTATATACAGTTACAGTGTTACAAGTATGGACAGTCATATGTTTGGTTAGAAAAATATGTATATTTCTATTATGTGATGAATTTTTCACACATATTTAGGTTAAAGAAATATAAATTATTGATATTTAAGTTGAAGACACCTGTAACTGTTTGCAATCTGGGACTCAAACAAAACTCATAAATTATCTTTTGATGTTTTTTCTCTGGGTATAAATATTTAATGTCAGTTATGGACAGTAGTGACATCATCAAGTTTATAAATCTCAGTGAGCTACCCGGTGTTATTTTTTAAGATTAATGTTGTTACATGGTACTTATTTAAGGGTTATCTGTTGTGTTGTATGCGATGAAGGGATTATATTTCACATGATAAATGAATTATCAGTTGTCACTTCAATGTCATTGTCAATAAAAGTCATTATCCAAAGACCCAAAAATATTCTGATATTTTATCTCAAATATTGATTCCAGAAATCCAGGAATTAATTTGATAATTTTATTTCTATTTGTTTTGTTTACATGATAAATGACCTTATCGTTTTTGCGTAAATGGGTCCTTATACTGGAGAAAAATTAAACCTTATGGTATTACATCCAGAAAAGTTGTACAAGGTCTGGGTCTAGGTAGAAAAATTAAACCTTATGGTATTACACCCAGAAAAGTTGTACAAGGTCTGGGTCTAGGTATCCAAAATGACTTTCAGCGGGAAATATTACTAGACAGTTTTAAAATCTGAGGGTAAGGTTTGTGCAAATGTGTAAAATATTTATTGCCTTTTACAATGCCAAAATTTGACTGTACAAATTGTAGCTATGAATTTAGGTTTTACTGTATAATGGTAATCAAATGTTCTGTTCTATTTACATGTGCAAAACAAGAGCAAGGAAAAGTAAACTGATACAGAATACTTAACATAATGCTGAATGTTGAAAGCTATCTATAATATCCAGCATCACTATGTGTATTTGAAGTGACTAAACATTCTTGATTTATTTGGAAATAAACAGCTGAAAATTCTAGAAAATCTTTTATGACATAATGTGTTAAATTATATAAGAGAATACTGAATAGTTTATGGAATCAATTTACAATTAAAACCCATTTATTTAATCTGCACAATGTTGATACAGTTTTGTTGTACATATATGTTGACATGTGTAACATGCATTTGAACAGGTATACCGGTAACAAAGTTATATTTTAATCACAGTTTTGCAGGTGTACATTGTGGGGATAAATATCACTATTAAAAGTCGTTTGATCATTTAATTTGTTATTGAATTGATATAACCTCTAAATCCAAGTTGATTGACAGATTAAAGTGTGTCAATTAGTTCCATTTAATTAGAAAATCAACCGTTGACAGTCATCCCGGAAATTTGCCAATATTAAATTTTATTGTATTAGCAGGCTGTTTTACAGTGATAGGTGAAATAGAAATTGATCTCCTTTTTTACCTGTGTTTAATTTCCTTAGGGACTTGGTTTTGATTAACCAGCACACTTATTATCAATTCAGCAGTGTTGTATATTTCATATTAAAACTGTAGGATACAGCCATTCTAAGGAATGATCTAAGGTTATTACTCCCTGTATTAATTTATGTATTTAATTGATATACAGTGATGATTCTGGTTATTGGGTTAAATAGAAGGTTGAAGTGCTGGAATAGCAGAGAAATCTGTTGATTTGTATGGCAAATAACACTAAGCTATTCCCAAACTACCTGCTCTTCAATGATAAAGGTAGAATTAGCCAAATGATGTTTCTGTGGATACACTGTCGCACAAAAAGAGATGTCTCACTTGTCAACCTATTTAAATCTTTAATAGATTTGTGAAGCAATTGGGAAATTTGGAAAAAACTGTTTAGGGTTTGAAAAAAAAAAACCCTGAATTTGTTATTGTAGAATTGTTCATTGTCAAAATGTGTTACTTAGGTAAATTTACTGGCTAAATCATATTACATGTATTAATAAGTCAGAATGATTTAACGACTAAATGATATCCTCTAACTGTTATCTTGACAGGAGCTTATTGCTTTTACAGAAGTTATAATTGATTTATTGTAGTTTATTGGTCACCTGCAGATAAAACAATTTACCCAGAATACAATACCATGTCAGAACAATTTACCCAGAATACAATGCTGTATCAGAACAGTTTACCAAGAATACACTGCTGTATCAGGACAGTTTACCCAGAATACAATACAATATCAGACCAATTTACCCAGAATACAATGCTGTATCAGAACAATTTACCCAGAATGCAATACAAAATCAAAACAATTTACACAGAAAACAATGCTGTATCAGAACAATTTACCCAGAATGCAATACAGAATCAAAACAATTTACCCAGAATACAATGCTGTGTCAGAATAATTTACCCAGAATGCAATGCTGTGTCAAAACAATTTACCCAGAATGCAATGCTGTGTCAAAACAATTTATCCAGAATACAATACAATATCAGAACACAAAATACAAATTTATAATGGAAGACAGTAATCCACTTTGCACTTTTTTGATAAAACAATTAAGTGTTTTACAAACAGGCCCTTAAATTATTAGGATTTTTAACGGTACTACACTTTCAATTTCAATTTAAAGTTAAATGTGTGTCAACATATGCCACACCCATTTTGAAAAAGAATAAAAAATATTTTTAAAAAGATAGTTTAAGTGTACATAAAGCAGTTTAAACACTGGTACATAACTACTGAAGCCCAAAACATATAGAAATTTTACTAAATGATTTTATTAGTTTATAATTTTTCCAATCAATTAAGATTGGTAATTAACTGTTAGACCAAAGGATGTCTAATGATAATCAATTACTGGTACAGAAATCTTTTCACTGTTGGGTGGGTCTCTACTAAGAAGTTAGAAACCATTATTTCTCTATTATAAATATTTGATCACACATTTGTGTATTTAAACTGTTTAAGTACTACTCTTCATGTGTATATATGCAGTTCATTGAAAATAAGATGATTGTTTGCCTTGCTGCTTTGTAAGTTCTTATAAAGAATATTCTAGCTTATATTTTGGGGTTCATGTAGGGCAATCCCTTAGGTACATTTAATTTGCTACAATAATGAAGAAGAAACTGCAAATTTCTTTCTTCTAGTCACAACAGGCAACATGTTGTAATATTATTAGACAAACTGATTTGTCAAACACCAACAGCATGTTATGTTTCCACTACTAGTATCTGATTTATGCTGTAAATATAGTGATTTTGCCAAGTTTTAGAGAAAGTAGACCAAACATTGCTAATATTTGCCTATCTGTCAGTTGTAGCTACTTTGATAACCTTTTTGTTTGACTCTTGATAATGATCTGTACATAACAGTCTGGTCCAGATATGAGGAAGCAATGCCAAAGTTTGGTTTCTACTAGGTTATTAATGTAAATTATTTGTAATTACATATTATACCAGTTATAATTTTACAGCACTAGACAGCAGTTTCAAAATACAATTCCTCATCAGTAGTACTTTGACCAAAATTGTGAAGATTAATTCTGAGTTATGTCTCAAATTCCAATTTCCTTTTATATTCAAATTAGTTTCCATTGAATGTTTTATACCATAATATATGGCACCACAAACATTTAAACAAAATGGTATCATGACCATATACCAGGTTTTGTAGGTCTGTTTCTCTTAAAGTCATGCATGTTAGAGAACTACTATAGAATTAAGTAGCAATACAGCGCACTATTTACTTTATTCTTAAAATAAAAACATCAAAGGCATATTTATTTATTTTATATTTGATGCATTAAGGATCAGTATAATATCTTAAATCTGTCCACTGTTTTACCTGTCAGTTTTACAGGTAGATTAAAATGGAATTTAAATATCTTTAGATAGTACTCTGCAGTCCTTGTAAATGGTCCCTGTAAACATGTCACTGTTTAAGACTTATCTGTCCAGGTGATGGGAATCTAATTATGACAAGTATGTTAAGGTAATGCAGGTAACTGCTTGTTCTGACACTCAGACATTTGAAGAATTTGTATATAGTTATATTATTAAATATGATTTTCATTAACTTAACAGACGTCTGATTTACAAAATGCTGTCAGATCACCTGCAGCCATTCTTCGCTTCCCTCCCTTACCTAAGAATTGACATCTCAGCATCATCAGCTTCAGTGTCAATGTCCAATCTTAAAAGTTTTTTTTCAAAACATTTTTGATGGACTTGGTGTGCTCTGAGCTGCAAAGTTCTGGAAACTTTTTGTTTACGATCATAATATTGTATTTATGTTACATGTATATGGAAAACCAAAGCACCCAAATTGAAAAAAATCCCTAAAAATAAATGTTTAGTCAGTTCCTAAAAGCTCAGTTATGTAAAAAACAAAACAAAACAAAACCAAAATATCCTTGATCTCTGGCAAATGTGGTTTTCTGCTGTGCCACATGATACCCCCAAATGTTTGTAAAGAATAATAATTTTTTCCATTAAATAAGGAATCATATCAGTTCACATTTTCCTGTAAAAGCATCTTTTCTAGGAATTTGAAAAGTTTTCCAAAACATTCCACACAAAAGCATTAAGGATGCTGATCATATATGGAAAGCAGTGAATCTCATTGCTTTGTTTTACTCTTTGAGATTTGTACATAACTGTACTAATAGAGTGTGTTTATATTATATGTTCCTAGAATAACATTTTATGGAAAATGTTGTTTGTGATTATTTATCATTCTGTACAAATGTCAATCATTATTTCTGTTAAAAAAACAAACTTTCAGAGGTTATTTAGAAGTTCATTACCAACGGTATAATATAAACTGACTTATATAAACTATTTAGATATTAAGCTTTTGAGACTTTTCCTGCTTTAGTTATTTTAACTTGTGTTACAACATCACAACTTGACAACTAAATTATATTAATTATCAGTCAGTCATTGACTACATTAAGATCTCTGATATTGTGACTCGGAAATCACACTGAGAGATAATTGTCCAGCGATATTTTATAGATAATTAAATCTTAAATCATTAATGTATTATAGCCATATCAAAGCTTAATCCTAATTCAGATTAACTATCTACCCAGAAATAATGAAAATGAAACGAGGTAATTTATATAAAAATGTCTGTGTATTCATTGATAAGTTATACAAGAGGTTATTATAGAGTAATAAAGAAGTAATAGTTGTGTGAGAGGATGCTATTGCTACCATCACCGGTAACCAACACAGAGTTTGTTGTTATTTTGATGTTGAACTGTTCAGTCACCCCAACATTAACTTTAACATTTGTATTATTATTATATTACCTTATATGGACATAGGGTTGATTTGTGTTTAGTGAGGGGATAGATATATAAAACATTAAAAAGATCTTGACGTGACTAGAAATGATTTCTTTAAGTGAAAATATGCCAACGTAATCATTGTAACACAAAGCCAGTGGTGTTTACGTAATATATATATATCACAATGCTTGTGTGTTTGAAATATTTGAAAAATTTAATTTTGATTTTAAAATATCTTGACTTTTTATGGCTCAGTTTCATAATAAATGATTTTTTAAAAGCTTTTTCATACTTAAGGTGCCCATGTGCAGATCAATATAATCTTGTTTTCTTATGCACAGTATAGAGCATGTTAGCAATAAATACCTGAATTTTATATTACATTACATGTATAAGTAGTTTGATCTACCAGGTATCCATGATAGAAAATACAGGTGTATATCACAGGTGAAATATAACTAAAGCTTGTGTATCACCAAGGCAACAGAGGTCATCAACCCTTACACATTTCATTCCTTTTACCCAGAAAGTATGCTGGTCTTTATAAGCAGGTGATTGTCCTACAAAGTGACCTTGAAGGAAGGTTGACTTAAAAAACGTCCACAGATCGCTCTCACCGGAAAAGTCAATCAGACATTTTTATGACCTTGTCCCAAGGTCAAGGTCATTCATCCATCATCTCTGTGTGCTTGTTAAAACGGCATTTTTTTCCTTTTCATTAAAATTGATAATTTATTGATTAGAATTTTCTTTGTTTTTACAGAAAATGATGATGTCAAAAGAACTACACTTCGAGAACTCAAAATGCTACGCACCCTCAAACAGGAAAATATCGTTGAACTTAGAGAGGCATTCCGACGCAAAGGAAAGCTGTACCTAGTCTTTGAATATGTTGAAAGAGTAAGTTTGTTTTTCCCTTGGAAATATTATTCATGATGATTTTCAACCCCTTTCTCCTAAATAGTAATAGCTTTGTAACTACACTAGTCCTTATGATAACACTCCAAACCACAATTTTGTGTGTTGCTGTATGCTAAAAAAGACCCCTCTGAAAGTATGGCACCTAATTTAACTAGCATGACTAAAAATGATTGAAACAGAATGATCAAATTAAACTTGAATTTACTACCGTAATTATCTGATTCACCTTGAATGATTTTATATTTTAACTAAGCAGGAAATAAATGCAAGCTTAAAACTCTTATCCTAAGCCTTCATGAATTCTAATTCTTCTGAATGGTTTTAATTCCTGCTTTTATTGTATAGTTAAAAGCATTGCTACAATCAATACTTGATTTCAAAAGAGAATTTCCAATTCATTTAATTATATTTAGATTTGATGTTCCAACTATTTTGTCACATGCAATATATGTAAACAAGTAATGTTTTAAAAAACAAACTAAAGATCAAATCATTTCCATTATGTAAGTGGGGATGAGTACCAGACTACCAGCATGTCAGAAATAAAACGATTTTGTAATTTGTATCCAGGAAACAGTTTTTTGAAGATTAGAACAAATGACATAGAATAGCTTTTAAATCCTGATTTATTTGTTGTCAAGGATTGTACATGGTATTTAAATAATGTATCCATGGTTCTTGTGATGTAACCATGGTTTTTGTGGTATGCTGCTTTGGTTACATTCCTTTGTAGTGCTTTTTTATCTGAATTAGACTAAATCTTGCACTGTTTCCCCTTACAGTCAAACCTATCTATATATACCAATCTAAGGGAAACTGTAAATGTGGCCATTGTTCACAGGTGGCCCTTAAATAGAGGGTTCAAATAACATAAAGACCAAATGGGATAAAATTTTACTGGCCTTTAAAAACAGATGGCCCTTGTATGGAGGTGACCTTTAAGCAGGTTTTGCCGTTCTTGATGCAAGTGCATAAATATTAGAATCCAGACATGTTGTAGTGGGTCATACTGTCTGTGTGGTTTATATCACCCTGGAGATGTTAGGAGTACTTATAGATAATTAAATTAATGATGGAAATGGTACATAGGGTTGTGTCATTTTATCCTATTTATTATACCCCCTGCAGTTTGAGGTGGGGGGTATATAGGAATTATCATGTCTGTCTGTCTGTCCATGTAAAATCTGTCTGGGCAACATCTCATAGCTGCTTTGGACAACTGTCATAAAACTTCACATGAGTAATATTCATGGTCCAAAGGTGTGTCATGACCTTTGAACCAAGGTCAAATCATAAAGGTCAAGGTCTTGGGAAAACATTAAATGTTGGGGGATGGGGTATTTGGTATCTATCTCAAGAGACAGTTCTAGTTAAGAACTAGTGAGGCAGTAACAGTTTTACTCTTTTCACTGACCTTTTCATATTTCCATCCATCTACATTTCTATATTTGTACAGCTGTTTATTGATCTGTCTATCAATAATATATATGTGTATCTGACTTCCTTTCATTGATCGAACCATTACTGAAAGACTTCTATACCATTACCAAACTTTGAGGTGTAGTATAGTAGTAAGTTTAGTTTTACTTGTTTAGAGATCATCAGAGTTACTGATTATTATTGGTGTTTGTTTTGTAGAACATGCTAGAACTACTAGAGGAACTGCCTAATGGTGTGCCTTTAGAAAAAGTAAGAAGTTACACATACCAGCTATGTAAAGCCATAAGATGGTGTCATTCTCAGGATATTATACACAGAGGTAAAGATAGTAAAAGTGGTGTGCCACATGATATAAACAACTGACTTCCTTTATTTATATCTCTGACCAATTAGTGGATTTCTTGGTTTGTGTCTGATATGTTTTAAAGACTCCCATGTTAATATTTGGGACCTTGGTGTAAAGCATGTACTTATAAATAACAGCACCTCTTACTGCATATCAGTCAACTTGCTAAAGGCTGTGTTTTCTCTAGTTACCTCAGTTTCTTCTACTATCCCAGAACTGACCACCTCCATCATATAAGTGAAAGAATCTTGACTATGGTGTAAAATGCCATTATTGCATTCCACTCTACTCCAGCTCAGTTTTTAAATTTTCCCACAAACCTAACTTATTTAAATTTTATACTTCTTATTATTTATACATTGTATATTGATTTTAACACTTTTTTTATTTGAACTAACAAGTTACAATATCCATACCAATCACCATATTTATCTTAGTGATTGGACTTGAATACCTTTGTTTGTATTCATATATTCATCTTAATTTATATCCGATACTCAACCAAATCACTTGTACATTACACTAATAAAATACAACTTGCTCTACCAAATCACCTATAAATCCTGGTAATAGAATACACCCTGAGTATGGACTTATTTGTCATGTAGATATGTTCTCCAGCTTTGATATATTCTGTTAACGTGTAAATGAGTTATAAAATTGAATTATTGACCTGTGTAATATGCATTAAAAATGTAGTTTGATTATTGATTATGTAGAAATCTTGTGTAATCCTGGTTAGCTTTATAAATCACCAGGAAGTCATTACAGTAATGTGATCAGAGCTTTAACTTCTAATTACGTCGTTATAACTGCTGTTTTCTTGTGTTCTTTGTCCACACGACATAAAACAAAAATAATAAAAATACTTGAAAAGATCATAAAGACACACTTCATTGACCATGTAGTATGTGGTATGCATATTGAGATTATTAAAAAAAATCAATCTCAAACTTCTATAGTATTTATACAAGATGTCTTTCTTTGTACATATATACATTACAGCATACACAGATACCCACAGATATAAATGCTGTGAAATCATTTATGTTCTTGTTGTCTCAATTTTCATTATTTTCTTGGACACCTTGATCCACAAATTTACATGTCAACAATATAGCAGATATTACAAAGTTACCTTAAAAAGTAACCACAAAATAAGAATTTACCATACCAAGGGGCTTACACAATTAAAGGTCAAGGTTAGGGAAAGTTACCTTAAAAAGTAACCACAAAACAAGAATTTACCATACCAAGGGGCTTACACAAATAAAGGTCAAGGTTAGGGAAAGTTACCTTAAAAAGTAACCACAAAATAAGAATTTACCATACCAAGGGCTTACACAATTAAAGGTCAAGGCTAGGGAAAGTTACCTTAAAAAGTAACCACAAAACAAGAATTTACCATACCAAGGGGCTTACACAATAAAAGGTCAAGGTTAGGGAAAGTTACCTTAAAAAGTAACCACAAAACAAGAATTTACCATACCAAGGGGCTTACACAAATAAAGGTCAAGGTTAGGGAAAGTTACCTTAAAAAGTAACCACAAAACAAGAATGTACCATACCAAGGGCTTACACAAAGGTCAAGGTTAGAGAAAGTTACCATAAAAAGTAACCACAAAACAAGAATTTACCATACCAAGGGGCTTACACAAATAAAGGTCAAGGTAAGGGAAAGTTACCTTAAAAAGTAACCACAAAACAAGAATTTACCATACCAAGGGCTTACACAAAGGTCAAGGTTAGAGAAAGTTACCATAAAAAGTAACCACAAAACAAGAATTTACCATACCAAGGGGCTTACACAAAGGTCAAGGTTAGAGGTCAAAGCTCATGTACAGTTGCTTGCCCATTCCTTTATAAATATACATGCAGGTATTATTATATAAAAATTTCATCTAAACAATTTTCTATACTTAATTTCTCATTTGAAGGTCAAGGTCAAAAGTTAAAAAAAAAAAATCCAAAGTCATATTCTGTACAAATGCCGATCGCTATTTTGTGGCAAAAGGATGCTTTTAGTGGCTTGACAGTTCCAACCTTTGTTTATTTTATATTTAATTTAATTATTTTTCTATTACAGATATAAAGCCAGAAAATTTACTAATAAGTAAAAATGACATTTTAAAACTTTGTGACTTTGGTAAGTACTATAACTCCTATTTTATTACTTACAGCGTTAAATGTTCCTGTGACTATAATCGGCTTTATGTTAACATAGACTTATTTCAGCAATTTTCCTCAACATAAGTAAATTTATTTTAGCACTGACTTTCTGTGTTCTCTGAGTTTCTGTAAGACCATATATTAGACATCATAACTAAATTGGGTGTCATTAATTGGGACCTTATGGACTTTTATCCAGCGTCACAGTATAAATGGCATGATAAAGAATATATAAGCACATTGCATCAGTATAAAATACAGCAAATAGCTAGCAATGTCTTGATACAGGTAAAAGATTTAGACATGAAATCCCATTATTCTCATACTTAGCTGACCCATTATGCATCTTTAAAATTTCAAGCTTTTCCTATGTCTCTGTAAGTTAGTAAAAATGATATCTTATTTGAATTATTTTTGTATTTTGCAGGATTTGCTAGAAGTATTAATGGTGGTTTAGTAGGTGTATATACAGATTATGTAGCCACTAGATGGTACAGATCTCCTGAATTATTACTTGGGTATGTATATAATGATATACAATACATGTCTGTACAATACTATGTACAATTGATAGTATTTAGTTGAGTTGAGTTAAGTAATGATATTTAAGAATGAGGTAAGAATATTTTACTTATATGGAGACATTGCCAGCTATAGGCGAATGTGCAGAAATTTTGCCTGTGCGTTGCATTGATGGCATTTTACAGCAGGGTTCTTTATGGTGCCAAGCCTACCAAGACACGGGACCTCGTTTATTTTAAGTTCCCATCCGAAAGAACTGTGACTTTCATTTTCTGATGTTGAGTGCCGAGTCACTACCCACTTTCAAGTCTTGGGTCAAACCTGGTCAGAGTTCAAACCAACGACCTCCCTCTTACGGAGCAAGCATCCTACCAACTCAGCAACCATAGTTTTATAGAATTGAGAATATATGAAAATTACTGTAGATTGTGTAAATGTACTATTTTGACTGAATTATTTGTTTTAGTACTACATTGTACTCTTTATTTTTCTTGGTCATTTTGAATCTGACCCCGGTTTAACTAAGATTTTCCTTAACTTAAATTTATCAAATTTTCACAAGCTCTTTTTGGAACTACGAACAAATATTTTTGTCAAAACTTAATGCAGATGTCAAAAGCTTGATATCATCTTTAAAATGACACTTTAAAGTCCTAATATCTTAAGAATTAACAAAATTATAAAGGTTTTTAATTTGCCAGTTTTAAGTTAAGGAAAATCTTAAGAAATGATTGTGAAACCATGGTAGTAAAAGGTTTTGCCAAATAAACTAATTTTTTTATATGTCCGGTCATTTGATATTTTTAATATTAAAACCTGTATGTGGTAATTGTTATTTCAAAATAAATAAGTCTAATGTATTGTTTTCAGTGCTGCTTATGGTAAAGCTGTAGATATCTGGTCAATAGGATGCATTTTAGGTGAATTAAGTGATGGTCAGCCATTATTTCCTGGTGAAAGTGAAATTGACCAGTTGTATGTCATACAAAAGGTCATAGGTCAACTTCCAGCTGTCCAAATGAACATGTTTTATAACAATCCCAGATTTTCTGGTTTGAAGGTATGTACGATCAGTAATTACATGGTCCAGAAAGAAAGGGAAGTAACTGATAATTGTTCATTCAAAGTAGAGGTCCTCTTCCATTATCTGTGAAGTAAATCATTTTAGTTTGTCAGTACAAGAAGCTCATGACATACCATTTCAACTTCTCCTTTTGTATCCAATTTAAGTTTTTTGGTTGACTAGAGTTACATATGAGCTACACCATGTTTTTGGTTGACTAGAGTTACATATGAGCTACACCACATTTTTTGATTGACTAGAGTTACATATGAGCTACACCATGTTTTTGGTTGACTAGAGTTACATATGAGCTACACCATGTTTTTGATTGACTAGAGTTACATATGAGCTACACCATGTTTTTGGTTGACTAGAGTTACATATGAGCTACACCACATTTTTTGATTGACTAGAGTTACATATGAGCTACACCATGTTTTTGATTGACTAGAGTTACATATGAGCTACACTACATTTTTGATTGACTAGAGTTACATATGAGCTACACCATGTTTTTGATTGACTAGAGTTACATATGAGCTACACCATGTTTTTGATTGACTAGAGTTACATATGAGCTACACCACATTTTTTGATTGACTAGAGTTACATATGAGCTACACCACAGTTTTTGATTGACTAGAGTTACATATGAGCTACACCACATTTTTTGATTGACTAGAGTTACATATGAGCTACATTACATTTTTTGATTGACTAGAGTTACATATGAGCTACACCACATTTTTTGATTGACTAGAGTTACATATGAGCTACATTACATTTTTTGATTGACTAGAGTTACATATGAGCTACACCACATTTTTGATTGACTACAGTTACATATGAGCTACACTACATTTTTGATTGACTACAGTTACATATGAGCTACACCACATGTTTTGATTGACTAGAGTTACATATGAGCTACACTACATTTTTTGATTGACTAGAGTTACATATGAGCTACACCACGTTTTTTGATTGACTAGAGTTACATATGAGCTACACCACATTTTTTGATTGACTAGAGTTACATATGAGCTACACCACATTTTTTGATTGACTAGAGTTACATATGAGCTACACCACATTTTTTGATTGACTAGAGTTACATATGAGCTACACCACATTCTTTGATTGACTACAGTTACATATGAGCTACACGACATTTTTGATTGACTAGAGTTACATATGAGCTACACCACATTTTTTGATTGACTAGAGCTACATATGAGCTACACCACATGTTTTGATTGACTAGAATTACATATGAGCTACACCACATTTTTTGATTGACTAGAGTTACATATGAGCTACACTACATTTTTGGATTGACTAGAATTACATATGAGCTACACTACATTTTTTGATTGACTAGAGTTACATATGAGCTACACCACATTTTTTGGTTGACTAGAGTTACATATGAGCTACATTACATTTTTTGATTGACTAGAGTTACATATGAGCTACACCACTTTGTTGATTGACTACAGTTACATATGAGCTACACGACATTTTTGATTGACTAGAGTTACATATGAGCTACACCACATTTTTTGATTGACTAGAGCTACATATGAGCTACACCACATGTTTTGATTGACTAGAATTACATATGAGCTACACCACATTTTTGATTGACTAGAGTTACATATGAGCTACACTACATTTTTGATTGACTACAGTTACATATGAGCTACACTACATTTTTGATTGACTAGAGTTACATATGAGCTACACTACATTTTTGATTGACTACAGTTACATATGAGCTGCACCACATTTTTGATTGACTACAGTTACATATGAGCTACACCACATTTTTTGATTGACTAGAGTTACATATGAGCTACATTACATTTTTTGATTGACTAGAGTTACATATGAGCTACACTACATTTTTGATTGACTAGAGTTACATATGAGCTACACTACATTTTTTGATTGACTAGAGTTACATATGAGCTACACCACATTTTTTGGTTGACTAGAGTTACATATGAGTTACATTACATTTTTTGATTGACTAGAGTTACACATGAGCTACACTACATTTTTGATTGACTAGAGTTACATATGAGCTACACCACATTTTTTTGATTGACTAGAGTTACATATGAGCTACACCACATTTTTTGATTGACTAGAGTTACATATGAGCTACACCACATTCTTTGATTGACTAGAGTTACATATGAGCTACACCACATGTTTTGATTGACTAGAGTTACATATGAGCTACACTACATTTTTGATTGACTACAGTTACATATGAGCTACACCACATGTTTTGGTTGACTAGAGTTACATATGAGCTACACTACATTTTTGATTGACTACAGTTACATATGAGCTACACCACATTTTTGATTGACTACAGTTACATATGAGCTACACTACATTTTTGATTGACTACAGTTACATATGAGCTACACCACATGTTTTGGTTGACTAGAGTTACATATGAGCTACACTACATTTTTGATTGACTACAGTTACATATGAGCTACACTACATTTTTGATTGACTACAGTTACATATGAGCTACACTACATTTTTGATTGACTAGAGTTACATATGAGCTACACCACATTTTTTGATTGACTAGAGTTACATATGAGCTACACCACCTTTTTGATTGACTAGAGTTACATATGAGCTACACTACATTTTTGATTGACTAGAGTTACATATGAGCTACACCACATTTTTGATTGATTAGAGTTACATATGAGCTACACCACATGTTTTGGTTGACTAGAGTTACATATGAGCTACACCACGTTTTTTGATTGACTAGAGTTACATATGAGCTACATTACATTTTTTGGTTGACTAGAGTTACATATGAGCTACACCACATTTTTGATTGACTAGAGTTACATATGAGCTACACCACCTTTTTGATTGACTAGAGTTACCTATGAGCTACACCACATGTTTTGATTGACTAGAGTTACATATGAGCTACACTACATTTTTGATTGACTAGAGTTACATATGAGCTGCACCACACATTTTTGATTGACTAGAGTTACATATGAGCTACACCACCTTTTTGATTGACAAGAGTTACATATGAGCTGCACCACATTTTTGATTGACTAGAGTTACATATGAGCTACACTACTGTTCTCAATATCCGCATACTTAGAGGAAGAGATGAATTTGTATCTTACCTTTAAACTTAATGTCTTAATTTTACATGGTAAGCTTATTATATCAAAATTTGTGTATTTATGATATAAGGCAGTATTTATGTGCAAGATTGCAAATTTTCACATAAAATAATGAACTTTGTGAGAAATGTTTTAAATTTTTGCTGTATTCTAATTTTTTGTTTTACAGTTTCCGTCTGTAAGCAGGCCACAGACTATACAGAAAAGATATCAAGGAATTCTTAGTGGGGTGCTTATAGATTTTATGGAAGTAAGTTTAGTTGTCTGATGGTATTTAGTGCTTTAGACCTTATACCAGTTTTATACTGCTAGATATCTGATATACACATGTAGAATATCAGTACAAGTAGGTTACACAGTTGTACTGTGAGCATGCTCATTATTTTGACTATCAACAAAACCTGAGTTGTTTTGGTTGTTTTACTATTCAATTCTAAAATAAAATAAATTGAATAAAAATGTATGTTGATTCCGATATTTATAAAAAAATAGACATAACATTGCTGAAGTTTTTTTCTCAAAGGACATTGGTGTCGATTTATAACTATCAAAATCTCAAAGCAATGAAACTATATAGAGAAGGAAAAGTATATATATACCCCTCAGTATTTATTAGTTTGTTGCTTAGCTTATACCCATCTGGAGCACCCAGCCTCACTTAGAAGTTCACACATTAAACTAAATTTGTTAATTTTCAGTTTTTGAATTGTCATTTGAACAGAGACCAGTATATTTGTTTTTGATTTATGTTGAGATTAAAAAGAAATGCATTTATTTCTAATAATACCATTTTTTCTGATTGTAGAATACTCTGAAGCTTGAGCCGGATGACAGATTTTTTATAGATGAATGTTTAAATCACCCAGCATTCCAGACTGAACATCTACTAAATCGTAATCAACATGTGCCAATAAAACGTATTGCATCCAGTAAAAAGAGGAAAAGTGAATACTCAGATAACATAAACAGGTAAATACATAATAAATGATCAGAGTATAGAGCATGATTTAGAAAGAAAGGAGTGGTGAAGTGTATTTGGCTTAAGTCAAGATTCTTTTGCTCATATCGAGGCATTGAGTTCATATTGACTCAGAGGGAACTTGAGTACCAAGAGAAAACCACTTTGTCACACTTTGATTGATGCAAGTGGGATTCAACCACTGTGGTATCCATAAGTATATGCTTTAGACCACTCGGCCACTGAGGCTCCAAGAAAGACAGAGAAAATTTATACCTGTAAAAACGATTTAGAACTTGTTTATAAAGACATTATCAGATTTTAGTTCATGTTTACTTATGTATGTATAATTAATCATTGATTTAAATTTGGTTTTTATTATTTTTTAGTGAAAATTTAAAAAATCTTCAGAAGAGTCGACCTGGTACGGGTGTGTCTGATGATCAGAAACCATCACAAAATTATGGCAGCTACAATCCACAGGAAGAGAAAATGGACACTAGTGAAGATACGTATGGTCAGCCTCCTGTCCAGAGCAAATATCTCAAACAGGCTAAGAATGTGTCAAAAAGTAATGCCGATAAAATGGCCAATCAAAACAGTGATAACAAATTAACTAGGGACACTGTTGACAGAGTGACACAACAACAGTCAGATAGTAATAAACTTCAGAAAGAGACTGAAAGAACGGAGAAGTATAGTTCTCAGGATGTGAAACAAAATCAGCAAAAATATGGCTTAAAAGGGGGAGGGGGTGTGGCTAAAAATGTCAACAATATTCAGGATATGAAAAGTGGTGCAGAAAAAATGTATGATTATAAACAATCAAGGACGAATCAAGATAGTCGTCATTTGACATCATTTTCAGATTTTAGGATAGGTGGTTTAGTAGACAATAATTATGTGGACAATAGATCACCTTCACGTGTCACAGATCATAAAATGGAAGTTAGTTCCAGTAGTAGTGAGGACATAGAAGTAGTCCCAAGTTCAGTGGAAAATAAATACCTCAAATCTAAAGACAGGACTTATGATAATAGTGATGTAAGGTTTCCTAAACAAAACTATTCTCCAGAATCTACGCCACGAGATCCAAAGTCATTGTATGGGTCAAAATCTGGAACATACATGGTCACTTTACAAGCTCCTGGTAATTCTGATGATTCTCCTGAGGGCTCACCAAAGGGGCATGGAAACACACAGCTAGAAAGAAAAAAGGTAATAACTTAATTCAGTTGAATTGTCTTAACTGCACATTCTCTATACTGAAGATTTATTCAGATGAAACTGAGTTATGTTTGACCAGAGTTGATTTATCAAAAAATGTTAATGGTGATCCAAGTTTCTTTAAGGACAATGGTTTAACATTTTTTGGTTTTATTGAATGGTTACAGTTTCCTTTGTCATTTTAAATATTACTTGAATGATATGTTTTATTTATTTGTTTGTATATTGTAGTTTCTAGACAAAGCTATGCAAGAAGAATTACAGCGAATTAAATCTAGTACATTAGGTCGTAAGAAGAGCCAGGACAGAGGTCATCAGGGGTCATTTATGCAAACTATAACAGATAGATTATCAGATGCAAAGGTATTATGTCATATTTGTCATGTGGTCAGCGTTGGGTTTTGAAAAAAAAGAAGTTAGTTTTTAAGAACATATATTTAAGTAAAGCATTTTTAAATTTAAATTTGTTTCTTAAAATGTGAAACATTTGCGAGTGTATTTTGCAAAGTAAATCATGATTATTGCCTGTCTGTAAGTAAATCATGATTATTGCCTGTCTGTATAATTACAAGTTTTATTGTTTTAAAATCAATATGGTTGAAAACACTTAAAATAATTCTTAATTTGATCATTTGTAGTTTGCATGATTTTATGTCATATCTCTGATGTTAAGCTTTAGTATTAATGTCCAACATTAAGGTTTGACAAAAAACTTAAGTATTTTATGGACAAAACCCCAGTGAGCTTATGTCCTTTCCTGACAGATATAACTTTTAAAAGACAGGGTTGTAAAAGTTGACCATTTAGATTTATTGAGTTGTGTGATTGACAGAGCTATTTTGTGTTACAGTTACAGAATTCTGATGTCCATGTGCCACAACAATCTAAGTATAGAGAGAGTAGTTTTGTTAATTATAATGGTAATATACAGTCTGTCAACAAACGGAACAGAAACCAGTATTACGGTAAGTTTTTACCACGTAGACATCATAAAGGAGACCATTGATTTGTGTTACTTTTGTTTTTGCTTATTTAGGACAGATATTTGCAATATTGTTTCATTAAAGTGTTTGTTAACTTGTATAGTTATATAAAATTAATAAATATACTGTTATATGAAAATATTAACCATTCCGGAGGGATACATTCAAAAAAATATTAACCATTCCGCAGGGATACTTTCAAAAAATATTGACCATTCAGCAGGGGTACTTTCAAAAAATATTAACCATTCTGCAGGGATACTTTCAAAAAATATTAACCATTCTGCGGGGATACTTTAAAATAATATTGACCATTCCTCAGGGATACTTTCAAAAATATTAATCATATGACAGGGATACTTTCAAAATGTATTAACCGTACGGAAGAGATACTTTTAAAAATATTAACCATACAGAAAAGGGATACTTTCAAAAATATATTAACCATGCCATAGGGATACTCTAAAAAATATTAAACATACCAAAGGGATACTTTCAAAAATATATTAACCATGCCACAGGGATAATTTCAAAAATATTAACCGCACCACAGGGATACTTTAAAAAATATATTAACCATGCTACAGGGATAATTTTAGAAATATTTACCATATCAAAAGGATACTTCCACATACTGCAGGGATACTTTCAAAAATATTAACCATAAAGTAATGGAATACTTAACATGCTACAGGGATTTTTTAAATCTTAACTTTACTGCAAGGATACTTTCAAAATTGTTAACCATTCCACTGGGATACATTCAAAACCACAGATGTTAATAATTTAACAACTGTACATAAAGTAATAACATGATGATGTGAAGCATAATAGACTTAGAGTTTTTAGAGTTTCCAAACTGGAAATGATGACAAAGAAATAGTATTAATGTCCAAAAAACCATAACTACTTATTTGTGGTAGTCAAGAACTCAATACCGGAGCTGTTGAAATTATACCCTAAAAATTCCTAAAATTTTCGTCAAAAAATTACCTTCAGGAATTTTGAATGGTATCCCTGAAATAATGTCTCTGTTAGATCTTAGACTAATACCTGTTATAATTCTAGTATATTTTCCCTTTTTCTTGGATTATTATAGAATGTTGTCTATTTAGTTTTTAAGGACTTAATCTGGTGTTGTTTTCAAGGTATTTATGTTTCAGAATGAATGCCCAAACCTATTTTCTGTAATGAGTTATTTGATTGAAACTTTTTTTGTAAAAAAATAATAACAAACTTAAAAAAGGTATTAAATTATTTGTTGAAAATTTTATTAATTTATTATTTCCCCTTGACACTAGATGGCAGTATGACAATGCGGGAACTTAGTAGCACCAGTCCTACTCCAGGTACTTTTGAACTTTAGATTCAGCCAATCAGAATTTACTTTACTGTTTGCTGTTTTGTCTTCCCATCATTCATTTGGTTATACATGTAATATTTTATTGTAAAGTTTGCGAACATTTATCAACAGAATTTCTGGAAATTAATTTACAATAATGAGTAAACAGTAAAGTAAATTTAAGCTTCTAAATTGTGAGTTTTTTGGTAAAAACTTCAGATTCCAGATTTTTGTTTATTTTTACATGTTTTACACCTGTTTGCTTTCTAGCAACTTTGCACTCTGGAAGTCTATCAGAAATCTATTCTAGTTTTTGACCTTCCTGGCAGTCTTCTGTTTTACAGCATGCCTGAAACAACACTTGCACCAATTTCTTTGGTCTTTTTTTTTTTTTTTTTTTTTTTGGCAAAGCTTTAAATGCTTCAGGGTCCTTGGTAAAAGTTAAGGAGGGTAAACTCTCAACATTTATCTGATGTTTTACTGTCATCATTATTGTTTTAAATCACATGAAATTTGAAGAACGATTGCTTTCTCTTCTTTGCATTAGTAAGCTTCCTGTCTATGTTTAGCCAAGTGCATTTTATAAGAAAATTTTAATGCTGTTAATGATTTTTTTTATTTCTGTTATATCAACAAATTTTTTAATGTTTTTTTTTCTGGTAGTTCAATTGTTTTTTTTATCAGAATATTTTATTGAACTTGAAAAAATTTATTGAGATACTCATAATTGAATATAGTTATAATTTCAATAATTTCTGATAGTTTTACACGGTTTGCAGTGCACTGCTGTGGTTATTGTCCCTAATTCTCTCTTTATTCAATCTGAGCATGGTTTGTAACATGTAAATTTCACCAGTAATTTGAGCACCGAGTGTTTAATTTTACAAGTAGATGGATCTGTCAATCACATCATCGTTTTATTTCAGGACATTTTCCACTTCGTATAATTGGTAAATATTGTTTTGACCTTTAAGTCTGTAATGGTCAGAGTATTCTGTATGCTTTCAGTAGTTTTATTTAGCTTTAGTTATTTTTATGTATCAATGATATTTTGTTAATTGGCAATATTTTTGTGTCGCTGACGCATATTTGCACACACCCCCTCCCCCCCTGACTAGTAAACTTTTTATTTGGTTGTAAGCATTACAGTGATTTAAAATGTTTTTTTCATGATTCCTAATGACCTTTATATGTGCTCGACTTTTTGTCACTATATATACCACCATATGTCATAATATCTGTAAAAATCATCTTGTTTTGATCACTACATTGAGAACCATTATAGTCCGTCAGCGATATTCTGGCAGAGTGTTTATAAACACAGACGAGTTTATTATACACCAATAGGTATTGATGCCGTGTTATCGTATATGTATATTCATGCCTTCGTGCATTCATTTGTCAACTCCACCTTTATATATCCCTATCTTAGGCTATCTACATTATATAGACTCTTCCATGTTTATAAACACTCTGCCACAATATCGCTGACTGACTATACTTGACATTATTCGTGATACCTGCAAAAACAACTTGCCAGGTAAATATTACTAAAACATTGCTCACCTTTACATTATTTTCATTGGAAAGTTTCATAGTTATGATATGTCAAAAGTACTGTTAATATAAAGGTCTTTTTGTGTCATGTAAAAGTTTTCCCCCCTATTCAGTCAGTTTTGTTGAAATTCAGATAAAATACAGATGTTCTTACACAAATAGTTTGATGACCTCCATGTTTTTTAATTTATATACACACTCCATATTCATGATTTGCACTTAAGGCATGCATTTTAATGATTTTTACACATGTTTCATTTTTCTTGAAGAACACAAAATTTATTTAATTAAGTTCAAGAATTGAAGTTTTAAAACCATAATGATTTTACAAAAGTACTTTTAAAGGAATATAAAGTAAAACTACAAAAATTTGTTATCATAAACAGGTGGTTTTAACATACATACTAAGCATGTGCACTTTTTGAGATGTCCTATATGGTTGTATGTGACAGTCAAGTAAATCTCTGATTATGACATTGGGATAAAGTTTTAAGATTAATCGTAACTACAAGTCTATATACAATGTTCTTTACCTCAAGTACCTGTTATAAACACCTCATTGTGTATGGTTAAATGTGAAGTACATTTGTAAATACAGTGACAGTAACTGTGTATTTATTTGGGGTGCAGTTGAGTGCAAAAAGAACCAGGAATTCAATCAAAATGATTTTATTGGTTTTTAAACGTGCCAGGAGTTGTTTTGGAGTCCATGAATTATAGTTTTTGCTAGCTTCCTTTAGGGATGGATATCATTGGTAATATACCAGATATGACATATATTTTTGTGTTCGGAATTTATAATAAGATTTGACATTTTATAATTATTATTAATGAAAATATAATAACATGTAATTTTGATTGTGGTTTGAGATACCAGACACATTATTTAAAAGTTTGAATTACATTGTAATTGACAATTAATAAATAGTAAATGGAAATTAGTCATTATTACCGGTATACTTGCAGTTATTTACTCAATTTGTTTTTGTGTAAATAAAAAAGAAAATTTTATTGATGATAAGTAATCACCTTAATCTTTTGAAATATATTTGGCAAACATACAAATTTGTGGTACCATTTTGAAGCAATTGATTTAATTGATTTTTGTTGTTGTGATTTTGCAGTAGTGGAGGACATACAGTGTTTAAGCTAGATTTGTTGAGGTTTTTTCGACAAAGTTTTAATGTGATAGAAATGATGTTGGATGAATTAATTGTTATTATGCTAGTTATATATTTTATAATGAAATCCGGAGGGGTGGGGGGTGGGGATTCTGTATTTTTTTATCTATCCAGAATCCATTTAAATAACAATAATTTGTTTTTTTTCTGTTTATAATCAAACTTATATAAAGCTGAAAATTGATGTAAATTATAAATCAGAATTAATAAACAAGATAAATTTAGATATACTTACTGTTTTATCTTACAAGCTAGTCACATATCAATGATCTTTTCTAGCTTTTACAGATCAAAGTATCTCTCACTGCCTAGGTTATAATTCCACTTGTGACAGATCCTAGTGTGAGAAAGTTTGACAATTTGCTTGTCAAAAGTCAATTTTCTCTACTAGTAGGTACTCTGGTTTCCTCCACCATTTCAGAGCTGACTGCCTCAATATGAGTGTAAATCTTAACTTGGGTGTAAAGCATCATTACTCTACTTTAGTTTCTCTTGTTAGATTATACTTATATTTTTACCGTTATTGTTTGTTTGTGAAATTGATTCAGTTCCTTTGATTTTTACCAGGTAATCCCTATCCATCTTTCTCCTCTGCAAAAGCAAAATTATGTTTGTTTACAATTTATCAGCATACAGTGACCTTAAATAAAGTTATTTCACATGAAGACTGTATATTTACAGTAAGCTATTACAATCACCAACAGTTGTTTGGTGATTTTAACTCTAGAGTAATATATATAGGAAAGGGTTCTAAAAAATGAGTTCAGTGAACATGCCACATAAAATATAATACTTGTATATATATATGTAAGTACAAAATGAGTATCTCAGTTAAGTTATCAACACTAACTTAACCTAAGAATCACAAGTACTATTAGATTATATCTGTATCGTATTGTCTGTCTCATCATGTACTAATCATTTGTATTTTCTTTTTTTACACTAGATATTGGTTACCATCGTGAAGCGAGTACATTTAATGTCACTGGACCAACAGCCTCTAGATCACAAAATAAATACTCCAATATACAGTCATACCAGAATGACCAACTACAAACAACAGGGTATAGTCCACAGCGTAACATGCCTGGAGGAGGAGGAGGAGGAGGAGGCGGAGGAGGGTACGGTTATGAAAGTTCTGTGTGGTAGGTGGTGGTGGGAAACCTGTCTTGTTCTATTTTGTTTTGTCTTCATAACCTTCTCTTGTTTTCCTCTGTTTTGTCTTCATAACCTGTTCTTGTTTTCTTTTGTTCTGTCTTTATAACCTTTGTTTATATGTTTACATGTGTTGATTGATTTGATAAAATAAATAGCAACAAGTGTTCTGCTGAAAGAAAAAATCTGACAAATAAAAATAACGCCCCTGTCTGTTGATTATGGACCAGGACTAAAATTGTTTGTTCAATTGTTAAAAATACTTTGTTTGTGCACATCTTGTATATACATATTATGTAGGGAAATGTTCAGCTACATTTATATGTAATGTAGACACAGATTCAGTTACATTTTCATTTACAAATACTTCAGACACATGCTAGGTTACATTTTGTACATGGGTATTTTATGTAGTGTAGACAAATGATCAGTTATATGTAAAAGTACAAAAAGATTTATCTGTGTGAAATTGAGGAGTTTTACAGTCATAATCAATGTCAAACTTACCAGCAGAAATGGCCAGAGGATGAAAATTTTTTTTTTGCTTCAGACATAATTTTTTCAATTCATTGCTTTTTGATGACTGGATTACAGTCATACTCTTACTCTGATTGAGTCAGTTGTTTGACAGTCCAGCTGGACTAGAGAACCAGACAATTTCTCTTGGCTGCATCTTCAACAGTGAAGTTGGACTTTTTATACTCCTGCAGGGGTATAACGGGGGTTTATAGGAATCGCCTTGTCTTTCTGTTTGTCTGTCTGTCCGTCCATGTGAAATCATATGCGGGCCATATCTCATAGCCACTTTGGAGGACTGTCATAGACCTTCACATGAATAATCTTCATAGTCCAAAGGTGATGAACTAAGGTCATATCGGAAAGGTCAAGGTTGTGGGACAACATTAAATGTTGGGGGGGGGGGGGGGTACTTGCTCTCAAGAGACTTAAATTATCATTCCTTTAAAAGGCAAAACTAGATTGAAAGATTTTTTAATGTTCATATATACTGTACTAGAACAGAAGCAATTATTAAGAATAAATATTCACAACTCATGTTAACAACCAATATCCAATATGTGTCTGAAATATATGTATCCTAGGCATTCAGATTTATTGTAAAATCTTGTAAACAAGTTGATATTTTAAATTCATTCTATAGTATTTTGTTGTGATGAGTTAATTTCCGTAACTATAACTATCTGTTGTTTTTCTTGCATGTGTATCATTTATCTATTTTGCTTTCTGTAAATCAGGAAATTTTTGCTGGAAATGCATTTTATTTCCACATAATTTTGTGGGAGTAACCCAAAAATAAAACATTTTGAGTTTATTTTGATAAAATTCACTTCCATTTTCACTGACTGTGATCTGATATTGCAAAAATAACAGTAAATTGTATATGCAATATACTGTACATGTATCGTAAAGTGGCAATTTTTGCAAAAATTGATGCCAAAATTTCCTGATTTACAGTATGTTTAATTCTTTATTTATGTAATATAAATATAATAATAATTCTGAATTGTGTTGTATAAATGTCTGTACTTATTTGACCATCGATATCTGGAACTTATCATCCAGTATATTTACTTACAGGAGACAGAATGAGGCAGCTGTAACGGGTAATGAATGGAATACTGGATCTAGCATGTATCAGTTAGCAAAGAAAAAGAAAAAGAAAAAATTCTTACAGGTACATATTAAATTATTAATTTGATTCCAAGTCTTTTGACGGCTAAATCATCACATAGCAGTAGTTATGACACCTTATCACAAAAATCTTCCAATTGGGTCATCACATAGTTGTGACACCCTATTATATGTGGAAAAAACATAAAATTTACCCTATAAAGTATATTTTACGTAAGGGAACAAAATACAATTTTACTTCATTCTTCTAGTAATTTTTTTAATTAAATTACTGGTATAATAATGTTCTGTATAAAAATCCAGTCTAACTCTATACAAAGAACAATCTTTAGGTAGAGTAGATGTGTGCTATTGGCTCATAATATTATGGTCATGCACATGACTGGGGATTTTCCTGTTTGTGTTCGTTTAGGGACACTTTTAAAATGGCATCCCATTCAAGTTATAACTGGTTTTCTGTAACTTACAGTTTTAATGTGATATTTTTGCATATTTTGTCTATTTCAGACCTTAGTGAATGAATCTGGAAGAATCACACCAAATGCTCGTCTAGCATCTCGTGCCAGTAGAATGGACTTTGAGGGTCAAGATGAGGAGAATGATTCTGGTCAAATATCGGCCAGAGAGCCTCTACAAAATCGTGATTATTTATCCAAAGACATTTATGATAATAAAGTTCAATATGCAAAACAAGCTGCTGCAATGAGAAAAAGAACACAAACTCCATCTGATAAAGTACGTAACTAGTGGTATAAGGCAGACACTGATTTATTGTTATTTGACCATGATAAGCAACTGTGTCATCATGGGCATTGTTTGTGGTGTTTCATATTGTCTAATTGGTACCATACCTTATCATCAATAGATGATGGTGTTTTGATTAAGGTTTGTTGATACTCTAATTTAAGCTGAAATGAAGGACTGGAAATAAAAACTTCTTTGCTTCCAGGAGGTCTTAAAATATTAGTTTACATTTAATTCAAATAAAGTACAAAATGCATAATATAAATATAAAATGAATAATGTTTTGAACTTCATTGTATCTTAAGTTTTATAATAAGACTATTACATTCTATTTCAGAATGCCAGACTTCATCCATTACAAAAACCTCAGTCACGTTTAGGAAGGATAAGTCCACATCAAGTGGGTATGGATCATTTGTGGTCTTATAATACTCCTACAAAATCAGACTCTGATACTAGACTGCCAACAGGCACGATTTCAGGTACAGACTTAATGTCAGGGTGGCTATCACGACCCCCTTCAGTGTTAATGGATGATCAGGATATGTATCACTTATCTCCACGGGAACAAGGTGACCTTCGACCTCTAAGAAGTGGCAAATCAAATCGCCTTCCACCAGATCTACGTGGAGTCAGAGATTGAATTTTGACATTTCATATCAGTGTGTGTTCATTGCCAAATGTTATGCCTTTAGAATGAGAGGATCAGTGGATCTGAATTATTTCATGTGTGCTGAAATTGAAAGATGAAATATTCAGAAGTTTGAGTGGCTGCTGTAATGTATTAGTGTTTGGCCAATATGAGAAAGTTGTTCAACAAAGGCATGATGTCTGTATACATGTTATATATGGTTATAAGTCTTAATTATATTGTCAGAGTGAATTAATAGACTTTATACAATGCTGAAGAACCTTGAATATGTTTTTATAATATAAATATATGCTAGTCTGATATCAAGGTATTTATGTTAACTTATTCAAGTGTCACAGCGTTTTTGTTTTGTAATTCCGTTTACGAGATTATTACGAGGAAATTTCATGATCACTATCATGTATTATCATTATTATTATGAGTATAAATAGCAAAAGTTATATTGTTATATAATATATTTTTGCTGGTATTTTATGATTTCAATCATAAGAGAAAACATCCCTTGTTCAGATGTTTGTTTGTTATAGTTTATACAGAAGATTTCATTTATGGTACATTATTATACATGTGTATATCTTTGTAATGTGTAAAATACATGTGTACAATACATATCTGCCACATGTTTGTCACAAGTAAAACACATGTTTGTCACATGTGCAACATATCTCATGTGTACAATACATATCTCTGTCACATGATACATATGCTTGTCAAATGTGTTATACATATCTGTCACATGTAAAATACATGTTTGTCACATGTACAATACATATCTCTCATGTGTACAACACATATCTCTGTCACATGATACACATGTTTGTAACGTGTACGATACATATCTTTGTCACATGTACCATACATATCTTTGTCATGTGTACAACATAATTCTGTCATGTGTATGATACATATCCATCACATACATGTTTGTCGCATGTACGATACATATGCATGTCGTGTACAATACATATTTGTCACATGTGTGATAACATATCTGTCATGTGTATGATACATATCAACATTACATATAACAGTTATAAATGATATAATCATTATATATATTTTTCAAATTTTCCAGATATAATTTATTTTTGTTTATTTGATGTCTATTGATTTATCGATTTCCAGTTTATTAATTTATTTATTTATTTGTTTATACTTCTGTTTATTTTTTATTGGTTTTCATTATTTTTGTTATAACTGTAGTTACATACAGGCAGCTAGAGATCTTTAGTTTTAATGACTTGATTGATAAACATCCGAGTTTAAGGTTTTAAGTTTTCACTGAAGAATAGAAATCTGTTGATAGGTGAAGATGATCAATGTACAAGGAACTTGATTGACAAATACAAGTGTGATATAGTATTTTTTTGGGTCACTTTTTCAAATTGAAAAATATCATAATTAGACCATATCTTGGTTACTCATGCATTTAAAAGACATGTTTGTAAATTCATACATTGCTGATATATTTTACCTTTTCCTATATTCTGTGAAAACTTAAGACCTTTATAATTTCTGTCGTTCTATTTATAAATTTGTGATGAAAAAATTCAAGATTCCGAGAAGTTTCACACTAAATGAAAATTATATACCGGTAATAATTCTTACTGTTTTCTTATTGTACTTTTATGTATAATATCATAAAATTGTTTACAATGTATAAACTTTAATTAAAAACACTTTCATTACAAAATTCTGTAGAAAGTTAATGATTTTAATTAAGATGTAGTTGTAGACTGCCATTTTTTTTCAAATAAATTTTTTTAGGATAACTTTATAGAGTACATGTATTTATGCCAAGAAGTTTATTCAATATTTTGTATCCTTTAAGAAAAAGTAAAAAATTAATTAACAATGTCAAAATAATTTTTATAATGATTTATTCAGGCATATATTATTTTGTAATTATCTTGCGTCAAACAAATACATATGACCTTCATGGAATTTTTTTTTTCTAAAATAGGCCTCTGATCTCCCTTTACAAAGGTGTCTGTGTTAGCCTCAGATTTGACAAATTTAGTTTGCTAGACATTCCAAGACTGAGCTAGACATGAATTAATTTGACATTTCCCAGCCTGTCTTACTGGCCCAAGACCTGTCATAGTTTATGTTTGGCTGAGATAATAAAGCAGAGTTGAGACATACATTGTATATGTTACTTCTCCAGTCAATGTCACTACAGAACCTCTGTCACTACAGAACCTCTGTCACTGGAACTATTGTTACATAGTAATGAGATAGATATCTAGCATATTTTTTATTTTATAATTTCTAACTCATGTTTTTTCACCTTTTGAAGCTGTGTACACATCACATTTAAAATAAAATGAATACTATGTACTGGTATTCTGTACCAGTTCTGTGTGGATCTTGCTATAATATTTACTATGGTTACCATAAGTCCCCTCTCAAGTTAACTTCATGGTATTGTGTTTGATTATGTATTGGTTATTGAATGTTAAAGAAAAAAGTTAGGCTATACTAACTGAAGTACATACCGGTACATTTTTTAAAATTGTTATATCAAGTGTTATGTTATGAACTTTTTTTTTTATATTTTGGGCCAAAACCAGTCCTTTGTATTGAATATATTCCATTGTGAAATTTAATTTTATTTTGATAAATGGCTGTCAGAAGATTAATTATCTGAAAATATACTCGATCATTTTATGATAATTTTGCGACTTCTTCATCATATCACTATCACTAGTAGTATTCACTACGTACCACCACTACCACCTCATTCACTACAGTATTAGACATTTTGATACAAGGAGACATATACGTAATCACTACCTCACTGTTTATCATTTACGGTAGATCAGGAAAACAAATCAAAATTATAGACCGTACCTAGCATTATATATACTGGGTACATGTATGTAGTAGTATATAGTCAATAGTTTTTATTACTTTCTTTGTATCAAACGCTTTTGTGTGTGAGTAATAGATCATAGTTTTTGGCAATAAATGTTGTATCGTCACTTTGTTCTACTGAAGAAACGCCATGCTTATTTTCATGTGTCAAGAAAAGAAATGAATTAATTTGTTCTTGCATTAGCTGGATATTTCTATAAATTAAAATTACTTACTAAATCTGTTCACTTTCAAACTTTAGTCTTTGTGCTCTATGATCTATAATTTCTTTTCACCAAATACATCATACACAGAATTGTTTTTTGCTCTGCAATGAATCATGCGGTACTGGGCAACCTTCATAATGATTTTAGTTGAATTTCGTCTAAATTTACATACTGGTAAATCATATTTATTTTTTTATTTTTAATTTCGCTACAAATATTCTTGCTAACAATGGAACAGATATATTATTTGGTATAGTAAATGCCATAATAGTTGTAGCATAAAAAACACACTGCTGACAGAATGGCTTTCATGTTTTGAAATACTGGTACATGTAATGTATATGGTACCATTCAATCTGAATATTCCATGTAACTGAACGATCTGTATTTTTCTATCTTCCTCTATCTACCCCTCCCCCTCTCTTTGCATTTGTCATCATTTCACAACATTCTGTATGGTATAGTCCATCAGCGATATTGTGGCAGAGTGTTTTTAAACACTGGCAAGTTTATTATACACAAATAGGTATTAATACTGTGTTATCGTATATGTATATCAATGCCTTCATGCATTCATTTGTCAATACCACCTCTATATACCCCTATCTTCGTACTATAGACTCCTCCATGTTTTTAAACACACTGCCAAAATATCACTGACAAACTGTAGTAAAAAATAATCCTGTACATACATCTTTATATTTAGAGTTTATATATTAGATCTTTCATGTACATAAACACTATATAAAGCTATTATTATCAGTATGTTAAACTGTTTGAATACTGTAGTAGATTTTATTATTTATTATTAATTATACATGTATTTCTTTAGCTTTAATAGTCATTCAGTGTCAGCATTATCTGAAACAAATTCTCATAAATTAAAAAATATCTCAATTATCCATCCATAATATAACTTGCTTTTAAATGGCATTTGTATGATTTTTGGGACCTACTTGGGGTTTGGGGTGACAAGGATTACACATCTTGTGTCATAATTTACTCCTTTTTCAGGAAATCTATATGTTTTTCTTTTGGATAAATATCATTATTTTCACTGCCATGTATGTATGTAATTAAAAGTATTTAAGTTATGTATTTTGTAACATATCTATGTTTGTGCTATAAATAATACCGTCCAGGGCAAGATGTCCGACACATTAGAAGAAGGTTCAATCACATATTGTGTCACAATGTGCCATTATATATAATAAATTTAAAAAATGAAATAAATAATTTTAAGAACAAATGTGTTTTATGTCTATATTTGCAATGAATTATAACTGAAAACCATCATGAGATTCAGACAATGTTGCAATCCTTGTATGAATTGGTTGTTGGATGCCAATTGAATATGCCCTGCATTTCATATTGCTGTCACATGGAATATGCTATATACTGTTGTTCACTTTTATTTTGCATATGTGGGAGGTCAGGGGTTTGAACTCCAGTTGGCGTCTGACCAAGACTTGAAAATGAGTAGGGACTGTTCTTTCTCCAAGCCCTAGGCATTTAGAAATGAAAGTCATGGAATCCTTTGAAAGATACCTTAAAAACCAATACCCTGTGTCACAGCAGGTGTAACAAATTAAAGAATCTTCCCTTACTACATTGCAATACCCTGTGTCACAGCAGGTGTAGCAAATTAAAGAATCTTCCCTTACTACATTGCAATACCCTGTGTCACAGCAGGTGTAACAAATTAAAGAATCTTCCCTTACTACATTGCAATACCCTGTGTCACAGCAGGTGTAGCAAATTAAAGAATCTTCCCTTACTACATTGCAATACCCTGTGTCACAGCAGGTGTAGCAAATTAAAGAATCTTCCCTTACCACATTGCAATACCCTGTATCACAGCAGGTGTAGCAAATTAAAGAATCTTCCCTTACTACATTGCAATACCCTGTGTCACAGCAGGTGTAGCAAATTAAAGAATCTTCCCTTACCACATTGCAATACCCTGTATCACAGCAGGTGTAGCAAATTAAAGAATCTTCCCTTACCACATTGCAATACCCTGTATCACAGCAGGTGTAGCAAATTAAAGAATCTTCCCTTACCACATTGCAATACCCTGTATCACAGCAGGTGTAGCAAATTAAAGAATCTTCCCTTACCACATTGCAATACCCTGTATCACAGCAGGTGTAGCAAGTTAAAGAATCTTCCCTTACCACATTGCAATACCCTGTATCACAGCAGGTGTAGCAAATTAAAGAATCTTCCCTTACCACATTGCAATACCCTGTGTCACAGCAGGTGTAGCAAATTAAAGAATCTTCTCTTACTACATTGCAATACCCTGTGTCACAGCAGGTGTAGCAAATTAAAGAATCTTCTCTTACTACATTGCAATACCCTGTGTCACAGCAGGTGTAGCAAATTAAAGAATCTTCTCTTACTACATTGCAATACCCTGTGTCACAGCAGGTGTAGCAAATTAAAGAATCTTCTCTTACTACATTGCAATACCCTGTGTCACAGCAGGTGTAGCAAATTAAAGAATCTTCCCTTACTACATTGCAATACCCTGTGTCACAGCAGGTGTAGCAAGTTAAAGAATCTTCTCTTACTACATTGCAATACCCTGTGTCACAGCAGGTGTAGCAAGTTAAAGAATCTTCTCTTACTACATTGCAATACCCTGTGTCACAGCAGGTGTAGCAAGTTAAAGAATCTTCTCTTACCACATTGCAATACCCTGTGTCACAGCAGGTGTAGCAAGTTAAAGAATCTTCTCTTACCACATTGCAATACCCTGTGTCACAGCAGGTGTAGCAAATTAAAGAATCTTCCCTTACTACATTGCAATACCCTGTGTCACAGCAGGTGTAGCAAATTAAAGAATCTTCCCTTACCACATTGCCCTAAGCAAAATGCAAAGACAAAAAGTTCTGCCACTTCACCTATAGCTGGTAACATCTCAATATAAGTGATATCTTTGACTGGGATGTAAAATACCATTCAATCGATCAAACAATCAAAACCTTTTTTTTTGCATAAAATCTTGAATTGGTTATACTGCAAATATTAATCTTGCATGAATGTTCAGATTACATTTTAACTTCAAATTAGTGTACAGCATGGACAGGTCATCATAGTAAAAAAGTAGTGGTTGTACCAATCTAGTAATTGTTGACGTCTAGACGATTTAGGTATGAGTTTCTGTTAGAATCTGGAATGTCTTTAAAATGCATCAAACCAGGAGGATATAAATACAGCGTGTGTAACAAATGTGTTACATATTTACCCAGTCAAAGATTGTAGATTCATCTATTTACAAAAAATCCCCAATGACCATGAAATAGAATTTTTACTCAAAGTAAAACAATCTTCAATAAAATATGTTTCCAAAAACATTCATCGATTTAGTATGATTCAGCCATTTATGCATGATTTGTTCTTCATGTGTACTTCTGTGACACATAACAGGTAACCAGTAAGCTTTAGGTTTTCAGTCCTAATAAAAATATTGTCATTTATACAACTGTATCCAGATAGGAAGTTGCAAAATTGATACTTATGTAACTCACTGTCATGTTTTTTTGAGTGTACCTATCCAAACACATGGCTCATCTAAAGGACCATGACTGCATAGCAACAAAAAGTCTCATCTTTTTCCATGTCTCTACAATGTTATGTCATCTGGAGACTTAACTTAAAAGTGCACACAGTCTTAAACAATTGTTATTTTGTAAATTGAAGCACCAGAAATTGGTTGTGATTTAGTAAAAAAAAAAAACAGACCCCAATTGGTCGAAGCTTGATTAGCTTAATGAATGATTAACACAAATTCAAAACTTCATTAAAAAATCAACATATCATTACCAAATCTAGAGATTTATACCCATGCGCTTTAGTTTGATGAAAGTTTATTCACTTACAGCATTTTCAACTTTAATTTCACAACAGATTTGAATATATGCATTATTTAAATTTTGACTAATGGGTTGATTAAACTAATCACCCTTCGCTTCGGACAACTGACCCCAGATGCTTATTGCTTAATATGCTTCAGGAGAAACATTACCTCCTTCACTACTGAGAAATGATATGTTTATTGTTTACTACCAGTATGCATCTGGGAAAATACTATTTCCTCCAATTCTGATGGTCTAATGTCTAGCAATGGAAATAGACATTTTGACACTACAACAACCAGATTGAGCAGTAGATAGATACTTTGTGTCAGTTAAGAGGGTCTCTGTGACTGAGTACTAAAGCCTATGGACGATTACACTACCTCTCACCAATGGGCTTGAAACCTTTTATGGAAATAGCCTTGGTGTCAGTGGTGTAAACACGCATACATATCATAGCTCCTCTTATCACCTAGGTTTGGATCCCACTCTGGTATATCCTATTGTATGAAAGTTTGCCAGTCCACGTTGCTAGTCAGTAGTTTTCTCTGAGCACTCATTTCCTCAACATCCAAGCTTGAACTGACCACCTAGTTAAAATAAAGGAATCTTGACTATGGCTTAAAACGTCATTTTTTCACTCCACTTTACAGTAGATCTTGTGAGAATGTTTCTCAGTTTACTTGCCCATCCATACTGAATGTTCTCTGGGCATTCCTTTTTCATCAATCATTCAAGAACAATTTTTTTTATACGAGTGAAATAATCTTGACTAGGGCATAAAACAACCTTTCTCCAATTAAATATCTTTGGTTTTGTATTGGTTGAAATAATTTTGTACAAACGATAAATTAAAAGATAACAAAGATAAATATTTGGGTTTTTGATTTTTTTTTATTTGTTTCTGTCTACTAACTACAAAATAAAAGCTATAAGCGAAAGAAATAAATGGTAATTGATATATAAATATACATATATATAACATTTGGTTTTTATTAATCTTCAATCAAATGACACCTTCAGAACTACTTTATTTAAATCACAATATGTGATGTATGGGAGTCTATTGTCAGGAGTTATCTCCCTTGACAACTTGCTGAGGAAATTTTATCTGATTTTTACATCAGTTTTGGGCAAGATTGATATTTATCATTATTTAGAATTGAGATGCAGATAATCTATGTAATGAGATTTTCCATAAATCTAAGACAAAAGGTGAATTGATTAGTGATGAATTTAAGAACTCAATTTTAATGCAAAAACAAACAGCAGTGACGTTAGTAAAACTATAATTCTTATTGCTAAATCAAACACTAGAAACAGAAAGATGTTCTTTTGAAATAATTTGTCTTTTTTTATTTTGTAGAAATTACTTTTTAAACAATAAAACATGCCTTTCTCACTTCTAAACAAAATGGAAGATATGATTAATGTTAGCTATAATGGGCAAATATCCAGATTTAAACATGATTTAAGAATGATTAACATACTATAGAACAAAACAGCAACAAAAACAAGTGTAGTGTATGCTAGTTTATAACTAACAAAGACACAGAGTAACACATATATTCATGAGCATATATAGATATATATGAACACAACCCAACATGAGTATATGTATATGATACATAATGATATAATGTCAAATCAAACTCACTCTGTTAAACAACAAACACAAACAACTGTATAAAAGATAGGACTGGAACATTTAACACGATTCTTCTGCCTATTAAAACTTCAGGACTGTAACTTTTAATATGGGTTTTCTGCCTACGGTAGTTAAAAAGCAAGACTTACAAAAACATTTAACAATATTCTTTTACTCTGTAAAAATCCATTTTAAACATGTTCTTTTTTTAATTTTCTTTTTTCTATTTTCTGTTTTTACTCTGTAAATGACAGACGAGAGATTTGAAACGATAACAAGTAAAAGAAATGTAAAAATAATTTCACAATTTTGCAAAATACTGGATGAATAATTATTCCCAAAATGACATTACAATTTCAAATCTACAAAGCAGTAGATAATTTTTTTTAAAATTCCCAATTTCCTTTTCTGTGAATGCACAGGCATAGATATGGTTATACAACAAGAGAAAAGAATCTGGAAACTAGTATCATATTTGCACTATTGATAGCCAAAAACAAATATTCATAGCAACAGCCAAAACAAACATCCATAGCAACAAATTTTGGAAAGCTTTTTGAAATGAGATATAACTTATTTTGATTACTAGAGCACTGTACAGTACCATACCCATGTCTTACGACGATCTCAAAATTCGAAAAAATTAAAACAATGAAAAGCTGTCATCACAGTGAACAAAATGGGATAAATTGTAGAACACATTTATAAAATTCAAATACTATACCAAATTTTTACAATGCATTTAATAAATTAACAGGTAAAGCAGTTTATATGTACCGGTAAATCTTATAAATGGAAAACTATGGTAATATACTATAAAAAGCAGCTCCTAACAAAACAAAATGCATTTATTTTATAAACAACAGATATTGTGGTGGCTATGTGTGAAAACAAATAACAAACATAACACAGGGTGGAACACAGTTATGTATCATATCCACTGGATCGAAAAGTATACCGGGATTTATTTTTTTAATTCAAAAAAAATTCACAAGATTTTGTTGTAAAGAAGGGGAAGTACTTAGAAATTTACAATCTCTATCAGAAGTCCAGAACCCCTCAAGTAGACAACAAGACACCCTATCCTGTATTAGAACACTATGTTCAGAAATTTACACATTTTAAAATTCCCAACTCGTCACCACAGAACCCTGTATTTAATCATTTTCTATTGCTTTTCAAAGGTAAGCTATATTTTCATAATCATTCACTAACTTTGGCTTAAATGGCCCCTAACAGCCTTTCAAACAATTCCAATCACTGCTCCAATTCCAACATCCTGCCACCTTTCACAAGTGTGTTGTATCAAAAATATTACAAACTATCATAAAACCCTGCATTTTACCTAAATTGGTATGCCATGTAAAGTAAAACAAGAGTGACACAACAGTCATAAACACTTCACTGACCAGTGAACGGAATTATTGTCATATCTGGACATATTTTGCTGTTTTGGGAACAATACAATATCTTGCAGTACCCAAACTCGGTTTGACCATGTACAAATAATACCATACTGAAGTTTTCAGTTTATGGTTGTAACTTGGGTCTACCATTATTGCATAGTACATGTACTTCCTACATGACAAAATCACTGTACAACCATTTAAGTCTGGCAATACCAAATCACCAAAGACACCCTTAAAATATCCTTATATGACTATGCAAAAGAGAGGCAAAAATGTATGTGTATGAGAGAGAGAGAGAGAGATTTTGGATTGATTTTCACCAGATAATTCATGAGAGTTCTTGTATTCTATGTTACCCTGTTATCAAAGCAGAACAACAGATTCTCAACCAGATTCTACAGAAATCAGGAAGTTTACACCTATTTAACTATATGGCCATATTTGGAATTGAAAATTAAAACACTTACATTTCCTATGATGTTTATGGTAAACATGTCAAAATTTGACAGTTAAAATGTAAATGTGTCAAATTTAAGTGCATGTAGTTGCTATGATGACTGATATTTGCAGATTTCTCAAACACTCATGCTATGCTGTATCAAAATTCCCATTTAGTTCTTAGTTTTTGTGATAAATCCCTCCCATTAAGGAGTACCCACAGTTTACATGGTATATAAGATATTAATTCTGGTGATATAAAACACACAACAAAACGACAAACACATTCAACAAAAACATATAATTTAATATGAGCTGCTGCTGCTGCTGAAACAATCATTAAAAGCAATGGCCTTGATCCCAATGCTTATCATTAATGGTTTTGATAGATTATATATCAATACACAATGTTTATTATACATGCAGGTGCTTGCAGAAATATAACTGTGCATTATAGACAGTGTGTAAATAAACCAAAGTTCTTACCAAAGAATTAATTATTAAAATATCCCAAACAATGATAACAAATGTAGTTTATAAAACTTAAATGCCAATTTTGGTTTTACTTAACAATAAAATGGTTTATAACTTAAAACAAACTTGACTAAAATCTAGTACTTCATGTAGAAAGTAGTGTGAAACCATGTTGCATATACATTTACATGTAATTTGTATAGTGGTGTACACAAGTGAAATTATTGTATTGTATATTGTATACTTAGTATTGATATGGCTAATCAATTAGAGTTGGTTAAAAATCCATATTGAGTGGAATGAATGTTGTAAGTTTCTTTTTCAGATATACAATGTTTCTACTGTATATCATTCTAACTAAACACTTACCAAGTGGAACAGCTTGAAACTGTCTGCATATGGGCAGACATGCCACATGTAGATGTTTAAGTCTGACAATTATCATCATCATCATCATCAACGTCTTGAAGATTCCAACAAGGTGTTATCTAACAATTATACAGAAGTCTTTACATCAACTTGAACAGAAAATCAGAAGTTCTGAAACTGTTGTTTTGCAATCAATGCAAAATGTTATTGTTAAAACTCGTCAAAATTGCATAAAACATAAAATTTAATGCAATGCATCATATTACTTCCAACTTCCTATTCATTCAACTCAATATACACTTTTAAATACAGTAAAGGTCTCTTTTTTAAGTAAATATTGGTACCGGTAATTAAACTTGGGTTTTGTCAGCCTCATACATAGATTTTCTTTCATTTAATTTTGTTACTTTTACATCTTAAATATTTCATTTATACTTTCTCATTCAATATGGTTTATTGAGGTTTTTTGGGGGCAATGGGGTTCATCTACCGGTAATTAAAATTAGGCAGAAACTACGCAAAAGCTACAGCAACACTAAAACAAAAAATAATTCCTCTAAATTGCATATAGGGTTAAACATTATCTATGTACAATTATCATTTTAAACATTTATTAATTATTTAATACTTATTTGAGATATTAAACCAATAAATGAATTAAAATTCACACATAAATTGCCTATTCCCAATTCAAAATTAAGAAAAAAATAAAGGAAAAATTATTTACATTATGTGCAATGACTGATGAGGTTTCATATTTCATTTATAATTATTATCATAATAATAATAGTAATAATATTTATAATAATATTTAATATACAATGAATCAATGATCACAGATATTAATCTTCAATTCACAGAATTAGAAGAAGGCATTGTCGTCCCACAGAAATCTTGAGATCCGTCATAGTGGGCGATATACGTAACATCTTTTATGGCCAATATTCAGAATTTCTAAAAGCTGCCTGCTACAACATTTGACTCACAAAACTAGCAGCCACTATTTAAGAGCTTTTAGAAATCTGCCAGTTAATTAGCCTTCACTATTATGAAACAGATTTTATAAAAACTAATTGCCTCAGTGTCAATTTTATATTTCACAAGTATTCTAATACAAGCTATAGATTTATTCATCATATGGTATGGCAGTTGTCTTCATTAAATTCTTTACAATGGAATGAGATTAGTTAGCACTAAACGTGTTTGGATTAGAAAAAATCAATTTTGTTTTACATGACAAGCCATCAGATTTAAAAAAACAATCACAAAATATTCACAAGATTTTTCATTTAAAACATTGGGCAGACAAAAGCCCCTGATAAATGCAGTTTCTATGGAAACCTGCATGCTAAATGTTTAACAAATAAACGTATCTTAGGTCTGGATAAAAGTATGACGTTTTCAGCACTAAGATGTAAGGGGAGATTACTCCATTTAAAACTGGGATGTGTCAATCCATGAAAATTACAATGAGCATCATTTGACAATGAGGAGTGGATTAGAATACCAGTAATCAAGGCTTAAGTAAAGCACATTTCAGTAAAATATTTTAGCTTTTAGCTATGTGTGAAACTTTATACATGTGTATACAAATGCAAATATTACTTTATCTTTAACAGAATGAAATTCCAAGAAACATCACCCACTTTCCTACAAAGTGCATGTTAAATGCATTTATGAACTGACAACGAACTATTGTCTAAAATGACATATGATGCTCATAAATTTAATAACAAATGCATTAAATATATCAAAATGCAACATCGAAATTCCTTATAAGACATTGTAGCTATATATCAAATCCAATTTTAACTGGACTAAGTCATTATTGTTTTAAATCCATACAAACTCATTTACTAAGAACAATATAAGAACTAGATCTAGATTCAATATCATCTAAATCTTTTTCAAAAAAGAATTCTCCAAAATGGAACATATGGCCATTAATGCCACTAGGTAGCACCATGATAAATCATCAGAGTCATCATTACCGGTTGTATATAGTGTTATAAGTATGTACAATCGTTACAACTATATATTTCTTACAAAAGTAAACAATGAACAAAGATACAACTACCTTCATATCTACCATCATCAACTAACGTCAACTTTCTATCAGGAACTAGAAATATGGCCTGTACTCAATGAATATTTATCAAAATTACCACAATATGTAAGCTTAGGTTTTATATATCTACAGTCACAGTAAAATTGTACAAAGACTAGAATTATCTGAAGATTATTTGTCAATTCTGATCAGTAGAAAAATAAATTCCAAATCTAAAATATATTAAGACTAAGTACTTTCATGTTATGTGCAGTAAAACTTTTTATCAAGTTACTCTGGGAGATCATTTAAATTTCATTTTTTAATTTTGGAATGTTTAACTCAACTTATTTTGGTTTATTTTTATATTAAAATGATAACAAATAATTTCTATCCCCATTTGAATTTTGACTTAAGCAGTTTTCTTTAGTTTCTTAGGTTGATAATACTCTATAATGCTGGTTACTACTGGTTACTATTTTTTTCAAAATGTCATGGAAATAAAACATTTTTACTGTTTAACAGATAAATGGCTGTATCAGAGAAAATTCAAACAGATTTAAAATAACAACAAAAAGATCAACAACATTTTTAACTTTTGAATGTAGGATAAATAGTGGAATTTATTTCCAGATATAATGTAAAAACAATCAACTTTTTGAGACTTGTATAATAGAATAAAACTGATCATTTTGACATCAGCAGCGATTGTTTACAAAAATTTAGTTTTATCTCAAAAAATATTTATATACTTTGAATTATTTCTACATTAAAAACATTAATTCTCTGTCAAACATAGCTTTCTAAAATTCATATGCTTTAAAAAATCTTGAATAATAACTATGGCATTAAAACTTAACATTAATTAACAAGTGTGAAAATTAAAATATGTGATCACTGAGGCGTAACAAATATAAACAACAACAGCAACGCAGCTTTATTTACGATGCAATGTCATGATTACCGACTATAAACTAATTTTATAATTCATGTCTATAAATCATATCGTAACTGATTATTTCTAAAATAATAATAAACAACAAAAGTCCACAACAAAATAAACAAAATTATTCTACAAAAAGTTCTGATTCGAAAACTCTCATTGTATTTTGTCTAAAACCGGGGAATTAGCTGTGTCATACACATAGTTTTATAGTAAATGTGATTTTGTGCATGTAATATCTTAAATATTTGTGCTGGAGTCAAAATTTAAACATCTCTCATAAAAAAGTTGCAATACTTTCATACAAATGTTACAATTTTTATACAAATATCAAGGACATTTATCAATTTAGTAACATCTTTTAGGCCATTTTATACATATTTCAAATTGACTGTATTGAGATTTGACTTCAGGAATTTTTGAGCTTATATTGAGAATTAATTTGAGTATTTTTGAGCTTATTTTGAGATTAATCTGTTTAGTTTGTTATAGCCTTCCTCACAACCAACAGACGTTGGTAACAATGTCACATGATCAATCAGGCACCAAAATGAAGATAATTTATTATAAACTGAACAATGTACAGACAGGACTAGTCAAGATTTATAAATGATAACCCCGAACCTGATGAATGAATCAACGGTCACCATGATATATCCCTCAAATATTACCCATGATTCCTGAGTTATAGTTCAAACTAAGCAATACTTCCCGCTTTAAGTTCTCTGAACATTTCTATTTTTCTGATTCAATGACACCATGAGACAGACAGCTGTGATAATGTATAACAGCAATGTTAAATTGAACATTTGTACTTTAATAGTAAAGATCTACCATCCCGTTATAATGGAAACTGTTTAAAAACACATAGAAAAAATATTAAATGATTTTTTTTCATATTTTTAAGACCTATTTTTAATTTTTTTTTATTCATTTTTTCTCTTTTAACATTTTTTTAAAGTTTATACTACTCTATTATTGAAACTTTTAAACTTTTTCCATCAATTTGAGATAGCACATCTTTTGATAAATTATTTAGATGTACTGTAGTTCAGATCATATGCTCTGATAACCTGAACACCACCATTTAAGAAGCCCACCACCACCACCTAGCTTATATGGCAAGTGAGTGAATCAAATTAGTGTTATTACTGCTGTTCATGTTAATGGTCATCTTATGTACGATAAGTTCAAAGAACTTTGTTTAATAAGCTAGAATGTATTGCAATGAAAGACTAATTTGTACGGACACTTGGGCATTTTTCTTATTTAATTTGAGGTTTTTATATCTTAAAAGATTAAAATAAAATTTAAATTGATGTACTGACCATTCCCCTTAAATTTAATAACTGATAACACAAGTTCTTAATTTAATGTTTTTTCTCACTTCTACTAATGATAAAGCAAATAAAATACTGAATGGAAACCTTCCAAGTCTTTCAATGAAATAAACTACAACTGTTTCCTTGACAACACCGTAAAGCATGTCTTACACTGACCCGGCTTATCATGAAGTGATCAGTGTACAATCTACAGCACAAAAATTTGCTTCTCTATCCCATATGAAAACACTGAAACCAGTATGCGTCAAATATTTGCTTTGCCATGCGATATAAAAAGTTGAATTGTCTAAAGTAAATTTATTTTTACTTTAATATCTCAAATACACAAGGAAAATGTAAGACATCATCATATTTGGAGTTATAATTCTAAATTACCGAAAAACAATATTTTCACCAAAAACTATATTTCCACCAGACTCTTATACAACTTTATAATCACAGTAAGCTTGAATTAAATTTTAATCATCTGTTATATTTGCACAATGCATACAGATAACTATTGCATATTATTTCTCCCCATTAATTACATCTTGGTGTGTATATATACATATGTTGCGTCGTCACATTTTTCAAATACAGCCATTAAAATATTACCATGGAAACCAAAGACTTGTGCTGATTGGTCATATAAAGCTGATATCAAAGTCAGTAGTGATGATGTAAGCATTGGGGATAAAACAATCTTCTCCAGCAGATAAAATCCAACAAGACTGACTGCAACATTAATCGTTACAACGATGCAAAATGCATTGTTACGACGACATAGCATGTATCGCTAAAATGCGTCATGAATTGTTACGACAACACAGCATAAATCAATGATCCTCTATGAAATAAGAACACAATGCTTTAAAATCAAATACTGATTCTGTCTGTAATCCATCCACTCACTTAGCTGTAATCCATCCACTCACTTAGCTGATGATTCTTGTTTCTCAGATTCACTTTTTACTGTCTGTGAATCTGCTGATACAGATTTGGATACTGTCTGATTTGAAGAAGATATGGATGCTTTAGAATCAACTGTCCTTTTTTTATGATCCTCAGAATGTTCAGTTTTCTTAGAGTTCGTAGACTGTGCCATTTTTTTCTGAGTATCTGTCGGTTTTGACGTTTCCGTTTTACTGGAGGACGATGAAGATGATGCACCTTGTTTGCCCTTATCTGAACTGGGATGTGATTTTGAAGTTGACACACCAGTTGTAGCCGTCGTCTGCTTTCCTTTCTGTGTATCAGATTTTGTAGACTGTTGTGTTGCAGGCTTTGATTTCTGACCGCCGTCTGATTTCACCGGAGACTGGGTTTACCAGAAGAACCGCCTGACTTTGGTTTTTGTGCTTCTGGTTTCTTCGTAGCTTGGCCAGAATCTTTAGAAGTTGAAGCAGAGGCTGGTCTACTTTTTTGTGTCTCCGATTGTTTAGACTGGCTTGTTTCGGACTGGGAGGGATTTCTTGATGAATCGGATGACGACGTAGTTCTGGCTCTTTGGCTGTCTGTATGTTTTGGAGGTTGTGATTGGCTGCTGTCTTTAGAATTTTGTCTTGCTAATTGTTTTTTAGGACCCTTCTGACCAGAGTAATGCCTCTCCCTGGATCCTGATACATGTCTTTCTCTTTTAGCACCATGGGTTTCTGGAAACATCTACAAACAAGTAAATTATTTCTATTATAATAATGAATCAAATTTTCTTTGATCAAGCACATTAGAACAAGAAAACAACATACGTAAAGGCTTTAATATATCAAAGTCCTTTGACATTTTCAAGCAATTTACATGTTTTAGTATGACTGGTATCAAAATAAACAAAATTCAAGTGTCTGCAGTTTTTTGTATTACCCATAACATGATTTATTTCTAAAACTAAAAAGGAAATTTCTTCTGAAGACACATAAACTTGTTATATTGTATTGTGAACTGGTAAAGAATTCACATGTCACTATATATCAGTACTAATGGAAGGACAGATGGATAGATGGACATGTATAATTACTTTTTTTGTAGTTTTTAATTAAGGACTATCACTTACATCTATTCTAAAATCTTCTAAACGTTTATATTTTGAGAGCCACTCTTTCAACTTTGGATCTACTTCAACTTGTTTCCGTGAATATTTCAAGAAAGCCCAAAATTTTTCTAATCCATAAAGTTGACCTAAAAATATAAAATGTATATACATGTGATCAGTTTTCAAGAATACAGAAGGCAACTAGAATCATCAGAAAGGGACTTATACCCCCCCCAACCCTAAAATTGTAACCCCAAATCCCACATACATGTACTCTGTGATCTTGACCTTTAAAGTCTGATCACCACTACTTACTACTACAGTCAAACCTGTTTATAAAGACCACCCAAGGGAACCAGTAAAAGTGGACTTTATGGACAGGTGGTCTTAATATACAGGTTCGAATGAAAATAAAGAACAATTGGGATACAATTCTACTGGGCTTTATAAGCAGGTGAACCTTATATAGAGGTGGTCTTTAAGGCAGGTTGGACTGTGTTGAGTTAAATGTTATCAAATTCCTCTGGAGCAGTAATGGCTTATGAAGTGAAGTAATGGCATTGTATATGTAACATCAAGATTCTTTCACTTATATCTGGGATGGTAGAGGAAACTGCATCTAGAGTGAAAACCACATTCCTCTGGCAAACAAACTGACCCCAGTTTCTTCTACTAGGATTTCTCTGTGTGGAATTTGAACCTAAACAAACTTCTTAAACCACTTGGCCAAAACAACCTCACTGGAATGATGAGCTACATGAAACAGATAAAAACTTCAGAATATACTATAAGCTTACCATTCTCATAATCTTTGACTGTATCTTCTTGGAAGTCTTTATATATATCAGCCTTAAATCGTTTTTCTAATCCATAGCTGTAAAATCTAAATAAACATTCCAATCCATATCTGAAAATAAAAACAAAACATTCTGGATTATTTTCTGGTTAAATGTTGAAATCCACCCATGCACCTATGAGGAAAAAGTAATGGTCTTTTACACCCCAGTCATATTTCTAAAGTATGTCAAAGTAACCAAATATCACCAAGTATTCTTTCTAATTTTGTTCTTGCAGAGATTATACATCCAATAGACCAAGTGATATTGTCTGATCATGATCTGCCTTGATGTTAAATGGAAATGAAATAGACTTGACAACAATCCAGAAACTACTGAACGATGTTGGTGATGATCAATTATTGAAATTGCTGCTCTGACAACTACCAAAAATTAATCGTCGATGATAATCTCGACATCACCAAGATAGATTTTGAAGAATTCAATGTTCAACTACTTACCTGTTGCCGGCTTCAGCGTCTTCTCCTGCAAATGTTCTAAATTCTTGGTACATTTTTCTGTTAAAATGCTGCCTCAAGAAAAATGACCAAAAACGAAACAATGTATTCATCTCTGCTGAATGGCCAACACCAAGCTTCTTGCGTTCTGAAAAAGTATTTGAAATATTTATTTAATAATTAATTTCAAACTAAAACATTTGTTGACCATAACTTTTAACCATCCCCTATGATCAGAATTGCCAATACAAACTGATGCCTCATATAAATCACATGACTGATGAAACATGTATGGCTGTAACATTGCCGATGCAGCATTAAACTATATGCTGTCTGCTGGATATTCATCAATAGCAGACTTTCATCTGCAAAAACTAAGAATTGCCATGACTACAATAGCATCAATATTTGGAAAATCAAAATTTTTGAACAGGGAAAAATATAATGGACATCTAGCCAATTTAAATTTCAAGTAATTTCATTTTTTTGAGATCTTTAGACCTTTGTATCAAACTAGAACTCGGTGAAGCCGAGTTATACCCCTGCATAGGTTCTGTCAGTGGGTCTTGACCCTTGACCTATGCACCTAAATTTGGCATGTTACACATCATCTCATGTTGGTACACATTTGTGTCAAGTTTGACCAAAACCTATTCATAGCCATAAAGAATATAGAGCTGACACGATATTGAGACAGAAGGTCAGTAAGACTAAACTTCATTTGTGGGAGGTATAATAACAATTACAATAGACACTTACCTTTTAGACATTTAGCTCTGTATTTATGATAAACATGCCACACAAAATTGTTTTCTTGTAGTAATTCGTGAGAAGGATGCTGGAAATTTGGGAATGTATGAGGTGTACTGCCATAGCTACCGTAACTAGCAGACAACATGCTGTCAGTTGGACTAAAATATAAAGAATGCATAGAAAATATACACCAGAGCCTAATGTGATGTAGTTAACATGAAGTATTGATGAAAACATAGTGCTCTTAAAATTCTTCACATGAATGTTCCTGTTAAGGTGACCTTCACAATCACAGCTATATACAATTCTAAAACAGCTTTATCAAGAAATAATTAAATTTTTATACAGTTTATCAGAAATCATTTCTACCAAGATTGTATTCAATACATACAAAGATTCTGCTATTTCCTTTAATTATAATGAAACTTTTTTTAAACCTTGGCCACAGAAGTTCCCAATTCAAGGGAACACTAAAGGTACATGTATATCTATAAGATAGCCTACCTCTGAGACATTGAGTTATTCCTTGATCTTGGTGGCCTGTGCTCTCTCACGTCCATTACCCATCCTATATGACTTTCTACCGGAGGGTGAGTACTGTGCTTTGTTTTCTTCTTTCTTGGTGTCTGTAAAAATATTTAAATCAAATTTTAATTTCAATATTGTTTTTGAATCAAAGTGGACTTGAATATGACTTTTGAGTTTACGCAATGTTAAAAATTCATATTTGAATTGATGACTTGTGTGCAAAATACTAAGTAACAGAATTCAAGAAAATGTCCTTTAAAACTATTAAAGTTCTAATGCATTGCAAAACTAAATATGCAAATTCTTTCAAATCTATTTCTCACATATATAGGAAGGCGAGTAATAAATGTCATTGTATTTAGGATAAAGTGTTGGTGTGTATTTAAATCAGCAAGACTGGAATACATACAAGGTATATTTCCTCAGTCATTCCAGTTCTTGATTAAGAGTATTCAAATGCCGTAAAAATTCATGAGAAATGTATGTTTTATATACTGGTATTCATATTTTCCCTAATTGAAATTATTTCTGAGTTTTACCTGTGGATCTGGAGGTCTAGTTGAGTCTTTAACAACAGGATAAAACCTGGGAGCTTTGTCTGCATCTTTACGGGTTTTAGGAGTTCTTGGTCCTTTCTCCACTCTACCTGGTGTGTTTGGTACATATGCTGGAAGTGATCTGGCTATTTCTGTTTGACTACTCTGTGCTGGTGGTGGTGTAGGAATTTTCTTAGAAGATTCTGTAACAAGAATTATTTGTTATCAATTATATGTTTCACATCCCCTTTCGATGATTTTGGCAAAAATTTGAAAAGTTGACATAAATGTGAAAGTTGACCATACAAAGTAACACCAAACACCTAATCTTTGTCTATATTTTTGTATTCTAGCAGGTCAAAACATGTGATTATTTTTAACCTAAGACAGCAGGTGTCCTCACTGATTTAATATTAGAAATCTTTCTTGAACCAAAAACATTTCAGTAATCTAGACGTAAGTCAATTTTAATTCACATTTCAGTAATCTAGACACAAGTCAATTTTAATTCACATTTCAGTAATCTAGACACAAGTCAATTTTAATTCACATTGAATTTTTTACCCACGTTCAAAACTATGACCTCCCACATATGAAGCGAGCACTCTATTAAGCCAGTATTGATACTGGTCTATCAATAGGAAGAAACAGGAAATGAACTAGTGGATTTCTGTTTCATTTGATAAGTTACCTTTTTGTAGAGTCTGTGGTGGGGGTGGTGGTGGTGGTAATGACTGTTTTGCTGTCAGCTGTACTGTACCAGGTGTGATGTGTTCAAATATTTCTTTACTAATTACATTCACAGTTCTGAACTGATTAAAATCCATCTGAAATACAAAGGTCAAAATTATTAAAGTAATTTCATATCAAATCATTTTATGGTTCCTTGATGGAAGTTCACATTTTACCTAATTTTCCTGTTTTCAATGTTTTTACTTTGCTTGGGATTGTAATTTGGACATGGATTTGTATGTTTGTTTTTGATTTATCACGGTAGGTAAATCATCTTTATCTGTTATTTGCACAAAGGACTCATATTATACAAGACCTATATAAATGATATAAACAAAATCATGTTTATAAACATGTCAAAATCCCATGACTTTTGACATCTTCTTACATTAAGAGTCTACTGTATTATATTTCAGTTTGGTCCTACCTCAAAATGTCAATGAAATTTTTTGCTTTGCATGTTGTCTTTAGCCTTTAAATTTATGCAAACAAACATACTATGTAAGTGCTACACCCTCTTATCTCCACTCGATCTGATAATTTACACATAACACGCTCTTAAAGTATTTAACAATAATTTTCATTATTTAATAATACTTGGTCCTAAAATGACAGGATTTTTAAGAATTTTTCTGGCTATGGTTTTTAAACATAAACAAATTCACAAATACTATATTCTGTGCAATTCTGTGTCTCTAATTAAGTGAATATTTCATTAAGCAGCATCAAAACAATAACACTTTTTTTTCTTCAGTAACTTACCGTTAAATCTTCTGAGACTAGATCCTGTTCGTAATAATACAGACCATCATTAATGACCTTCATCATTTCTGCTGTCATTTTACTACGTGGTACATGGTCACCTGTACGATCTCCACCTGGGTGCTTACGAAGCGATGGTGGAGTTTGTGTAACAATGAGAATCTTATTAACATCACTGTCTGTGATCTCATAGTCAGATTCATCATCCGTCCTACAAGTACATAAATAACAAAATGTTTAAAATTATTGCTTGTCCATGCTTCAAAAAAAGCACTTATCCTGCCAAGAGTTAAAACAGTCCTGTGATGAGTGAAATTTTATTCACACTCAGCCTATTGATAAGTAGATTATTTGTAAGATGTCATTCATGGTTCTTATCACATTTATCAAGATATAATTTTTTTTACAAAACTACGTTTTTTTCTAGTGCTGAGATACAACTACTTGGTGCCAATTATGCAACAACCAATTACTTGGCACAGTGTCAAGCAGTTTGAAAAAAAATTATCTGACCCATTTTGTCACTTTTGATCTATGTCTGGGATAAAACAAAAATAAACTCCTCTATACTTTATGCAGGTGAGCTAAAATGAAAATATTTTTCTTTTTATAACATTCAAATGCACAAGTCAAAATAACAAATGCACAATCACTAAATACTAGATTTTAAACCATGATTTATCAAACATTTGTATTATTTTAAAACATTTTTTACAACACACATGTATATATATTTAAGTAGATACTACCTTGTATATCCAACATGTAAAGATAGAAAACTTAACAGCTTCATACTAACTATTATTACTGAGACCTACATATACACAGTCCAAATGAAATGCTTAAACATAAACTTAGTATGTAAAGCACATAGAGAGTTCTAGACTCTTCTATGTCTGATGTAATGGAAACCGTAAAATGAATGATGAAATATCTGACAAATATTACACTTTAGGTTTTATTTTACTGATGAATTTAATTTTTACAATATAACTATCACTTTGTATTAAAGTTAAGCTTATTTATAAGGTCCTTCAACGGAACTAAGTGAATTTTTTGGTGATCCTTTTGGATATAAGGCTAATTGAGTGAGTGATTGAATGATGTTTTATGTTTCAGTAAAGAATATTTCACTTATATTGGGACATCATCAGCTACAGGTGAAAAGCTAGAAATTTACCTTTGCAATACATTCAGTGTGTGTTCTTAAGGTCGCTACTATAGTGATATTATTGTTTAACCAGTTTAGATTCTTTCAATAATGGCCAGTTCTGAGATGGTGGAGGGAATCCGAGTTTCAATGATAAATGAAGACGTTGGAAAAGAGACTGACAAACTTCTTCACTCTAAGATCTGCAAGAGTGGTATTCAAATCTAGATAGAGAAAGGTGCTGGTTTTACACCACTAGACCATAGAGACAAAGATGGCTTTATAAATCTTATAGAATTTGATAAAAGTGGATACCTGTAGACTAAGACAAAAGTGGACACCTGTAGACTATGTGTTAAGACAGCAGACTATGATTAAAGGATCATGGGGTTTACAATGTCGAAACCTAGTGACAATTTTTAAAATTAGTTTAAACGTTGTAATATTTACCAATCTGTGAAGTTATTTCTCTTGCCAACATCTATCTGGTCAAGTTCTTCATCAAACATGAACTCTAGTTCTTCTCTCGGTGAATCTGGTCCATGTTCATCAGACTAAATATGAAGAAAAGTAAGTTACTAATTTGAAAATTTGATGTAAATGAGATTGGAAATGGCAATAAAACATAAATAGAAGAATATCTACAACCATTATTAACTGATTAATTATACATTGACTCCTAATGCAAACATGCTCTCTACATTAAGGGTTGCATAGAAAGTAAACCCAAATCCAAGTTGGGAAATATAATACATAGTGAAAACTAATACAGACCTAAGCCCACTAAGACAAATATATTTATAGACTGCAGAGGTATGTTGAGTTATATATACACAGACATGGTCTTATTTAGGAAAATTAGTTACCCTTTCTTTTTCTTTCTTTGGAGTCTTGACCCTTCGTTTGACCTCTCTCCATTCTCCTAGTAATTCTGGAGCACTAGATGAGAGAAGACTGGACATACCACTACCGGGAGCTGGCCAGTGATGGTCATAGTCTTCATCATCTTCACCATCATCATCATGATCTGTAGTCAGAAAAATAATAAAACATTGTAGTTACAATTCTAGAAATAATTAAAATTTCATGTCATCAGCAGGTATGGAGTTGAGTGATGTGAGTTTTATGGCCGAGTCAATTATCGTTCACTTATATTGAGGGGGGCAGTCAGTTCAGGGATGGTACAAGAGTACCCAAAGGAAACCACCGACCTTCAGCAAGGGAATTGACAAACGTTCTTACACTAGGTCCAGAGTGGGATTGGAACCTAGGCAGTGAGAGGTACTGTGATGTAGGTGCATGCTTTAAACCGCTTGGCCACAGAGACTTCTTTGCCTTCAGCAATTGTTTTACAATATAAACAAATGCTTTAAGTTTGCCCTGTATCACTACCTTCAAAAACTGAAATTTACGCTAGATTTATGTAATTTAAGACAAATATTACCTTATACAATATTGAATCATAGCAAAATTCAGTTACTTAAAACATAAATGTGTCATCTTGCATATCATATTACATCATTATTCAATCAAAAGATTACTTATTCATCGCTTATTTTTACACCAACATATGTTGTTAACTTGCAACATGTTTCAATACGACTACAGTCTGATGGAGAATTAATTCAGTAGGACTATGATAACTTTAAACAGTGTTTTTTTTTCTTCAAATGTAGACGACCCAATGTCAATATTTGATCCCTATTGTTATTCTTTTATTATCTTTTGGAAAAAAAATCCTTAAACATCCATAGAAATCAAAATTTCTCTCTCTCTCTCCCTCTCTCTCTGTGATTTTGTTAAAGATTTTTTAAAACCACCTTGTCTTTAAGAGTGGGGAAACATAAGTTCTGAACAATAGCAAATTGCACTATGACATGCAGGTAATAACTCAGATCCTCATAGCAAAAATGTAATATTGTGACAATGTCTGATATTTTGTGGGCAAGTACATTTAAGGTTTAATTTGATGGTAATCACTGTTTTGTGATCAATCTGGAAAGTTTTAGCCATTCTTCTCCATTGAAAACTAATTACTGGTTCCCTTGGGTGACATTTATAGACAGGTTTGACTGTATATTGGTTATTAATTTTAAACAAATAAAATCCCTGTATATACCGTGTATTCCGTCCTCATGATGCGACGGAGGAATTCCTGGATACATCTGACCAGGTACAAATTCTGGAACATCAGCATGTAGCGTAGATGATACAGACAGTCCTAATGGCTGTGCTTCCATTGGCCATTTTGTTGGATCAATTTTCCCTCTTACTTTTAGAGCACCTTCTGTTAGTTCTAAACAATCACTCTCCTTCAAAGACTGAAAACATAACATAACACATTATTGTCAATACACTTTTTTCTACTCAAAATGCAGCATTCTATAAAAGGACTTTTTATTTACATTTTATTTCACTACTTTTGTCAGATAATTTCATTTTAATCAAGAAATCTGAGTTACTGCCCACTTAGTATATACCTCCACTTTTAACTTCAACCATTGACTGTAAATGTCTAAAATTAGCAACCCCAGGTGATTACCTGTAACTGCTAGAATTTCATAAAATAGTATACCCATCATCATTTATTTCTATTTTATTATGTGTTGTTTTTAATTTTCTTAATAAAGAGTTATATCATTGGAAACAGAATAAAATACACTACACAAGTATATACTTTGTTTTGTTGTGAGATTTTTGACACCTGAGATATTGTGTGTTAATTGTCAAAATTCCAGGTAAAAAGTGTAATACACTTAAGGGCCGATTTTCAGGTAAATCGTTTTAGAGAGGGGTAAATAATTTTTTATTTCCGAAGGGGATGTAATTATCCCAGGATCCTGACTTTTTAAGCCCAATCAGAAAAAAGAATTATCTTTTATCCATCGTTTGCAGCATCCTTTTATTTGTAGTATAAAAAAAGTTATAACACCAAAAAGTTGATCGACAATTGCGCCAAAAATATTTGGTAAATTTTTTTGCTGCATATATATTTTAATTCTACACTTTTGTAGGATTATTTTAAGATAAAAATCATAAAAATCCATTAGGTATAAGCCCCTCGGAAAACCAAACAAAAACGACGATCTTGTCAGTTCGCGCCGACGTTCTTCTTTTTGACCTACACATGTGGTTGTTTACAGTCGCCGCCATATTGGATTTTTAAATTTACGCTAAGTGATATCGATATATAAACACAAAATATGCTCTTTAAACAGCGTTTTAAGTTGAATAAAGTTTATAATCAACACAAATATATTCACAACTATCAGTGTTGAAAGCAGTTTGTTTTAATTTTCACGGACGATTTTGTTATGAAAACGAAAAATTTTAATATGGGGAAATCCCGTTCCAAATAAAGAATCTACAAAAATGGATAGTTTTAAAAATAAATACATGATCGTTTTACGGAAGAAAAACAATAATCGCGGATCACATTTGATGACAAATTATATATATTTTTTAAAATTGATTTTCAAACACATGGATTTAGCGGATTTGTTGAAAAACGTATGAGTTTCAACCGCTATATATCGGAACGAAAAATATTTTGACCCCGTGATAATTGAAAATAAATTATTTAAAATATACTAATGAAACACCAGAGAACAGCTATAATTTCAGTAATAAATACTTTATAGTTTCATCTAAAAATTTACAATAAAAATTTGCGTATGTGATCGAAATCTTTTGTGGAAAATTTCACTTAAATTCGGAATGTATGGCATTATTTTCTCATACAAAAGTATCACAATATGTTTGAACATTTTGTATTGTCCCAATATGTGAAATTATTGATAAATATTAATATTAGTATTAGTATTAGTAGACTAGTATTGCTTTTTTTTGTTAAAAAATTATTTTTTTAATTCATTTTTTTTTTTTTTTTTTTTTTGGGGGGAGAGGGGGGCTCAGCTACAGGTCACAGTGGCCTGCCCCCTCTCTGGCTAAGTGGTCCGTAAAGGCACATGCAGGCCTCTGTATGATAAATAAAAAAATATGAAAATCGGACCTGAAATTCATTTAGTATTTTCTCATACAACAGGATTACAATGGTAAGATCCATACACTTAAATTGTAATTTGCATAGATCCCATACATGTCTACATTTTGTATTGCCCCAATATGGGAAATTATTAAAAAATATTATTATTATTAGCAGTAGTAGTAGATCTACAGCAGTTATGTCTTTTTTTTTTTTTTCTTTTTCTTTTTTTAAATTTTTATATTAATTTTTTTTGAGAGGGGGGCTAAGCTACAGATCAGTGCCTGCCCCCCCCTCCTCTGTTTGTCTGTCTCTCTCTCTCTCTGGCTAAGTGGTCTAAAGCACATGCAGGCCTCTCCTTGACTGGGCCCGAATCCCACTCATGACAGATCCTACTCCTAGTGAGAGAGTTTGTCAGTTTGCTTGTTTAAATCAACAATCAACACATGTCAACATTCATTCAAAACTAGTGACATTGAAATAATATATAACTGAAAATCAGATTAACAATTATAGAAGAAAATATGATGGCAAACATCAGCTTTATTTGTCGTAGAATTTCAACAAAAAGAATAGGCATAAAATCTTTGCTTGGCCATTTAATATAAAAATCTGCTTTCACTACATACAAGATTTCTTAAATCTTTCTGATATCTAGTATTTATTAATTGTTGCTGCAAGAATTTTGTTTACAAAGAAGTATGATATGTGTTAATATATACCCAACCATTATCATGGCATTATGCGGAAGCGAGTTTAGGAAAAGAATCATTATCCATGGTGATTCAATACACAAAAACACAGGTATGCTGTTGATTTAGCTCAATTTAAAGTAGAAAAATGAGTTCAGCATGCAAAATACTATTAAGTTGTCAAGTTTCAACAACATATGTTTATTTTTAAAGAAGTTATGGAGAAAAAGATGAAAACCTCTCTCGCGACGGTTCCGTCGGCAGTCGATTTTCAATTACCAATTAGATAAGACAAAAATTCCGGAAAAACGCTCCATTTTTGCGACTTTAAATAGTCATAACTTTGGTTCTAGTTTAGATATCAACATAATTCAAACTGTTTTGGAAAGCATTATTAAATATCTTTCTGGTTGGTTTATTTTCATTAAATTTTAAATAAGTTAAATTTTTCACCTGGGGTTGCTACTAAAATAAACTAAGTTGGTCAACAGGAAGTAAATGTCTGGAGGACTTGAAATTGGTACTAGGGGCATGGGACCTCATACTGAACTCACATTTTAAATTTTTAAGTGACAGCGTTTAGTACTTGCTGAGAAAACTCTTAAGAAAATTTTTGTTTGGAACGGAAGGACAGTGGTAAACCAGTAAACCTCCTCTTCTTAAAACCTGTAGTATAATAACTGTATCTTGTTTCTTATGTAGTTTTGAACAAGACACTTCTATATCAAATCTTATGTTATTATATAATGTGCTTTACAATTACTGATTATTATTTTTAAAAATTCTCAAAGAGTGTAAAAAGATGTTAGGATTATTACCTCAATTACTAGACTGACATCCTGTGTAAGAGCTTGTACTCTATGAAAACTGGCAATCAAACTGATAGGTATATAACCTTCTTTATCCATACGGCGACGCAAAAAGAAGTCACGTTGAAGGTTCTCTTCACTGAAGTAATACTCGCTGAAAGACAAAAGTTATATCTACATCAAAATACAATATCTATATCACTTGGATTTAACAACAAATTCTATTTTCTGAAAATACAGTATATGCCAAGAGGATAATTAAAATTTTAATTATCAATATACATGTACATTATCAATATTCCAAACTTCAATAAATTGGCTGAATATTAAGTTTTTGCTTGAAAACCAATACATGATAAGATTGATGGGTAGAAGGACTTACAAAAGACAAATGACATGTACATAAAACATAATATCCTACCACATACAGGAGGGGTACCTACCACATACAGGAGGGGTAATCATAAAAAACATTTCTACAAATCAACAAAACTTACATTTGCTTTCTGACATATTCTTTCAGAGTGAGGTCATCCACACAAGATGGTGCAAAATAAATAGTACCACCAAATCCTGGTGATACTATGGCAGCATTCTGATCAACAAAGAATTTCTCGTCATTCAAATATTTAAAGTCTTGGCCTAAAAAAAAGAAAATACACAATATCTCTAAAATGTTTGCATTATTGTAATCATTACTGATGTAAACAGCAAAGGAAAAAACAATGATGAAAGTATCTAGTTTATAGGCAAACAACATTGACCTGTCTGCTTGACCTTCATATACAATTCCACCCAATACATGGGTAGTGTTAGGATTCACCATTAATAAACATAAATATATATAAAATAGGTTTCCTGTGACATCGACATAATAGACATCTGGGTCTCCTATACATAAATGCACTGGTCGATTATAAATATTTACATTAAGGGTCAAGTGAACAGGTCAATGTTGTGTGCCTATATCTGCAAATCTATTAATCAAACAAATAAATTTAAAGAAGTGTGTACTGCAATAGACATCAGAGTACAAATGATGTCATCAGTTATGTCAAATGATGCATTGTTTGAAATTTTTTCCCACACAATTTATGTGGCCTATTGTTATTTTACTTGGAAATGGCAAATTCTGGATGGTCACATGACAGGATGGGAAGTACTGTCAACCACCAATAATACACTCGAGCTTTTACCAGGAATTACATGTGATAAGCTTGCCTGTACATCATGTAAGTGACATTAGTGAATTACTATATATCCATTTCCCTGATGTAAGTTAAGCAATGTTTTAGTTACCTTTGTCTGTCGTGAAAATAGGGAAAAGTAAAGTGTAAACAGATATAATGCCCTTAGGCAATATCATAATGACTATCTATATTTTGTAAATGCCGGCCAAATCAATTAATTTGTTTTGACCATTGGTATGTCTTCTATATAGAAATCAAACTAAAGTTAAGTATGAATGTAAACAATATAAAGTCAAGCCTGTCTTTATAGAACATACAGAACATCCTCCATATGAAGAGATAAGTATGAATGTAAACAATATGAAGTCAAGCCTGTCTTTATAGAACATACAGAACATCCTCCATATGAAGAGATAAGTATGAATGTAAACAATATGAAGTCAAGCCTGTCTTTATAGAACATACAGAACATCCTCCATATGAAGAGATAAGTTTAATGTAAACAGATTTGGAACCCTAAAATTATTTTGAATGGTATACAGAAAACAGGATTTGAACTTGTAAAATTCAGTGAATATTTGCTATTTAACAGTATTACTGGTACCACTGGACCAGCATAAGCAAAAGTATCTTATTGGGTTGTAGAACAATATCATTTAACTCTTGTGACTTATATGTTGTACCTGATATGGAGTTTTGTCTAACATAAGACTAGTTTTTCTGTCTGATTTGACGAAATACAAGTTTTATCAAACACATATGAAACAGAATCTTGTATCACCACACTGTGGTGATACAACACACCACAGTGTGGTGATACAACACACCACAGTGTGGTGATACAACATTGGCGGTAAAGTATGTGTACTTCTCATTGTGACGTCATTGGGGAATCTCTGATTTTTCAAATGGAAACAATGACGCCATTACTACAGAACATGTCATAACATAGTTCTGGGGTTTTCTGTGGTAAAATGTATTTTTTCACATAAATTATTTTTTTTAATTATTTTAAATAACCTAATTGGAAAGGTTAGATAAAAATACCATATACACACTGTGTGTGTATATATGTATGGATTTACCTATGAACACTGTACGGTTTTTATACCTAATGTCAGTGTCTGTGTTACTGTATTTGTATCAGTTAGAACTAGAACTGTTTCTTGAGAGCCAAAAATACTCCCCACCCAAACATGTCTGAGGTAATTATTTTCACTGATGTAATTTTGAGCATTTATTTTTATTTTTATTTTTGAAAGAAAATCAAATTTGACCTCATGACCTTGACCTTTGACCTACATAAGATTGGTATTCCACTTTACATTTGTGCCAACCAAATCTGGATCAAAATCTATTCATAGTCATGGAGATTATGGAGTAGACATGACATTTGAACACAGAAACTAAGATTTGACGGTAATGAAGTATGCATGTTGGTATATATGTTGGTGTTAAGTTGGATCAAAATAAATCCAAAGATGTAGAACCTATGGAACACATATGACATTTGGATACTTAATGTAAGGTTTGATCTTGTGACCTTTACCTTTGACCCACACATCGGAATATGCCACATAGTCTTATCAAAAGTCATCCGTAGAACGGCCTAACAATTGTCTTCGCTGCATTTTATTTGATTTTTAGTTTGTAAACTAAGTACCATTAAATGATATTTTGTCGTATTACATGACTCGGAATTGTAAACAGAATGTCTGCCGGGCTAGAGATGATAACCAATGCTCCAATTGAATTTTTTCCAAAAATACAATTCTACAACATTCTCTCTCAACAATTTTTTTAACTTAAAAGCAATGAAAATTTAACCCCATGAATATTTAGGATTCTACAGGAAATGTGAAAAATATATCGGTTTATGCAAATTATACTGTCTGCTTTAATTTCTAAAATTAACTTCATTAAATCCACCTTTAATTTTTGTAGTAGGTCAAATCAAGACACATTACTGACAAGTAAAATGTATTGAATGTGAGAGGTTTGGAAAATTCTAATTACCGAGTAATACCTGGAGGACAATATACTTAATGATACCAATACTTCAATATCATACATGCCATATCTCACACCGTGAGACAAAACCTCACGGATTTGTGTTTATTTTTGAAACTCCCGGCGTTAGATCGATTTCTCGCGGGAAATTGCTATGTCTCCCTTTAATTTTTTTTCAAACAAGCTACGCCAATCAGTTGGGATGATTACTGAATAAACATGGTTTGAAGTGTCCAAAGTCGTGTGCAATGTACCGTAGATAATCCCCTAATCGGCAAGTGGACACGCGTTGTCACCTTCATGGTGTACTTGGTCATTTAATTTAAGATACACGTGTATGGATTTATCATGTGATAGATAAATAAGCAATTATACAAATTGTTCCTTTTTGTGAAAATTCCATTCAGACATCCGGCACCAGAGGCAGAGAGAAACTATCTTTTCTGAACAGGGAATTTTTTGGATGGAAAACGATGTGAATAGCATAAGACAGATGGAAATAATTACCTTTTTATGTATTCCTTATTTAAATGAAGGCTGTATAACGCAATTAAAATCATGATCTCTTTATTTTTCTTCTAAACATACCCAAATTTCATGAAAAAGACTATTTAAGCTGTCTGAAGTGAGCACTAAAAGTCATGCTGTAGCATCCATGTTTTAACTCTTAACCGATAAAATGGTCGTTAACCAATCTGCTTTGAATAACATGTATAAAGTATATCAAGGGGAATAATCATGTTTCTACAGAAAGTAAACAAAAGCACATGGCAGAATCAGTCGTTTGACACTGTTTGCATGGTGATTGTTTGGATGAATAAATCTTTTCATTGATAAAATGATTATTGAAAGGAAACATCTGAAAGCAGGTTTTTGTTATGTAACTTATTTATTTTTCCAGACAAAAAATAAACACATTCATTCATTGAACAGTTAAATAAAAAAATACTGAACTATGTAAGATCTTATTTCCCATGGATTTTCTATTTAGTATTACTTGTAGCTTAATAATAAAAAGTCTTGAATATGTACTGTGGGTATCTAATGAATAAATTTTTTATTGATAAAATGAAAAAAGAAAGGAAACTTATTTGTAATAAAAATCTACTCTGGTGTTTTATCATTTAATGTTTTGACAAAATGCAATTCTTTTAAATATTACATATAATGTAATGAACACTAAATTATTTTTCATGAAAATTCAGATGAAAGATCAAAGTCTGAAAAAGACATTATGCTGTGACAAAAAACAATAGCATTTATAGTTGTCAAAAAAACCTAAGAATACGCGAAAATTGTCGGCATTACAGGTTTACGTAAAACCTCCCTTATTTTTTTCAAAACTCCCTTAAAATTGCCACCAATCTCACAGTTTGCTCCCATAAAAATATGGCATGTATGCAATATCATGTTATACACAAAATTTATAGCACATAAACACTGCAGTGATAGTCCCTGTTTGAAAAACTTGATATATTTCACCAGTGATTTACACATTTTTTTTTATTTACAGTAAATCCTGCATATAACGACATTCAAACAAATCTGAAAAAATTATTGTTAAGGAGGTGCTCTCTATATACCTATATACAATTTGGTGACAGAATCTGTCTTTAGGCAGGTGGTTGTTTATTTTGTTTATTTGTAATGTTTGAGCTTTTCAGCAGGTAGTTTTTGTGTACAGGTTCAATTTAATTGAAATATGAATCAATGTCACCATTACACACTGTAAATTTTGTCTGTATAAAGACATCTTCTATTAGATGTGATTTTACCATTACAGAAGTTATGACCTGAACTATTTATAGACTATAAGATAGATAGCAGGTACAGGGATGATACTTTATCATGTCATGTCTATCTTAAAACTGGGACCAAGTTTTCAACTTTAATCTGGCAATAGGTATACGTATCACTTCTTAATACCGAGTATATCACTTCTGGTTTTCCCCTACTCAGAAAGATTCTGAAATTCTACTAATGGAAAGTCCATATTTAATGGCTCTATTACTATAACTTGTGACAGTTCAAACAATTTGTATAGTGTTGCCTCCACAAGTTTAAAATGTGTGCATGAGTTCAGACAAACATTAGGCATATAGACTTTAAACAGCAATAACAACCTAGAATAATAGGCAACAAAAAAAGTGCAAGAGGAACTCAAAATCCTTGATAAAATACATATTTAGCTTACTGGGGTCAGATGTTGACTTTTTACACTTTCATCATCTCGATAAAAGAAATATTTATTTTAAAATTGGGTTTGTAAGTCCAATTTAGAAATTTGGTACAATACACCAGATATGAAAAAGTTTCACAAAATTTGATGTTGGAAAAGAAACATTTCTGTCTATTATGTGCATTTGATTAGGGACATGGTTTCTGATCAACCTGATTGTATGTGTACCAGGAAACTGTCAAGTGAATGCTCATCACAACAATTACACTAACTGACCCTATTAAATTAAATCAGGTTTAGAAGCTGTAGAGTTAACCACTATTCATACCTTTAAAATGATCAACATTTTGCTCAAACGATGCAGGTGCATCTACAGATTGCTCAAATCCCCTTCCTCTTCCTCCACGTCCACCTCTGCCTCGTCCTCTAACACCACCACGGCCTCTAAATCCACCTCTAAAACCACCATAACTTCGTCCCTCTCTGGGACTCTGTGGTCGCATATCATCTCTCCAATTTTTGGAATCAGAACCTGAAAATAAAATGTAAAATTTAATTTTTGTAGTAAAATAAAATAACAGCCACCTTCTGACTAAGGTCTACACAACCTTCTGAACAAAGGCCTAAGCCTAACACCTGGACTAAGGTTTTGCATGAATTAGAAAAGGTTTCAGTTTACACAGGTTAATTAACAAACAACATCAATGACATCTACTAAACAATAAGTTCAGTTAGTATTTATAACCCTACTAAGCATTGAACTATGACAATAATGCATTTGAAAAGGGGGGGGGGGTCAGGGATCTAGGCTAAGATGTTAAAATACTGTAACTTTACAGCATAAATAAACTTGAAAAAACAATTGTTCATCTTACATTGCATGACCTTTAACTTTCACCTATTCTAGATGAAGAGGGATATTGTATGAGCATATTCCTTAAAACATATATGCACATAACTTCTTTTATCTAACAATTTTACAATGCTAGAGAGTCTAAACCATATTACCTTTGGACAGATATCGTATTAAGATTAAACAGGGTTTCAGTTTACACAGGTTGACAGGTTAATTGCAATACCAATGACATGTTCTATAAAAATAAGTTCAGTTTTGGTCTACATTGGGTCAGGTTCCACTATTTTAATGAAATGTTTCAGTAAATCATGTAAAATGTGTATTAAAATTCTAGCAATCATGGTGACTTGTCATAATAAGTCTTAATTCTCACCTTTCTTAGGAATATTTGATGGTCTTGTTAAAGAAACTTCTACTTTCATGATTATTCATAAGAATGTCATGGTATATTTATATTAATAATTCATCAAATTTTAATTCCATATGGTTCACAATAAAACATTATCACCACATGTTTATTTTAAATTGCATATTAAATAAAATCCAAATTCTCATCAGTAGCATTAAATATAAAATTCCTGGAACGATATTCCTGATTTGAAGTTGTAAAGCGAGAAGCACATGTATATGATGGTCGTTAGTATTGCCAACAGGTATATAGATTTATGGTAGACGTGGAAGCACATGTCTAATTATATGACCTCAGGAAAACTTGTCACATATGTGTACATATATATATATATAGCATTAATATAAGGCTGTTATTACCTGACTACTGGCTGGCACAGATATAATACAACCATACATTTAAATCAATCTGGTTTATAATACATATTTCACATGGTTAAAAATAGCCTACCTTTCTTGCTCATACACGTACAGATACACACATGCAAACAAACACACATACACACACCTGCATGTACACATAAAATCATACACATGTACACACACATAGCATCTGCATGTATACATATAAGCAAACATATGCATGCACAGACAGACACACACAAACACATCCTTTACCTATACAGTAAAACTTGCCTTCACAACAATCTCTATAAGACAAGCACCTGTCTATACAAAGAACAGGTTTTAATTACAACAATCTCTATAAGACAAGCACCTGTCTATACAAAGAACAGGTTTTAATTGCCCCAAGTTTAATTGACATATGATACAAGGATTAGTTTTATCCTGTACTTCTGATTTTGTCTTGGTACCAAGATTTGGTATTATAAGGTTAAATGGTGATCAAGAAATGTCCTATCCAACTTTTAGGCTGTGTGTTTAACTTTAAGTAGAGGGCCTCAGCCTTCCAACAATTAGGTATGATTTAATAGTAAAGACAGACATTAATATCTACATGCAAATCTATACACATGAATGAAAAGTATCTTAATAATAATGACAAAATATGTGACCTATAGTTAATTTATGTTAAAGGTTAAAGGTCAACTTTATTTATATTTCTTTATGTCAAAATGACAAATAGCAAAACAGATTAGGTATTTCCTTTAACAGTACAAGATAACTGAATAAATTCAGCCAATTATGTCTAAAAATGACAAATATTTGTAAGAATTAAGTGTCTTTGCATTAATTTTCAATATGATTGATTGATTGAATGGGGTTTTCCATGTCCAAGTCAAGAATATTTCACTTACATTGAGGCATCGCCAGCTATATTGATTGATCAATTGATTGAATGGGGTTTTACGTTCCGTCGAGAATACTTTAATTATATCAAGAAGTCACCAGCTATACATGAAGTAGCAGGAATCTAAACCTTTGTTGTGCGCTGAGGGCAATGTGTAGGGAGGGTTCTTTCATGTACCACACCTGCTGTGACACAGGGAATCTGTTTTTAGGTCTCTTCTAAAGGACCACATAATTTTCATTTCTAAATGCCAAATGCTTGGTCAAACCTTGGCCATGGTCTGAACCCACAACCTCTTATATTCAGAGTGATCAGTCTACCTACTGAGCTACTGTAGTTGTAAATTTTCAACATGAGAAACAAACCTCAAACAAAGATTTAACTTATTTTAAACTTGGGATTTTACCAATATGACTAGTGTCTCTTACGCCATACTTCTCACCATAGATATGTTATTTACAACACCAGGATATATCATTATCAACAGGTGCCCTATATTTTCAGGGATCCATCTTTCATATTTCTGAATTTTGTGATAGAAGTTTTTGTTCTAGTTCATCAGAACTGATGTTAGGGTTGGAATGTTCTGTAACTTCATATGAGGATGATCCAAAAGTCTCTATAGGACAAACATCAACCAGAAACAAATATGTACCCTGCAGTCACTATTGGCATGGTGGAATTTCCTGATACCCCACAACCTTAAGCATGCAAACATAACCTGTATCACACTAAGATATTCTAACTTAGGTTGCAGGGATTTATCAAGGGCCTATTTAAGGCCGAAATTCGGCCCCATTCCCAATGGAAAAACATTGATTTTTTCCCAAAATGGGCTGAGAAAATTCCCAATTAGAAAATCGTACCAGACACATAGCTGAAGTCAGGCCATAAATGTGGCTTTTTTCTCAATCTTCAATCAACTCAATACACATAAAGCATTAGATTTAATCATTAATGGCATCAAAAATGATGTCAAGATTTTCCCAAAATGAGCAAAAAGTTGATAGTTTTTCCCAATTTTTAGTTTAGGGCCTTTTCCGAAAAGACCCTGATAAATCCCTGGGTTGTCAGATGTTCAAGCTAGTGCTACATCACACATTCAGACAATACATGTATATACATGTAGATATTTTCAATTAGAAACTTCAGGATTTCTTGTTATTAATGTCTTTTTTAAATTTATTTAAGATATTTCTCAATATCAGCGGGTGTCACTTATTTAAAAAGCAACATCAGGATTTCTCAGTTTCAATAATATCATTTCTCAGTTTTTATTCACTTTTAACAGTATCATTCCTCAGTTTCAACAGTCACAAGTTAACCTGTGTTTAGAGGAAGCTACTTTGGCTGAAATTTATGAAATCAGCTGGGGATCCAAAGGAAAGGAGATCCGAAAGAAAGGGGGTCCAAAAGAAAGGGGACCAGGGGGTAATGAAGACCAGGCATTTATTTAGTTTATTAGTTTTTTATGTAAAACCTTTTAATGCCATTTAAACTCCATTACCAGACTGAAAAAAATATATTCAAATTTTCATACCATTTCCTGCAAGGAAGTTAATTATTGAAGTAAAGAAATACATGTAGTTTTTTGTGTACTGTTTATTCATTGATTTTAGATAAACTTAAGGGACTAAATAAGGTATGCACAGTACTGTGGTAACAGAAACCAGAGTGTAGGCTGAAAACATGTCTAAATTGACCATTTTACTAGAATTTGCCATTACATTTACATTAAATAAATCAATCTGTATAAAATGAAACCCTTTTTCATTCAAACAAAATCTTTTGAGATCCATTAGTGGTGTCTCCACAAGTTCTTGATTGTTAAAGAAACGAATACATTCTTGGTCGATGTCAATTTTCTTTTCTGTTGTTTAAAATAGCTTTGACGACTGTTGCTGTTGCATCAAATGAATCAATCCAGTTTGGTTTGGATTCAACCTTTGGTTTGATGCCATTCATAAACAACGAAAAAATAACAAGAAGTAGAAAACAAAATTCCAGAAAAAAACTGGACAAATGCTCCAAGTCAACATGATGTTTTTGTACACACTTCTATGCAATACATTTTTCATACCTGTGGTAGAATTTAAGCCAATGGAAATGTTTAAATAATGAATGTTGTCATGACTTCTATACAAATCCAAAACCATTTAGACTTATCATTTGATTTTTTATATATTTACATGGTATAAAATAGTTACAAACCTTTCAATTCCTCTGGTTTCCTATCCATTCTTAATGGCAGTTTATCCATTTTCTTCTGATCTTTTGAGGGTAGTCTCCCTTGACTGCGACTTCTCCTACCAGACTTTGGAGGATCTATGTCTAGTGGAACCCACTTTTGTTTAGAACCTGGAAATTCGAAAGTAACAATTTATTAATGTTTAAAATTTTCTACCACAGCTCAAAGCAAAATAGAATTACATGGTTAAATTATTAGATTTTTTCTGCATTGCACATCTACACTTCAATGTCTGTCTTAAATACTAAAAACATTTATTTAACAATTCCCTAAGTTTTTTTTTTTTGAAAATATGAATTACCAACATACCAGCCTTTATATGGCTTATTTGCAAAGAATATGACGTAGCAATGATGCTCTTAATTAATAGTTAATTTTTTTTTGCCTCCCCTAAAAATTGACCTCTTGAGAAAAATATGAATACCAAAAAAAATAATAATAAAAATTGATCTCTTGATATTCATCTTAAATGTGAAAGGCAATAATACTGTTGAGGATTTGTACACATATATGAGCATCAAAGATAAATCAACAGTGATGATGCTCTAAATTAATAGTTTAGATACTCTTATTAACCTCCCCGAAAAATTGAAATCTGATTTTCATCCTAAATGTGAAAGGCAATAAAACTTTTGAGGGTTTGATCACAAAATTGTACATCATAACCAAATCTGAATATGATAAACGAATCAGTTATTTACTTGGTTTTCCTCTTCTTCGAGGTGTTCTCTGACTCTCGTCATTAGAAGAGCCATTTTCTTTATTTTCTTTGGAGGAATCATCACCACCGGAGTCACTCTGTGACTGTGATGTCTGTACGGGTGGTGGTGCCGCTGTGGAGGGTACCACCTGTGTAGGTGATTGTGATGGATTAGGTGTAGTCTTCATCTGTTTCTTAGCTCCAAGAACCTATAACAGAACATACATATTTGTTAGTTATGTCCTAGTCCAGATAATTTCACATATTGAGTCAGTATGGCACTGTAAAGGCAATTAGTATCCAGAAAACCATAAACTTACAATAGGAAACAATTTGGCAAATTTTCTCACAATAGGTAGTAGGGTTGCCAAAATGTCAGAGTTAAAACTGTTTCATTTATGAATTTATTTCTAGATTTCAAATATCGGACATGAACTGAAGGTCAAGACCAAATCTACAGTAACAAGGTTTGCAATATGTACTATTTTTAAAAAAATATCTCATGGTGTTTTGGGATGTTTGAAAGATAAGAGAAGGAAAAGTTGCCTTAACATGGGTTTATAGATATTATCTTAGCTTATTTTGATTAAAAGATCAATGGTTACTCCAACAATACTAGTGGTGTGCTAAACACACTCCAAGCTTGTCCACAAAATACAACTTATAGTCTTTGCAAAAAAGGCTTGGTGTTATAATGTATATAATAGACTGTGTAATTTAGGGAAGACGGCATGTTTCATTACGCTTACCATCTAGTACCCAGTATTACCATACTATCATCGGTCTGTTCATGATTGTCCCTTTTCTTAAAAACAGATATTCATTATTGTCCCTTTCTGGGTTTGATGTACTGTTCAAACAAACAATTATAGTCTATTCCAATTTTACCTGTAAGAACTTTACCTGGTGGACTTAATGGAATAATTTTTACTTGAAACAAATGAAATAAAAATTAAATTACATTTATTGTAATTTTTAATTTGAAATTTTAGTCTGTGTACGTTTCATTTTATTTTTCGTTCTTAAATGTTATTTTTAGAAAAAAATGCTTTTTTTCAAATTTTGCATTAATTCAATGTTCAACCAAGATTTACATAGTCTTTCCACTCCAAATAAACGTTAAATTCCAACTACATTTACAACTTGAATACAGTAAATTTAATTAGTGGAAAAAATATCTGCATTTTTTATCAGAAATGTCAAGCTTATCCTAAGATTGAATTAAATGATAAGTAGATATTGCATTATTGCAAACTCACAACATAACATGTATGTCAATTTCATAAAGGTTTAAAGGAGGAGATTTTATTATTTATTTTTTTGAAAGTTGTACATTTTCCTCAAAAATATCAAAACAAAATATAAAATATTTTCAAAAAAAACGATAATATATAATAATAATAATAATAATAATAATAATAATAATAATTTCTTATTTTAAAGTGCAACCCGATTTATACATTATTTCTAGTAATATTACAAATACACAGTATACCTTTTTAAATGTACTGTACATTTAATGCTATTTTTAACTATAGCATAATTGTTTTAATATGTCTTAAAAATTGAAAGTGTCTCATTAGTCAGTAATGGCTGGGCATTAATACTTTAAGTGAGAAAACTTTTCCATTTTTATGTATGTACATATTAGATGTGTATTAATGTGTGACACTATAATAAAATAACTTATTATTATTAGTAGTAGTATCGGCCAGCCTAAGTAGGCTTACGATGCACTACCTTCAATGTCCATATGTAGAGCGAGAACTATTACGTTTAATTTAAACTATTTATGAAAAAGTTTGTCACGTGTTTAATTTTTGAAGAAGAAAGACATAGTATATTCTTCACAAGGTCCTCATCTGGTAAAGCTGTATCAATACAATATCTAGTTTAGCGATGAAATCAGTCCGTAATTTATTGTAATTGCTGCAGTTTAAAATAAAATGCATCTCGTCCTATATATGTTCAATAAAGTTCCATCTTTGTAGAAGCTATATTCAAATTTTTTAGAAGAAACATCGAAAAATGTGGCTATTAGATTATTCTTTTTAACTTCACAGGTTTTCTCTTAACACTATTTTAGCTACTTTTTGTCTCTAAAATGTAAAAAATTCTTTAAAACCTGTAATATATGTTAAAGTTCCATATTGGTAAAAACTATATTTAATCAAAGTACTGAAAGTACTAAAATTCGCGAAAGATTAGAAAGACAGGGAGTTCAGTGTCTCCATCAATGTAGTGTCAGGTATATGAAGCTGTCAGGTAACTGAAAGGAGGTTGTTATGTTCACCTTGCATTGCTCCCAACACAACATAGCGGGTTCATGTAGTGTGCAATGTGCAGACTATGAGCATGGGGCTGTTTTAATATTCACACATTGGACCAATATTAAGGATTCATGTAGGAAATAGTTCAATCCGAATAAATGCATGTATGGAACCATCAAGGATGGTCAAAGTTACTTCCATCGTCATGGAGACCCTAATATTAAACAAGAGGTCCATGAGCCTTAATGCTCACATGCAGCTGAGTACATATCTCATGCAGAGGTTCAATGGTCATTGACATTAATTAAAGAGAATGTCCAAATAAATTTTCAGCAGTAAGGGCCAATTATATGTAAGGATTTTTTGCAAATGTATTATAACATAACTAGTCATAAGAGTGCTACATATATCTGAAATCTAGCTACAATATATTGTTTATAAACAACTAAAAAGGTAAAGAAAAATTTGAACCCATGACCTTAATCTAAATATCGCAATGAATATTAGGTCAATACCTACAATTTAGAAGCCTATACAACAAGAGGCCCAGGGGCCACATCGCTCACCTGAGCAACTTGCTAGGTAGAAGCCGAAATGAGTTCAGTATTGAAGTGAGTGCAGGGGAGGGAGGTTTTGTACAAACTGAAATCTATACTTCCTACCGATGCTTTTCACTAAACAATTTGTAAGTATTTCTATGTACCGTAAAAGGTTGATGTTTCGACAAGCCTCGGCTTATTCCGTTACCTTTTTCTTACAGCATTTCAACCAATGAAATAATTTTTAAAAAAATTTTCATCATGCAATCTACCAATCTCAAAAGAGAGAAAATGCATAGGCCGAATACTGTAATCGGGAAATGGCAAATAGAAATTATAGAATACAGCAGGATTTACATTAAAAATTAGCTTTTAAATACAAGTACAATTAATATATTTCTCATGAACAATATATTTAACTTTATATCAAAATACTTATATAAAAGAATACAGCATGGAAAATACACTATTATTTAACCATGATTTGAACAAACTTGAATCTACACTACCTGAGGATGCTTCCATTTTAATTTGAGCTTTCCTGGCTTAATAGTTTTTGAGGAGAAGATTTTTAAAGATTCTCTCTATATATTCCTGTGTAAAACTTGACCCCCCTCTTGTGGCCCCACCCTACCCCCAGGGACTATGATTTGAACAAACTTGAATCTACACTACCTGAGGATGCTTCCATTTTAATTGAGCTTTTCTGGCCTAATAGTTTTTGAGAAAAAGATTTTAAAAAATTTTCTTTATATATTCCTATGTAAAACTTGATCCCCCTCTTGTGACCCCTCCCTACCCCCGGGGACCATGATTTGAACAAACTTGAATCTACACTACCTCAGGATGCTTCCATTTTAATTTGAGCTTTTCAGGCCTAATAGTTTTTGAGAAGAAGATTTTTAAAGATTTTCTCTATATACTCCTATGTAAAACTTGATCCCCCTCTTGTGGCCCCTCCCTACCCCCGGGACCATGATTTGAACAAACTTGAATCTACACTACCTGAGGATGCTTCCATTTTAATTTGAGCTTTCCTGGCCTAATAGTTTTTGAGGAGAAGATTTTTAAAGATTCTCTCTATATATTCCTGTGTAAAACTTGATCCCCCTCTTGTGGCCCCACCCTACCCCCAGGGACTATGATTTGAACAAACTTGAATCTACACTACCTGAGGATGCTTCCATTTTAATTTGAGCTTTTCTGGCCTAATAGTTTTTGAGAAAAAGATTTTTAAAAATTTTCTTTATATATTCCTATGTAAAACTTGATCCCCCTCTTGTGACCCCTCCCTACCCCCGGGGACCATGATTTGAACAAACTTGAATCTACACTACCTCAGGATGCTTCCATTTTAATTTGAGCTTTTCAGGCCTAATAGTTTTTGAGAAGAAGATTTTTAAAGATTTTCTCTATATACTCCTATGTAAAACTTGATCCCCCTCTTGTGACCCCTCCCTACCCCCGGGGACCATGATTTGAACAAACTTGAATCTACACTTCCTAAGGATGCCTCCACAAAAGTTTAAGCTTTACAGGCCGAATAGTTTTTGAGAAGAAGATTTTTGAAAAATACCAACAAAGTTTCAATAATTCTCAATTATCTCCCCTTTAAAGAGGGTGTGGCCCTTCATTTGAACAAACTTGAATCCCCTTCACCTAGTGGTGCTTTGTACCAAATTTGGTTGAAATCTGCCCAGTGGTTCGTGAGAAGAAGATGAAAATGTGAAAAGTTTACGACGACGACGACGACGACGACGACGACAACGACGACGACAGACAACGGACAAATTGTGATCAGAAAAGCTCACTTGAGCTAAAAAGTTTATAGTTTTTGAGATAATTAACCATGTCAGTATTTGTTTGCATCAGTGACCTTGACTTTTAAACTCATGTCCTTCATTCATATATCAAAATGATCGTTAGGCCAATACCTACAATATTTTAACATATATGCCTATACAAAAAGTTTATAGTTTTTAAGACAATTAATCATTTCAGTATTCATTTGCATCTATAACCTTGACCATTAGACCTATGACCTAAATGAACATTGTGTAAATGCCTATAACATTCTGATATACATGCCTATAGAGATTTAAAGTTTATCATTTTTGAGATAATTCACCATTTCAGTATTGATTTGCATCTATGACCTTGACCTTTGAACCTATGACCTTCGTTCATATATAGAAATGACCGTAAGGCAAATGCCTACAATATTCTAATATACATGCCTACACAAAGAGTTCAAAGTTTTTGAGATAATTAACCATTTCAGTATTCGTTTACATCTATGACCTTGACCTTTGAACTTATGACCTCTATTCATATATCAAAATGACCGTTGTGCAAATGCCTACAGTATTCCAATACACATGATGATGATGCCCATACAAAAAGCTTATAGTTTTTCAAATATATTGACAAATACATTAATTTTGCAATTTCCCCCTCAAGTACCTTGCCATTATCTCATTTTGGCCCCTAAAGCTACAATATGTGCAAATCTAAAACTAGGTGCCCATAGTGTTTTACATGAAATATCTAAGTTATATCTCTTGTAGGTTCAGAGCAGATGATTTTTAAAGATTTTCACAAATTTCCCCTTTATGGGGCCCCAAGGGGACATAATCCTTGCATTTGTGCAAATCTGAAAACCCCTTACTTGACCATTACTGTCAAATATCATCCAATTTGGCTCTGTAGTTTTGGAGGAATTGATAAAAAATGTGAAAAATTTATACATGACGCACATCGGACGAAGATAGATGGCAATTGCACATCTGAGCCTTTGGCTCAGGTGAGCTAAAAAGTTTATACAAGACGGATGAAGATAGATGACAATTGTTCATCTGAGCCTTTGGCTCAGGTGAGCTAATAAGCTTCTGATATCTTTCATGTCATAATTGAGGATATTTTTTAAATAAATTAATAACTTGAAAAAATTAACTATTATTTTATTATTATTTATATCACCAGAGTTGTGTTTTAAGAATTCGATAATTTTTGGAAGACTTTTTATTCCCGAGACTAGCATAATTTTAGTAAATCTTGTAAACAACAATTTTTTCAATCGGGTGGCCGTTAGGATCCCCGCTGACTGGGTTTGACAGGTGACCCCTCTACAAAGGTTCTGTACATGATAAAAATGTAGTTGACAGATGACCACTCTACAAAGTGATCGCTATCCCAGATTTCACTCTAATCAATTTATAATTTTTAAAGGATGACTTCACGGAATGCTTTGAAAAACGGGAAAAGCAGTATGATAGCACAAAATTCCAAAATTTTTGTCTTAATATGGGGAGACTCCTCACATCAGCAGGGATTGAGCTTAACTTTTCGATGAGCCATACAATGAACTGTCAAGAGTGATGGTTGATCTAAATATATCAGGCATATACATTTGGATTATTCTATCCCTTGCTTTACTTTTCGATATTCAACATCTGCAATTACATTGACGAATGGTTTTGCAGAAAATGTTGATCTATAGGTACTGCCAATGTCAATGACTGTATAATTTTGGCAGATTTTGATTTATTAGCAGGAACTTGTTTTGCATTACTAAAGGCTTGGGCCTGTTTGTGAGATTCAGAAATGTCATGTTTATTTACACTGTCAAGTTTATAACTAGTGCAACCCTCGGTAAATACAAATTTTTTTCCTGTCGAACTCTACACAATCGGCACACTTCATTCCGTCCTGCGTATCATACAACCAAGGCCTGCCATCTTCCCATGGCTTTTTATATGCTCCGATGCGTTTGGACTTATCATACTCTTGATAGTACTTTCGTTTTTCCGCAGGTCCTTGTTTAGCCTTTGGAGTCGATGCTCCTAAAAATTTCCACATGGCAGAAAGCCGGAAGTATCATTTTATACATAAATATCAGAAAAGGAAACGAAATGGCACCGTATTTGAATTCCGGTCGGAACACCGGTCCATTTACACTTGTTAACTATATGATACCCATTTTTCAATTTTACTATTATTGTCGCCAGTCAGAAATATAAACAGGAAATCGGTAAACGGATCGGAATGTCAAATACACCGAACTGAAAATTCTAATCGCCACCTGGCAGCCCTGGGCGACCTGTGTATGATACATTTATCGCCCAGAGCGAAAAACTGGGCGCCCGTTAATCTCAATCCCTGATCGGGAGGTTTGGCAGGTATGATAAAGCGGAGAATATAGTTGGGGCGGAAAATATAAATATTGGGGCGAAACGTCCATAACCCGCATTCAAAATTTGAGTTATCTACCTTTATTTCAACTTTGAACCTACATACGAGAGAGAGTTGATTATCTGTAACGGAAGAATATTCGGGTTGAGAAATCTGCATGTAACAGCTAAATTCGAGAATGATCAAGATCATTCGCGAATAAAAATTCAAGAAGATACATGGAAAAATGTTCCTGTTAGACATTTTCTCAAAATTCACAGTAGTTTTCTCTAAAATGCAATGTACCAGTATTTTTTTTACATGAATTTTGATTTTCTATTTATTTATTTATATGTGCATGTTTTATTTGATTTTTGAAAAAAATGTTTTTATTTGGGTATATATTTATTTATTTTTTTATTTATTTATTTAGATACATGTATTTGTGATTTTTTTTAGATTTATGAATGAATTTAAAAATAAAACTCTGATAATGTAATATATATTTTTAATTCTTCTTTTACCTTCTTTTCTGGAATAAACTATACCCCAAGCTGAATTTAAGTCCTATTGTTCCCTATTTCGGTTGAATTCACGATTGTCCCTCTTTTTTTAACAAAATTCTTACCTGGATTTTCAAAAAAGGGACAATCATGAATAAACCACATGCAATTACGTTTTTTAATGTACACTACAGGCCTGTCGAAAGTTTAACACTAAGCAGCTATGAATTAATGCTGAATCAGCAGCTCCTCTCGGCTCTTAGTTAGCTATGTTAGCTATATATTAACAGCTTTAAGGTAACTGTTATCTATCTCTAGGCAGGTTTTCTGCCTATAATTAATAATATATCTGCTACTCGGACACAGAAATTTGTTTGCTTAATGTTAAACTTTGGACAGGTCTGTACTGTGAGTAAATTTTAATAAAGTATTGTCTTACCTCTGTCACTTCATTCAATGCAGGCCAGTTTTCATCACTTAAACTAGCAGACTACAACAAATATAAAATCAATATGTAAAATAAACAACAGTAACAACAGTAACATATGTTACAGTTCTACACTTGTACTGCTGACTGCTGTTGGTATGTACATATGTATATTACACATACTTATGCAGAAAACTGGTAAAATTCACCTGTACAGCAATGAATATCTAATACATTTTTTTTATTTTCTTTATTTTATTATTTTGATTTCAGAAGATTCATAAGTTAAAACAAATACGTCACTTAGGGTGTCAGTGGTCACTACCGTAGCTTTTGTTTAAGTAATAAAGTTTTTAGAAAAGGTGTGCTCCAATAACAACAGGGTATAAAATTGTTCATGATGCTGAAAATTGGTAAATTTTTAAGTTTTTAGGCAGTCAAGACCCAATGTTTGTCAGGATTATCCTACCAAAGCCAAAATCATTTTCATTACAATAAAAATTTGTTTACTAAAGACAACTAATTCATTAGTTCCAGTAGTTTCCGGTAAATGATACAAAAGTTTGGATTAAAATTTTGTGATTTGAGGCCGACATAATATATGATGTAAACTGATATTCCAGATATTTCTCCTATCAAAACAATTATTGTGATTTTATATTCATGACATCTAACTGTACATGTAAACATTCAGAAACATTATTTCCGGGTTATTAGAGACATCTTACATCTTTTTGTAACATAGAACATCACAGTACAGCTGAACTGAGACTTATTCAGGCAAATATTTATTTGTCAATAAAATTGGGATGGAAAAAGTGGCATATTCCGATGTATTAAATTCCCTTTTATCCCATCCATTAAATATTACGTAAAATTGTTGGAAAAGCAACTTTTCTCAAAAATGATTGAGGTGCCATTATTCAGGCTTTGTCAGTTTAGTAAAGAGTGCAAATGGTACTCTTTCCCGATTTGTAAAACAAATTTCAAGGAATTTTATTTATTTAATTGTTTTAAGCAACTGCCTTCTTTTTTAATGAACAATAATCTCACATTCTTATTGCACTCTTGCCACAAAAACAAAATGTTTGTTACAGATAAACAGTATCTTTATGTCAATATACACTGCTAATGAATTAAAGAGTCAGGGTCACTTACTTATATACCAGAGAAAAAACTGGCGCTCATCAATCATTGTACTTCATTAATATTCACCACAGGTGAGGGGGTGAGAACACTTTATAGATATAAATATACATAATTTGTTGTTGATATATAGAATTTGATGGAATATATGTAAATATCAAGTTTCAACACCAATCCAGAGACCAACTGAATGTAAAATATGATGTAACGTCTTGAAACCTTTCCAAAAAAAATTCATTGCTCAAAAAAAATTATGTCAAGAAAAAAACACTCATTGATCATTATGGTTTTTTTTCAAAATAAATTAAAAATATGGTTTCTGAGATAAGAAATTAGATAATTTATTTAGAGAAAATGTGCTTAGTTTGCATATTTAATAGTTATATGAATAGAGTAAGCATATCAATTCCACTACCCAGAATTTTGGTAAATAGCCAATCCACTTTTCTAAAAGTTCACTGTGTACTATCATGATTGATTGATTGATGTAATGCAGTTTTAGGTCAGAGTCAAGAATATTTCACTAATATTGAGATGCCACCGGCTATATGTGAAGTAGCAAAAGTTTGATCTTTGCAGTATGCTCAGGGTAATGTGCATACAGGGTTCTTGACATACCTGCCTTAATATAGGGGCACTGATTTTTAATAAAGGTCTCTTCCAAAGGACTGTGATTTTTTGTTCCAAATGCCAAGTGCTTGCAGACAGAACAGTCACTACCTCATTCAAGTCTTGGTCAGACCCAGTCTGGGGTTTGAACCCACAACCTCCCACAAATTAAGCGGACACTACCAATTGAGCTTTCCCTAGTGGCTTATGTACAATCATGAAGTAGACAAGCATATATTTCCTTTCTTGGCAAATTTTGTGTTAGTACATGTATATTGTACTATCTAAAATTGAACAGGTACTCAGCACTGATTGAGATAAAATAAAATGAGGACAAGTAATAAAGTTTACCTGTTCTTTTTTATTGGCATCTGTATTATCTTTGATCACCTTGGTTTCTACAGTTACTTTCTCTGTAAAAATAAAATAAACAATGATTACAATATTGTATAAAGAAAATCAACATTTTCAAATATAACAAAAACATCTGGTTCAACAAACCAATCCCTTTTTCAGTTTATTTTCAGGACAGAAAGGACTTACCAAGGGAGACAAGGCTTTTTTTTTTTTTTTTTTTTTTTTAGTTTCAGTTTACAGAAACATTTGACATCATATGGTAGACAAGGGGGTTAACTATGCAAAATACGCAAGTGTTTTTTGGTAACAAAGCCAGGTACTCTGTTTTTGGTTTATTGACAAGAAACTGATTGTAATTTGCAGATGTATAATATTGTACATTGTAGCATTATCACAAACACTTTTTACATGAGAAAATCTTCAACTCGACCAAGAGGATATATAACAAAGGGTAGGACTTTCCTTTTGTTACCCTATCCATTAAATTTTATGTAAAATTTTGAAAAATTGTTTTTCAGACATGTTCACAATAGCTTGATCATGGCATTTTTTTAAAAAGCTTTTCAGTGAAAATTAAAGTGGAGGAAGTGAAAATATTCCTAGACAGAGAACAAACTGAATACGGAGTGGGTGAGGAGAAGTGGAGAAAATGTATACATGTGTACATTTATACTGTACACAAATACCTTTACTTTTTATCTGCTGACACAAATTACATTTAGATCATCAATATAAGCCATTTATTACCTCAAGACAAACGTAAAACAGGAAAATAAAACAATACAACTACATGTAATTCATGTTGTCACGTAAGTTATTTTATATTTTATATATTTGTTTATATATAACATTTTACCTGAGTTATTGACATCTACTGGTATTTGTTTATTTTGTCTGACATTTCCCTTTTTTATACTAAGTAGATTTATAATATTACATATGTTAGTGTAGGAAAACAACAATGACCTGTCTGCATGACCTTTAATTTAAATATCTATCATGGACCAGTACATATAGGAATAGGGAATACACGTTTATTTTGTCTACCTAATGAAAACACTTTAATCATGAGCGATTTGTATATATTATAATTTATAATGAACTCTGAATCCTAACCCTACCAATGTATTGGATGGATCCTTTTATTATGAATATCACGTATGAAAGGTCAAGCAGACAGGTCAATGTGGTTTGCCAATAACTTTTTAATATCAAATGATTTTGTTCGCCAAAAAATTACAACCAAATACAGGTAGTTTCTTCAAGGGAAATAAGACTAAAATTTCTGATTCGAAGACTAAAATTCCCAAAACATCAGTGATGCCAAAAGCAAATTGAATATAATTGCCTTTTATAACCATAAAATTTCAATTTAATGTCACAATACAACATCTTTGTGATGATTGATTGAATGGGGTTATATGTGCCAGTCAAGAATACTTCACTTATATTGAGATGTCACCAGCTATAGTTGAAGTGACAGAAAATTGACCTTTGCAGTGCATTCACTGCAATGTGCAGGGAGGGTTCTTTAGTTTGACATGCCTGGGCATTGTTTTTTAAGTCTCTTCTAAACCCTGCGACTTTCATTTCTAAATGCCAAGTGCTGGGTATAAGATCTTTTTGATGAGAGTCCTATCTATTGCAAGCATGTTATAGTTTGGGATATTTTAGAGGAGCTCCAGTTTTCCCAAATCTAAAGGCAGAAGGTACTCTTTAATTTTCTAAAATAAGGGTCTGCCAGTTTGGACAAATTTTCCCAGTTACTGTAGCAGTTGAATTTTACAAGCAATGAAATTTTAAAGTTGCAGATATCATGAATATGAACAACCATACTTTCATCATGAATGAGACACAATGTGTACCAATATGAAACATATGTTACACTCACCATGTGTAATATTCCATCAATAACTTTAAATCTTTGAAGCATATCTTACAATAAAACATCAAATAATTCCAACATTTGAAAATTCAATCTGTATATAAAATATTTTTGACATATTTTTCCAGAAATATTAATGTTCAATTTCGCACACATCCAAGTATAAGAACACCTGTCCATTCCCAGCCAGGTAAGCTCACGACGTACTGACCTTATCAGGTGGTGGTAGTAAATATATATAAATATCTGTTCTATATATACTACAGCTAAAAACAAGAAGTAAAATCAACCGAAATTTGGATGTCATGTTGACCCCTCTGTGTCAATACTTGTATCTAAAATAAATGTGATGTTCTTGCTTGTCCGACATTAAATCTAGGATGTCAAAAAGGATGTCATTGATATAGTTAAAAAGTAATATAAAGGGACACAAATAAGTCTTAAGTTGAGGCTTGTCTGGCTCACTTAAAGAATTTGCAGTCAATCCTATACATCCTATCTTGTCAACAGTTTTTTATTCATTTTATTATAATTTGACACATATGCAGACACACATTGAAGCAAATACAAACAATTTTATCAAAGTTGTGTTGCACATTTCCATCAATCTCAACAATTAATCTACTCAAACATGTTAGCAAACATGTACTAAAACAAGATACTACATGGTAGGTTTCAAAGTGCTGACTTACTAAACCACTAACAAACTTGTATCATAAACCACTGTCAAATCAGATTTTAAAAATTTAGGATAGACTAAAATCATGTAAAATGTAACTGTAATAACTTTTATGCAAAACCGAAAAACACTTGTTCTGATGAAGAATGGAAATCATAGTTCCACTATGCTAGTACCAGCAGCATATGTTCTTACTGAAAACACTAAAATTGTGAGACTGACTGAGGCCAAGTAAATTAGAACTTTAGTCTATGCATGATGCTATGTCAGATTTATATCACAAACCACTGCCATGTCACACTATAAAGACAACATAGAGACAACATGGTACAAGAATACAAAATAATCCAAAATATAGATGACTGCTACCTGAACAAGTGTTTTACTATGTAGAAAAATAGGTCAACACAAGGAAATCAAAAAGAAAAAGGTCAAATGGCCTCAACATATAGCAGTGTTGCTTAAAGGTGAATAACCTTAAATGCAAACCAATGTTAATCAACTTAGCTTATACATGAAGTTCAGACTGTAAGGTAAAGCCTTAGCATGGCAAGAAGATATTTTAAGTAAAGCAATTAGCTGTTGTTTTGTAATATATTGGCAACTGCAATACTTGTATTTTACTTCTGTATTGCAATATGTGCCCGATAAGAATGGTAAATTTGAAAACAAATGAGATTCTTTCCCAACTGAATAAAGAAATGATGCCAGGTAAAGTAGGTGGTTAATTTGGTTGTGCTACCTGAATATTGAACTTGTAGGCAAACCTTTTAATACACCTACAACTGGCACAAGAGAGCTATTTGACATTTTTCAGTTGACCTGAATGCTGCCAAACAAATGTCTTTATTAGATTTTTTTATTTTCCACAATATCTTAATATTCATATGTTTCCAAAATGTGTTTTCCTAACCAGGCCAAAACAGCATAGACAATACTGTAGCCAGAACTCACATTCAGAAATTTTGTTTTCAATTAGGGAATGTCTGTACATAAGTTCTGTCTATGTTGGTGAACTTTGGTCAACTTGTGATTAATTTTTTCAAGTAACAGCAAAAGCTGATTTTTTGCTAATCCAAAAGTGTCATATGGTATATTAATATATCATTGCAACAATGCAACTCCAGTAAATGTTGAAGAATTTCAGCTGGCTGTGACATGAAACGGAGCCCTTTTGAGCTTCAGTCATTACCCAGTAGTTCAATACATAGAAAAGTTTTTGAACCATTGTGCTAGGTTCAGAGAACATTTCTGCTGTTTCACTCTTCAATAATTGGAGGGAAATAAGTTTTAATGAAAATTTCACAAATTGACAAAATACAAAACCACAGGCACAGGTAAGCAAAAATAATTGCTAAGTAACATTAAGTTGGAGTAAAAAAAAAATAAGTTATAACTTGAATGAGATGTCATTCCAATTGTGTCCCCCATGAACCCCAACTATCCATGTTTGTGTGCCATGATCAAAATATGAATGGCGAATTGCACACTTGCACCCAAAGATTGTTCCTGTGAAGTTTCATAAAGATCTGTGTAATAATTTTGGAGAAAAGTGGCAGACATAATGGTGAAAGAAATGGAGTAAATGTTATGTGTCCCCTTACTTCATTTGGTTGAGTCCCCTAACAAGTTCCTTATCAAGTTTGTAATGATCTGATGGAATTTGACTACATACATGCACATCAGTGTTTTAAGTCAATATAAAGCTACACAAATATTCAATTAGATACATATGTTTCCCTTAGATTTACAAATTTTATATACATGCACCGGTATGTTTTAGTCACATTATGTTTTTTTAAAAAGATTAATACTTTAAATACTTAGGAAAACATTTCTCTTTATGAGTAAATAAACCAGTGACTGTGGAGTGTAAACAACAAAACAGATTATTAAGAGTTTTGAAGACAATCACCACATGTCACAGACTTTCTATCAACCATTTTAACAAACTGAAACTAGAACCGTCTCTTGAGAGCCAACTACCCTACCCCCCCCCCCCCCCCCCCCCCCCACATTGATTGTTGATTTACATTTTTTCCAAGTTTGATCAAAATCCATCCATAGCCATGGAAGATATTGGCACAATATTGGGACAGACAACCAGACGGACAGACAGACAGGGTGATTCCCATATACCCCTATGTTAAATGGTTATAAAGATGGAAATTAATGAAGGGTCTGCAAGTCTCATTTGTTATCCAGACATAAAACATTCCCTGCAAAGAGATAAATGTCAGAGAATAAAAGTTACTGTTGGTTACACTAATTGACAAATTATTTAAATTTGTTTCTAAGCAGATTGTTCCAAGACGTCGCAAATTCATGCTATATGACAAGACTTAAAGGATCTATAAAGAAACCTGTTTGTCTAAACATATTTGTCTATATATCAATGTAGAATGAGAGGAAGGACTATTGGTTCCCAGGATGGGAAGAGTCAGACAAATAATGATGTTTCTCAATGTTCAACAGACAAATGAGGCCAAAATCCTAAATATAACAAAAGAAACATGTTTAGTAATCACCAAAGGAAATTATCAAAAGTGTATGTGGATAAGTCAGTGAGTCTGCAGTTACAGTATTGTGTATGTGGATAAGTCAGTGAGTCTGCAGTTACAGTATTGTGTATGTGGGTAAGTCAGTGAGTCTGCAGTTACAGTATTGTGTATGTGGGTAAGTCAGTGAGTCTGCAGTTACAGTATTGTGTATGTGGATAAGTCAGTGAGTCTGCAGTTACAGTATTGTGTATGTGGATAAGTCAGTGAGTCTGCAGTTACAGTATTGTGTATGTGGATAAGTCAGTGAGTCTGCAGTTACAGTATTGTGTTTGTGTATGTGGATAAGTCAGTGAGTCTGCAGTTACAGTATTGAGTATGTGGATAAGTCAGTGAGTCTGCAGTTACAGTATTGTGTATGTGGATAAGTCAGTGAGTCTGCAGTTACAGTATTGTTACTATATTAGGTTTATCAATATCTATTAATTCATATATAGACAAGTAATAACTAAGTACAAATGTATTGTAATAACAAATAACACTATTACATAAGTCAGCTACCAATTATTGTCTGGGCTACTGTAAATAAAAGTCTAGATATGTCAGGATCGAGACAAGCCAAGGATACACTTAAGACATCAAGTATGTGTATAGCCACCACAAATTAAGGATCTGTGAATTATCAGCAACATTGATGATTATATTATTACTTGAAGTGAAGACACTAAGATGTGACACTAAGATGTTATACTGTTTTATTATTGTAAAGAGCTTAATATGGATAGCTTTGATGCATAGTGTATTTTCATAATTTAAATATGCCATTTGTATTAGCAAAATTTATAAAATTTAGTATTTACCACCCAAAAAAGGATTACCTCTTGTAAAGTATTAACTAACCAATCAGAATGAATTATCCCTATTAATTATACAGATCTGATATACATCAAACTTAACCAAGTGTCTAGCATCGTAAGACAGGGGTCTCGATAAAGCGAATTTGGGGCCTAAGTTGGGCCCCATTCATAATGCATTAAAGCATGTTTTTCCCATTGAATTGATAATGGCAATATTCCCAATTTATTTGTATGTTATGATTACATCAAAATGGTATGTTTTCCAAATTGATTTCTAAACCTTCCTCTCTCACATACAAAGCTACTAGAACATGCTGTAAATAAATTCAGAGGCATGAAATATAGACAAATAGATTTCTTATTTGCATTAATTACATTTTAAGACCAGTAAAAGTCTGAATTTATTATTTTGCCTCTTGTTGAATTTTCCCAAAATTAATCAAAATGCTGCTGTTTTCCCAAATTCCAAGGACCCCAGCCCAATTACCAAAATGGGGTGAAAGATCCCTGTAAGTATAATCAGATTGCAGTTTTCTCAATAACCTGTGTTCTAATATATTAGGTCCAAATATATTGGAACTTTGGCTGAGATTTCCCTATCTGGCACCATAAGTAGTGATAGATTATATCAGTAAACACCATGTAAATGTTTGAAAGCCACATGTTTTCAACAGTTTGACATACATAAAGTTGGTGATGCGGGTAAAAATCAGCTGTTTATAGACAAGTTCTGTGTTTACATGCTTCAATGTGCGAGGCAATAACAGGTATTACATGAAGTGACCAATCTTGACACATCCAGAACAAAACTTGGACAGATCTTTGTAAACTTACTAACTTACCGGTTCTCCTAATTTTTAGATTTTTCAAAAACACAATTGAGGGTTAACAATCAGTCAAGTTGATCATTGGCTACTTAGGGAGTGAAATTGAGTTATGGAGTTTACGCCTCAGTCAAGATTCTTTCACTTTTATTGAGGCGGTCAGTTCAGAAATGGTGGAAGAAACCAGAATGCCCAGAGAAATACACTTACCTTTATAGAAAAGCTAACTGACAAACTTTCTCACACTAGGATCTGCCTTAGCGATATTCAAACCTAGGCAGTGAGCGGTGTTTCTCACACTAGGATCTGCCTTAGCGATATTCAAACCTAGACGGTGAGCGGTGTTTCATCAGCATACACTTTAGACCACTCAGCCATTGCAGCCCTTAAACAATTAAGTCACCAACTGATCTCCAAAAGTAAATTTAACCACTTAATTCATTTGAAAAACTGATTATATTTGTTGATAGTGTGTTGTATATGGTGGCATTACCGGTAATATTGACATACGTTTATAATATTATGTGCACTGCGACGCCCATCTATTAATTTTTGCCGAAGTGGTAGAACTAACATAGACAGTTGATCATTTGAAATGTCCTTAACTGATGTAAATTTATTAATCAATAAACATTGCTGTATTAACCATGGTAGACAAGTGTACTGTTACAATAATTACATATGATTTTAAATTGTGTATGGGGCCATATATCTACCCCCCAAAACAACCAAAAGAGAGACCTATTTCCCAGTACTTGTAACTAAATGACACAATCATTAAATTCTGTAGTGACTACCTTAAATGATTATGAGAGATTTACAGTACAGGTAATAAACATTTAATCATGATGTCATTGTGACATTTAGTTTTGTTGGTGACACAGATGCAGTTAATGTGGTTTTCACTGTTTTTTAAGGTAATATTTGATTGTTTGTTCTATTACATAACACCCACAAAAACCAGAACATATTTGATAAATTGATACAGGAGAAAAATAACCATAGCAAACCTCTTACCAACCAAATTCACTTTAAAGATTAAAAGTGATTCTAAAATTATTACTAGACACATGACTTTGGATTCTTGAGCAAGCACATTTTTACCAGAAAATGGTTTGTTGACATATCCGGCATCCTTACATTTGTGCAAAACAATTACTCCCACTAAATACAGAATCACATCAGTTGGCATTATTCCTGAATTAAGGTAGACATATACAAAAATGTCCCACACAAACATTAAGGAATACTGATCATGTGGTATAGGCAAACAACTTTGACCTGTCCGTCTGACCCTTAATTTAAATATTTATTATAAACTACTGCATTTATATATATATATAGGAACCACACAGGTTTATTTTGTATGCATAATGAGAGCACTAATCTTATCTTGTGTACACATTATTAACTGTGAATCCTATTTCTAACTATGTATAGGTTGGACTCTTCTGTATGAATATTCCTAATGAAAGGTCAAATGGGACAGGTCAATGTTGTTTGTCTATATGCTGACAAACCCAATTATCTGCTGTCATTAACTTAAAAATCAATAAGAAAATATTTTCAATCCTATTCAATTCAACAAGATTTTCATTTTTAGTTATTTTGTCAAAAAAGTGTTCACAAAAGGACTGCCTTTAGGAAAATTTACACTATTTTCATAAATAGGGAAAATTTAAGTTCTGAAATAATTGGTCAACTATATATATCATAGCAAACAGGATCTTCAATGCAAAGATTTATGCTCAGACAATATCTGAACATTTTTTGAGTGTCATCCAGGACAATACAAAATTATTTTAATGGGGTTTGTTTCCGTACCACGTGATACCTCATAACATTCCTGGGAAACATTTATTTTCATTAGATATGGCAACACATATGATGTTTTCCCACAAAAAAAAAACTTTTCCAGCAATTGTCCAATAATGTTTTCTAAAACATAATTAAGGGGACTATTGTAGACAAACTGTGAACTTTTAGTAATTTTTCTCTAGGGGAACTACTTATATCCAGTAGTAATTGTAGGCAAGCATGTCCACTGGACACTCATCAATGTATAAGGATTTTGAAATGGGGGGGGGGGTGTTAGGGGTGGACAGTCATACATACACAGTATACAAAACAAAAACTAAGTCGAGGCTACTCACCTTTTGGTGGTGCTGCAGCCACAACAGGTGCAGGTGCTGGTTTAGGGGATTTACTTTTGTTCCAAGGGTTTGTCTTGGGAAGAGGTGCCTCCACATAGTTTTTGTTGTCAAACTTCTTGACTGTTGATGCCGACTTCTCATCACCATTTTTATTCTGTGCACTGTCATCGTCATCAATCTCCTTGTTTACAGGGTCAGTGTCATTTGCTTCATTTGGTTTTTTACTAGAGTCATTTGACTCTGATGTAAAATGTTCATTTTGAGCAGTCTGACCAACTGCGGTGGCCATGTTGATATGGTCACCAGATTATGGTGTGACCAGATGTTTTAAGTTGCAGGTCACAAAACGTCAAACTCTTATTTTTCTGTTGCTTAGCTACGTCAAAAACAACAAACTAAAACTTCTTCATACAACCCAACTTTCAACAACACCTGTCCAATTAAAATATTACGAAAACTCCGAATTAAAAAATGTAAACAAACAAGTCGGAAGTCAATATAACATATAGAGCCTCGCTTTAAAATTTCCAAATCATATGCAATACACCATATCGTCACGTATGGCGTGTTTATTTTCAGTTTTACTAGAATCCAGACTGTGACAGTCAAAACGATTACAATAAATCAGCACCAATATACATAAATTTTCGTAAAATTACTTAACTTTGTCAAGAAAATGTCCAACAGATGATAAATATGTGCCACAACTTCAAGGATAAAGAAGCCACTAACCAGGCCACGTTCGATAAAATTTTTCTGCGATTCTTTTGTTGATAACACTGGCAATTCTATACTACAGTCTGGTAAAATAAACTCACTGTGGTGATTATGGAATTGTGGAGGCCTGTCTTTCACAGTTTAAGCAATGTGCAAGTAGGCAAACATGGCAAGAGAAATTAAGCAATTTCTCAATGAGCACATGTCGCCATTGGCACATACGAAAGGAATGCGCATGTGCGAAAAATATTCCAACGTCCGTTTTTAAGTCCAAGGGAGACCACTTTTGTCCAACATGGGTATACTGGTATGACTGAAAAGTTAAATATATTCAAAGTTAAAATTTCATAAATTTTATTCACATGCTAGTAATAAAAACAAACATAGATCTAGATCTAATACATATACAAAACAGTGAATCCACTTAGCTCTTGCTGTTCACTAGAATCTATCAGTAAAGTTTGCCTTTTGTCACTTTTTTTCAACTGAGTCTGTGGTCATATTGTTTACATTACTTCTTGTTGTTCCATTGACCAAAATAGCGTATGTATTTAAAGAGTCAAATATGTGATTTTTCGATTTTTAAACTGAAGATAGAAGACCAGGTGCACCGGAAACGGTCTTCGAATTACCGGTTCGAAATGTAACCGTCATTTTTACCAGTGATTAATCAGTTAATGATAATGAAAGACACTGAATCATAAAATGTACCGTGATCTGGCTTGTATCACTGTGTATGTGGGACAATTTCTTCTCAGTTTCAAAATTTGTATACGTCGCCATATTAGATAGCATGATCAGCGTTTGTAACAACCAATATATAGGCATAGACCAAATAGAAAAAAATCTAAGATTTATTTCCGATATGATAACCGTGACAAAACTTTTCGACCGCCTACGAATAAAATTTTTCTTGATGACGAAAAGGACTGATTGACGCATTTTTCTGTATTTTCACCCCAAATTCCGAGAATATTCTTTTATTTCCGAAGCGTAAGCTCGACTTAGTTTAAACAATATTAATTTTGATGACAAACATGATACAAAATCACAAATATAAAAATATAAGAGTGAAACTTAGTGAAACATATTTCAACATTTGGATATATAAATCAACACGAAGTTATAAACATCAGATACATAAATAAATAAATAAATAAATAAATAAATAAATAAATTATATATTCATGGATTTATTTAACCAAAGAAGTAAATAAAACATAAACTTAAACCTTTGATAACGGTCAACCAACTTTTAAGATCATGTATGACCAAACTTCATGAATATTATGAATATGAAACGTTGTGGCTATATTATATATATATACATACGGTGGCAAAGTTTAAACAATACAAAGACGGTTTTGTTAACTTGTCTTTGGTCAGATATATATATATATATATATATATCTGCTTTGGTCAAATGGAAAAACGTAATACGAAACTTAAATAATCAAAAACAAACATATCAATCCATCAAAAACTTTTAAATTGGCAAATTAGGTTAAACACGTTAAATTCCACTAGGGAAGTGAGGTCGCGTGATTCGGAAAGGGTAAGCACCTCCTGTTTAGCTATAGCTACACCAATTAGGTGTGAAGTTAAAACTAGGAACAAAAGGAACATGTCGGGACTATGGGGCATCAAATATATCCAGGATAAGTTTAGATTGTCAAACCTAAAGGGTCTAAACTTTCTCCAGTACTCAAGGACCCTGCTTTGGCCGATTTCGACAAGCCTCACAGACATGCACGACTAGTTTGTGAGAGAATCTACATTGTATTCCCTATTAAGATGTTTGGTTTGGATAATACAAAGTATAATCCTACAAGTTTTTTCCAGCCAAAGTGAAGTTATCTATTCTTTCAGTATGAGTGTACAAGAACTTGGCCTTCCTTACATGTATAAAATGATTCCTAAACTTCACAAGATCCATGTAAGGAAAGATTTATAGCAGTTTCTTCTAAATCATTATCAGTAATTCTAAAACAAATTTTGACAGTCAAAGATGGTCTTCAGATAACTTGAGTCTATTCTACATCTGCCACCAACCAAGTGTGGATTCTAATACTTTTCAATAAAGAATTTCTTGAATATCTTGATTCGCATAAAAACTCTTTACATCACTATCCCTCACTGTAACCACAACAAATCACCCTTTTACAAAAGGCAAGCCAAAATATAAATTATTTACTCAATCGCCATATACGAACTGAAAAACCAAAGTTATAATGAAGGTGTTTGGCAACATTATCTTCCAACGAAAAATCGGTATATCAATGGTTTGTTTCTTTGTTCATATGCAGCAAATTTTATTTAGAACACTGTTGAATCTAGAGAAAAACTGTCACCAAATCATTAAACTAAAAATACAGCTATACGACTAATAAATTTAAAATAAAAACACCTAGTTCTTCAAGTTCTGTTTCAAATATGGACTTGTACATCAGTTATCACAAACAAAAGAGGTTACATTTGAAGTCATCAATTTTCTTTTACTATGCAGCAATATACCAGCTTCTGCTTATGGTATATTTATTTTTTCCACAATTAATATACTATGATAAAGCTTGTTTCCAATATACAGAAACTTTTATGTACATCGAAGCAAGCTGATAACAAACAAATTGTAGACGGGGATATTTCAAACCGAGGCTTATCAAGGCCCTCAACATGTTTATGGCCGTTGTCACAATATTGCTTATATGATATCTTTGTATCAAAACTACCCTGGATATATTTGACTTCACATAGTTTCATTATCAATTTTGATCTCACACGTGACGGATGTGGCTAGCTAAACAGGAGGTGCTTCACCTTCCGGAGCACCCGGCCTCACTTCACTGGTGAAAGTTACCGTGTTAAACTTTATTTGTCAGCTTCAAATATTTTTCTCTGCTTTTATAATTGTGTTTTGGACATGAACTGGTATGTTTGTTTTTGATCGAGTCAAACCATGGTATACTAAAAAATCGTCTGTATATAATTGAGACTGGACCAATCTGTTCACTAGCCTATTCGCTGTTCCATAGTTCTTAAAAACTGGTTGTCCTAATTAACCGAGATTTGAATCATACGGGATTTTAAAGCCTAATGAAAACTTACTTACGTTTATCTATTGTGTAACTGTGTTAAATTAAAACATTAGCACATTCAAGTTACAGTTTATTATTGATAAATACTTGTAGCTGGACTAGCTTACTACCACGTATTTTATAACATGAATCTGTTCAAAGTTACAGTGGTTAAATATGTAACTAGCCTTCAGTATGAGGCGCCGTTTCTATATTTATTCACTAATAATTCATTTATGGATATCCATAAATCGAATTTAACATATGTAAAACTATTTTTAGATATCCAAAAATAATTTTGCATATGCAAAAATCGATTTATGGGTATCCATAAATCGATTTTTGGATATCCATAAATCGATTTATGGATATGTGAAAATCGTGCATAAATATAGAAACGGCGCCTCATACTTCAGGCTTCAATTCTTAACCGACTTTTTTAAAAACAATATTCATCGATCGTTTGCTAGAGAATATAAACATTGTATCTGTTTGTTGCTTTAAATGTCAATGGTTGCTGTTTAGAATCTGACGATGAATGAATACTTTACAGAGTATATTAAGGTGCTGTATTCTTCATTGTGAACATAGATAGAGCACAAAAAGAACCATCAGACAGGAATACATAAAAGGTACAGATGACGGTGACAACAGGTGCGACAGGTCGAGTTAACATATGCCGGCAATTATATATATACAGCAGTTACATTTTATATAAACCTGATTGGCATTTCATATTTTACATGAATGAATCGTTGATTGATTCCCTAATATACAATGTTGCTAAAAGCCACAGAATTTTCCGTTCAAACTAGGAAATTTTGAGCAGGGTACCCAATTAATTTTATCAGTTCACACCTGAGATTAAGACTGAGACATGGGACATATCCTCAAGTGAGCCTCAAGGCCCATTGACCTATGTATCGAGACATTTTGTTAACTGTAAACTAAGCAAAGTTACTGTGTTATATGGTTTAATTTAATGGAATATACATGTACATGATAATAGTCACAGTACAACCAAGATCACGAGACAATACACGGAGGAAATGAGTACACAAGATAATACAAAACATTGGAACACTCCCGACTTTAGACTGGCGCCGGGTATAATAACAATGCGATGGTGTGGTTATAGTTGTCGGAGTAAATAGAACATGAATCAAAATACAATAACATTAGAAGATCAACACAGAGACACCGATAACAAAATACAATAACATTAGAAGATCAACACAGAGACACTGATAACAAAATACAATAACATTAGAAGATCAACACAGATATACTGATAACAAAATACAATAACATTAGAAGATCAACACAGATATACTGATAACAAAATACAATAACATTAGAAGATCAACACAGATATACTGATAACAAAATACAATAACATTAGAAGATTAACACAGATATACTGATAACAAAATACAATAACATTAGAAGATCAACACAGAGACACTGATAACAAAATACAATAACATTAGAAGATCGATAACAAAACTCACTCTTTTGAATAAGCAACAGACATTACAACAAAATGAAACACATACACTATCATATTAACCGCTCAAATTGGGTGATAGTACAGTAATATTGGTCAATTTTATTTTGTCTCCTTCGATTACCTTACCTTTTTATACAGGATGCACTACTATCGGTATTTGTTATAGTTTTCTAACATGGCATAGTATTCTGAAAACTACAAACATTTGATTATTTTACCTTTGTGAGGATTATCACACACATTTTTTGACAGGAGCAAAACTCTCACAAACAGCTGCTCAGATAATCCTGCGGCAGCCACGGTCGATTCATGACCTGGAGTTTCATATTCAAATTATAGACTAGAACAATTTCAGAAAATGTGACAAATTTTGGTTAAAAGTTGTAACATGCTTTATTTAACATAATTCGACGTTGTTTAATTTAAAAAATGGCGGATACCAAGCTAAGTTTTGGTAAAAGTTGTTAACATGCTTTCTTTAACATAATTCGAAGTTGTTGAATTAAAAAAAATTGGCTTTTTTCCTTTTTGATGTTAATTCTTGATAGATACATGCATTTGTAATTCAATTATGAGCCCCAAAACAATATTTTAATGATTTCCCCCCTAATTTTGCATTAAAATGGATAATCCGTTGCCATGGTAACCAATATCTGACTAAAATTGATGGAAACAAGAAGCTTTTATAATATATAGGGTTGTATTTGACAAAATTAATGCAGAACCCGAAAAAATGCGATGAAAATTATTCAAGATAATTTGAATATAACCCTGGTGCTCAAGGGGTTAAGATAACCGAGTTTCCTTTTTTACGAACAATTCACGACAAAAATTCGTGTAGCATCTTTTAAAAAAAATCCCATAACAACACAGTGCGTGAAAAAAAGGGGACAAGCCTCTGTCAAGGGCTCTACAATACTATTGGAGTCCGTCAATAAAAACGGCTCATTCGAACGCAGAAAAAAACCACACATGCGCAAGTATACATTTGGATACAGCCAATAATCAGGAAAGGGGTGACAGGTTTTGAACCCAGCTAAATGTTTACATTTCCGCAATAAAAATACGACAGAGGTCGTGTGGAGTGTTTTTCTTACTTTTTGTCAAATGCTACATAAATTTTATATCCAAAAACTTATTCTTTCTTTGCGATATGGAATCTTAACATTACTGTCTCCCCCTTTATAAACAATAATGTGGTCAAAAATTGCCCCTGGCAATGTCAAACGGATAAAAAGGTAGATCCGGGTACTCTTGAACATTTTTACAGGTAGTGATCACAACAGACGAGAAGCAGGTGAGTGAAAGCATGTTTATTTTTTTCTGCGGGTTTTTGCCCCGATCAAGATTGCAATGGAAAGTAAATATGTGGGTGTCTAAGTCTTCAAACTACAGTGCAAAACCACTTTTGCAAGTATTGTCAAATCGTTGTTTAAATCAGTTTTGAGAATTTTTTATTTTCTTTATCGGTGAAATTTTCACATATTTTATTGTGAATTGATTTTTTTTAAATGGCGCGAAACCGGATTGTAGCATAACTCGTTTGTAACTACAGCGGAAATAACAAGTCACTCCATCGAGACAATATTCATTTTATGATTGAAAATAGGGTTCCCATGAAGTAATATTTCCCACTTTAATTTTGGCGCCATTTTTGACAATGGGCAATTGGATTTTTTTTGTTGGGTATGGGGTAAAGTTTTCATATAATCGCCCTTAAAACGATGATTAAAATGCATTTTTAATTTTTTCCTGTATATATGTACCAGTTGTGACATTATAATATGTTTGTATTAGAACTTTTGTGATTTTTTTCTTCTGGAAAAAGTCATTGTATATCACAGTTTTTTGTTGTTGTTTTTTTGTTTTTAGGACTTATTGTGCATTACTAGGAACCCCATTTTCAAAATTTTTTGTTGGTAAGGACAACTAGATTTAATTTGCTAGGAAATCAGTTGTTTTGCCAAATTGGGAATTTTTGTGGTAAAATTGGATTTTTTAGTTCTCTTCTCTAGGGATAAACTAGCATTTGGTAGTAATTTTAACCAAACAAAATAGCTGTTGGATATTGTTTTTGTGCCTTTATAAGTGTTTTCAAGAAATTGTTCATTTATGTGATTCTTGATGTTAAATGTCCATCATAATTGCTTGTTCATCCATGTTAGCATTGGTGTTTAAGTGTCCAATGTAAAGATTCGATGTTCCTCCATGCAAGCATTGGTGTTAAGTGTCTATCATAAAGTCTTGTTCCTCAATGTGAGTATTGGTGTTTGTGTCCAATATAAAGGTTTGATGTTCCTCCATGCAAGCATTGGTATTAAGTGTCTATCATAAAGGATTGTTCCTCCATGTGAATTTTCTTAAAGGTATTGAGACACAACAAGAGATCAATATGTGTATAGAAACCACTAATTATGAAAAAGAAACAAAAGTACAAGAATATGTAGGTAGCAGGTTAGAGTAACTTAACAATAAAATGTCATTACAGTGCTCCAAGTAGCCTAGTAAATACTCGAAATTTGCGACCAAAAATCGGATTTTGCGACTACAAATTGTCAGACGATCGCCATTATGTCAAATAATTTTTTTGAGTTTGGCCACTAAAAATCGGGAAATCCGGAAATTTTGTTCATGACCCATCACCCAACCTGACAAATAGTCTCGCCATCAATAATATCTTAAAAGCGCTTGAATCAAAGCAGGTAACTTTATGGTTACAGACCTCAGTTGTAACTTGACACTCAAAATTTGCCAATTTTGGCCTTAACACATTTAGTTTAATGCACCCATATTTCAAAAATTTTGCTGAAACACATGAATGTTGATACTTTTTCATTCAGGAGAATTAAAACAATATTTCTTTACTGCATTTATGACCCAAATGCAAATTTTCACAATTTTGGAAAACATTTTGTTTCCATGGCAACCACACAAAATATTGCAAAATATTACCCCCAAATAGGCCATATTCATAGAATCAGATGGTAAACAAACCTCGAACTACATACAATGGCACACATTTTTCCTGAATCCTTAAATATTCCACTTTTTCTTTGTGAAGGAAATCCAGGGTCTTGTCTGATTCATTTTTTCAGAAATTTGAGAAATGTGCTAACCATGCTAAAAGCACATGGCAATGTTTACACCCAAAATGTGGTCTTGCCATAGGAAGTGTATGGTGCGGTGGAAGTCCTTACGCCGGAAATATAGTGCTATAGTCAATCAATTCAGGTTTAAATTTTTGCAAACCTAAGAACCTCTCACCTTGGCAATATTGCAAAGTACTACCTATTAACAAATTTAAATGAGCACGGTCTAAGGAAATGCATCTGGGTTTGTTTTTATGCACTACTTTTGACCGTCCCACATCTGGCCTTATCACGACTGAGGTCTAATACCATAAGGCTCAGGCTAAATTTCAAAACTCAGAATTTTACTTATTTTAGTTCATATTCTGAAAGAAGAATATATTCTGAATTAAATGATATATAACATGGTGCTGGTGTTTGCAAATTTTGCCAAAATAGGCTTCATTCAACTGATAGGGTATCATTCCATAATATGGTCATTTTACAATCATGTAGACTGATTTTGGCAATTTTGGCAAAATTAATCAAACTCATTGGAGTTTAAATGCTTTTTCCAAATGACTTAAAACCAAATAATAAACAAAGAATTACATTCATAGTTGTCTTATGCTGAATGTGCATATCAAAATTTTACATTCAAACTCTAGTTTTTGCCAAATTGTTGCCAATTTTGCCAAATCAAAAGGAATGAATATCAAAACAAGTAAAAGTACAGCACAAGCTGAATTTAATCAATTAAAATTTGCAAATAATGCCAATAACTGTGGAATAGTCCATGAAATTTTGAATTTTTGTATCAATATCTATTGAAATTCACTTGTTTTCAGTTAAAAATCAAGAAATTTCATACTGCATAATAGAGATAAAGGGAGATAATTCTTGAATTCCATTATTCAAACACCTCCAAATGTTTTGATGACATCACAATTGCAAATATGATGTAATTGGTTTTAGAGTACACTAAAATTTGAATTTTATGCAGATTCATATAGTTAAAGTTGATGAATATTGGTTGCAAAAAATGAATTGCTGCAATATGCACACTGTTTTGCCATGTTTAAGCTTTTAGGATAGCACACACTGCCAAATATAGGACAAATTGAAATCCATTCAGATTGAAAATTGGTACATTTTTCTTGTTGACTCAGTTTCCATGGTGATTTCAATGTTTACACATATAAAACAACTGTTTTCCAAAAGATTTTGCAAGAAAAGTAACTAAAAAATGTAAAAATTGTCCAAAATAGCTCATTGTATCCCCTAAATACATAAATCAGACAATTTGACTTTTTTGCACTTAAACTGACCTTTGACATTTTACACTGAAAACCATTGCAAATGAGTTCATTCCACATTTTTCCAAAGTGACTGATATTCAACAGTATAAAACAAGTAGAAACAAGATTTTCTTCATGAATTTTATGACTTTTCATGGTTTTGTATTTTTTCTTATGGTTACAGACCTCAGTTGTAACTTGACACTCAAAATTTGCCAATTTTGGCCTTAACACATTTAGTTTAATGCACCCATATTTCAAAAATTTTGCTGAAACAACATGAATGTTGATACTTTTTCAATTCAGGAGAATTAAAACAATATTTCTTTACTGCATTTATGACCCAAATGCAAATTTTCACAATTTTGGAAAACATTTTGTTTCCATGGCAACCACACAAAAATTGCAAAATATTACCCCCAAATAGGCCATATTCATAGAATCAGATGGTAAACAAACCTCGAACTACATACAATGGCACACATTTTTCCTGAATCCTTAAATATTCCACTTTTTCTTTGTGAAGGAAATCCAGGGTCTTGTCTGATTCATTTTTTCAGAAATTTGAGAATGTGCTAACCATGCTAAAAGCACATGGCAATGTTTACACCCAAAATGTGGTCTTGCCATAGGAAGTGTATGGTGCGGTGGAAGTCCTTACGCCGGAAATATAGTGCTATAGTCAATCAATTCAGGTTTAAATTTTTGCAAACCTAAGAACCTCTCACCTTGGCAATATTGCAAAGTACTACCTATTAACAAATTTAAATGAGCACGGTCTAAGGAAATGCATCTGGGTTTGTTTTATGCACTACTTTTGACCGTCCCACATCTGGCCTTATCACGACTGAGGTCTAATACCATAAGGCTCAGGCTAAATTTCAAAACTCAGATTTTTACTTATTTTAGTTCATATTCTGAAAGAAGAATATATTCTGAATTAAATGATATATAACATGGTGCTGGTGTTTGCAAATTTTGCCAAAATAGGCTTCATTCAACTGATAGGGTATCATTCCATAATATGGTCATTTTACAATCATGTAGACTGATTTTGGCAATTTTGGCAAAATTAATCAAACTCATTGGAGTTTAAATGCTTTTTCCAAATGACTTAAAACCAAATAATAAACAAAGAATTACATTCATAGTTGTCTTATGCTGAATGTGCATATCAAAATTTTACATTCAAACTCTAGTTTTTGCCAAATTGTTGCCAATTTTGCCAAATCAAAAGGAATGAATATCAAAACAAGTAAAAGTACAGCACAAGCTGAATTTAATCAATTAAAATTTGCAAATAATGCCAATAACTGTGGAATAGTCCATGAAATTTTGAATTTTTGTATCAATATCTATTGAAATTCACTTGTTTTCAGTTAAAAATCAAGAAATTTCATACTGCATAATAGAGATAAAGGGAGATAATTCTTGAATTCCATTATTCAAACACCTCCAAATGTTTTGATGACATCACAATTGCAAAATATGATGTAATTGGTTTTAGAGTACACTAAAATTTGAATTTTATGCAGATTCATATAGTTAAAGTTGATGAATATTGGTTGCAAAAAATGAATTGCTGCAATATGCACACTGTTTTGCCATGTTTAAGCTTTTAGGATAGCACACACTGCCAAATATAGGACAAATTGAAATCCATTCAGATTGAAAATTGGTACATTTATTCTTGTTGACTCAGTTTCCATGGTGATTTCAATGTTTACACATATAAAACAACTGTTTTCCAAAAGATTTTGCAAGAAAAGTAACTAAAATAATGTAAAAATTGTCCAAAATAGCTCATTGTATCCCCTAAATACATAAATCAGACAATTTGACTTTTTTGCACTTAAACTGACCTTTGACATTTTACACTGAAAACCATTGCAAATGAGTTCATTCCACATTTTTCCAAAGTGACTGATATTCAACAGTATAAAACAAGTAGAAACAAGATTTTCTTCATGAATTTTATGACTTTTCATGGTTTTGTATTTTTTCTTATGGTTACAGACCTCAGTTGTAACTTGACACTCAAAATTTGCCAATTTTGGCCTTAACACATTTAGTTTAATGCACCCATATTTCAAAAATTTTGCTGAAACAACATGAATGTTGATACTTTTTCAATTCAGGAGAATTAAACAATATTTCTTTACTGCATTTATGACCCAAATGCAAATTTTCACAATTTTGGAAAACATTTTGTTTCCATGGCAACCACACAAAAAATTGCAAAATATTACCCCCAAATAGGCCATATTCATAGAATCAGATGGTAAACAAACCTCGAACTACATACAATGGCACACATTTTTCCTGAATCCTTAAATATTCCACTTTTTCTTTGTGAAGGAAATCCAGGGTCTTGTCTGATTCATTTTTTCAGAAATTTGAGAAATGTGCTAACCATGCTAAAAGCACATGGCAATGTTTACACCCAAAATGTGGTCTTGCCATAGGAAGTGTATGGTGCGGTGGAAGTCCTTACGCCGGAAATATAGTGCTATAGTCAATCAATTCAGGTTTAAATTTTTGCAAACCTAAGAACCTCTCACCTTGGCAATATTGCAAAGTACTACCTATTAACAAATTTAAATGAGCACGGTCTAAGGAAATGCATCTGGGTTTGTTTTATGCACTACTTTTGACCGTCCCACATCTGGCCTTATCACGACTGAGGTCTAATACCATAAGGCTCAGGCTAAATTTCAAACTCAGAATTTTACTTATTTTAGTTCATATTCTGAAAGAAGAATATATTCTGAATTAAATGATATAACATGGTGCTGGTGTTTGCAAATTTTGCCAAAATAGGCTTCATTCAACTGATAGGGTATCATTCCATAATATGGTCATTTTACAATCATGTAGACTGATTTTGGCAATTTTGGCAAAATTAATCAAACTCATTGGAGTTTAAATGCTTTTTCCAAATGACTTAAAACCAAATAATAAACAAAGAATTACATTCATAGTTGTCTTATGCTGAATGTGCATATCAAAATTTTACATTCAAACTCTAGTTTTTGCCAAATTGTTGCCAATTTTGCCAAATCAAAAGGAATGAATATCAAAACAAGTAAAAGTACAGCACAAGCTGAATTTAATCAATTAAAATTTGCAAATAATGCCAATAACTGTGGAATAGTCCATGAAATTTTGAATTTTTGTATCAATATCTATTGAAATTCACTTGTTTTCAGTTAAAAATCAAGAAATTTCATACTGCATAATAGAGATAAAGGGAGATAATTCTTGAATTCCATTATTCAAACACCTCCAAATGTTTTGATGACATCACAATTGCAAAATATGATGTAATTGGTTTTAGAGTACACTAAAATTTGAATTTTATGCAGATTCATATAGTTAAAGTTGATGAATATTGGTTGCAAAAAATGAATTGCTGCAATATGCACACTGTTTTGCCATGTTTAAGCTTTTAGGATAGCACACACTGCCAAATATAGGACAAATTGAAATCCATTCAGATTGAAAATTGGTACATTTATTCTTGTTGACTCAGTTTCCATGGTGATTTCAATGTTTACACATATAAAACAACTGTTTTCCAAAAGATTTTGCAAGAAAAGTAACTAAAATAATGTAAAAATTGTCCAAAATAGCTCATTGTATCCCTAAATACATAAATCAGACAATTTGACTTTTTTGCACTTAAACTGACCTTTGACATTTTACACTGAAAACCATTGCAAATGAGTTCATTCCACATTTTTCCAAAGTGACTGATATTCAACAGTATAAAACAAGTAGAAACAAGATTTTCTTCATGAATTTTATGACTTTTCATGGTTTTGTATTTTTTCTTATGGTTACAGACCTCAGTTGTAACTTGACACTCAAAATTTGCCAATTTTGGCCTTAACACATTTAGTTTAATGCACCCATATTTCAAAAATTTTGCTGAAACAACATGAATGTTGATACTTTTTCAATTCAGGAGAATTAAAACAATATTTCTTTACTGCATTTATGACCCAAATGCAAATTTTCACAATTTTGGAAAACATTTTGTTTCCATGGCAACCACACAAAAAATTGCAAAATATTACCCCCAAATAGGCCATATTCATAGAATCAGATGGTAAACAAACCTCGAACTACATACAATGGCACACATTTTTCCTGAATCCTTAAATATTCCACTTTTTCTTTGTGAAGGAAATCCAGGGTCTTGTCTGATTCATTTTTTCAGAAATTTGAGAAATGTGCTAACCATGCTAAAAGCACATGGCAATGTTTACACCCAAAATGTGGTCTTGCCATAGGAAGTGTATGGTGCGGTGGAAGTCCTTACGCCGGAAATATAGTGCTATAGTCAATCAATTCAGGTTTAAATTTTTGCAAACCTAAGAACCTCTCACCTTGGCAATATTGCAAAGTACTACCTATTAACAAATTTAAATGAGCACGGTCTAAGGAAATGCATCTGGGTTTGTTTTATGCACTACTTTTGACCGTCCCACATCTGGCCTTATCACGACTGAGGTCTAATACCTTTATAGTTTAAAGCGCATAACTGACCGTGATCTAATTTTGCATAATGACAGCCAAACGGCAAAAATCACTTTTTGATTTGGATTTTGTTACGACTTTTACTTCATCTAAATGATCAAGTTTGATTGTCTTCTCATCGCTCCGCCTTGAAAGTTGCCTACCATGGTAGGACCAATCCGAGGATCTCGCTAAACCATTCAATCGGTAGTAGCGACGGGCGGTGTGATAGAAAGAATTTATAAGGTTTGGCCACCAAGAATTTTACCTGGCGACAAAAATTTTGAAATGGCTACTGAAATTTTTGAATTATTAGCCATGTGGCTACCAGTTTTCAAAACCTGCTTGGAGCACTGCATTATTAATAACATACAGCGATACTGTACCTAAAAATTAGCCTCACAAGTAAAATCACAAAAATAGGTAGTGGCTTTTCCTTTGTCAAGCATTCAGTCCTCGCCTGTACAATCACATAAATATGTAGTGGCTTTTCCTTTGTCAAGCATTCAGTCCTCACCTGTACAATCACAAAAATATGTAGTGGTTGTTTTTTTGTCAAGCATTCAGCCCCCACCAGTACAATAACACAAATAGGTAGTGGTTGTTTCTTTGTCAAGCATTCAGCCCTAACCAGTGCAATCACAAAAATAGTGGCTGTTCCTTTGTCAAGCATTCAGCCCTCACCAGTGCAATCACAAAAATATGTAGTGGTTGTTTTTTTGTCAAGCATTCAGCCCTCACCAGTGCAATCACAAAAATAGTTAGTCGCTGTTCCTTCTTCAAGCATTCAGCCCTCACCAGTGCAATCACAAAAATAGGTAGTGGCTGTTCCTTTGTCAAGCATTCAGCCCCCACCAGTACAATAACACAAATAGGTAGTGGCTGTTCCTTTGTCAAGCATTCAGCCATCACCAGTGCAATCACAAAAATAGGTAGTGGTTGTTCCTTTGTCAAGCATTCAGCCCCCACCAGTACAATAACACAAATAGGTAGTGGCTGTTCCTTTGTCAAGCATTCAGCCCCCACCAGTACAATAACACAAATAGGTAGTGGCTGTTCCTTTGTCAAGCATTCAGCCATCACCAGTGCAATCACAAAAATAGGTAGTGGCTGTTCCTTTGTCAAGCATTCAGCCATCACCAGTGCAATCACAAAAAAGGTAGTGGCTGTTCCTTTGTCAAGCATTCAGCCCTCACCACTTCATCTGTAACTGGTGTCATCTCATTGTCAGGGATTTTTCTGACTTTTTTGGGAAAGGGACCTTAGAATGAAATTGGAGGAAAATAAAAAGGATTTACTTATTTTGATATCTTTTAATAATATGTACTGTGAGTACGGATTTCTGTTAAACAAGTTGCATCCCTTTCACCAGACATAATTATATTGAATACATTTCACCACAAGTGTAAATGCAGGTTATTATAAAGATATGAAACCAAGTGGAAAAGATGGGATTTTGCAGCTTTTTTCCCTGATTTCTATGCTGAATCATTTTGGTGATTTTTACCAACAAAATTAAGAAAAATGTGCACTTTTTGTCATTGCCTTTTACCAGCCCATTGAGTGTCCAGACAAATCCCTATCAATATAAGTGCAGTATTCTTGACGGGAAAATAAAACCCCATTCAATCAATTAATCGAGGCTTGTACACATGTTGCAATTTCTTGTCAAACCCACTGGTTTTGCTAGTATACAAATACTGTATAAGAGTTATCCCTCTTGTATGTTTATCATCCATAGTCATAATATTTGCTTAACATTTTTATGCTAATTTGTTTAGCCTTATTTAAATAGCGTGTTTATGCAGAGTTTTGTCTTTGGACTCTTCAAAATTTTGTATGTGCATCCACTTTAAATTTGAACTAATGTGACCAGAGAATAGATATTATTCTGCATCACAAAATTTTCATGATACTGTTACCAATTCTGGCAATATAATGGACATTTTACATCATCATAATTGTTATTAATAACACTGATGTATGTTAATTATTGTAAGTAAGTTGCACTTTCATTTTCTATACCTAAAATATGTCTTATTTTCCCTCATTTGCAAGAAAAGATTGCCTGGCCATTTGGAATACCACTGGCCACCTGAAAATTTAAATTGGTGGCTAGCTGGCTACTTGGTTTTGAAACCCACTTTGAGGGCCGATATTTAACCTGATAAAAAGTGGTTATCTGTATAACACGTTAGCGGTCTCCCATTTTGTGTCCGGCTGCATATAATAGCCTTGTTTATACAGCCATTTTGTTTGTTTATGGTCTCATGTGACTGCCATCACTTGTTTTTCTGTTCTTGGTTGTTTATGATTTCAAACTGTGATTTTTATGATATATTATGGGATGGATAAACAATAAATCACAAAAATATCAACATGACAAGATCTAACCAACTAGCAAGTTTTGGTTTTGTAACTATATGATAATCCACGAGTTGTTGCCCTTGAAATGGCATTTTATATGCCTGTCAATATTGATAGGACATATTATGTTATGGTGCTGTCTGTCCAGCTGGGCGTGCATCCGGTTTCTGTTCATTTTAACTCATTGTTTGATTGATCTCAATGCATGGGATTGCAAATCAGGTCATTAGGTTAAAGGTCAAGGTAACAGTTACTATAAATAGAAATTCAGTTTCTGTGCATTTAAAGACGTACTATCTGTCCGATTGATCTCAAGTTTGAACAACTTATTCCCTGTGAAAAGACAATGCATAGGATTGCAAATCATGTCACTAGGTTAAAGGACAAGGTCACAGTAACTATGAATAGATATTTAGTTCCCACACATTGAAAGACACACTATTAATTTGTCCGATTGATTTCAAATTTGGTCAACTTATCCTTCTGACAAGACAATCAATGGGATTGTGAATCAGGTCACTATGTCCGCAGAATTCTAGTTTGAAACTTAGCAGATATACTGACTTGTCCCTTGAGGATTTCCTTACTTATACTTCTTGCTCACATCATAGTGACGGGTGTATATTGCCCCGCTTGACAGTGCTCTTGTTTTGCAAGTGCATTTATGTAGATAAATTCTATTTCTAGGAATCTGGATAAAAGCAGCCATTGGATTGGAACAATATTTGTTTGGCATATATAATGGTATATATTAAGAGGAATGTTGGTGGGTATGTAGGTGGTACATGTACATATTGACAGGTATGTATGTACTGGTATATTGGGGGAAGGGGGTTATTTACTTATTTACTTTACTTTGCTTCTTAGGTGAACCATAGACTTTATATTTAGGTAAAGGTAAAGCCCAATTTTTTCCAGTTTTAGGTAAACTACAGATTTTTTCTTTAGGTAAAGGTAAAGCCCAATTTGTTTCTATTTTAGGTAAACTACAGATTTTCTTTTTAGGTAAAGACAAAGCCCAATTTCTTTTCTGTTTTAGGTTAACTACAGATTTTCTCTTTAGGTAAAGGTAAAGCCCAATTTGTTTCTATTTTAGGTAAACTACAGATTTTCTCTTTAGGTAAAGGCAAAGCCCAATTTGTTTCTGTTTAGGTAAACTACAGATTTTCTTTTTAGGTAAAGGCAAAGCCCAATTTCTTTTGTTTTAGGTAAACTACAGATTTTCTCTTTAGGTAAAGGCAAAGCCCAATTTCTTTTGTTTTAGGTAAACTACAGATTTTCTTTTTAGGTAAAGGCAAAGCCCAATTTCTTTTGTTTTAGGTAAACTACAGATTTTCTTTTTAGGTAAAGGCAAAGCCCAATTTCTTTTGTTTTAGGTTAACTACAGATTTTCTCTTTAGGTAAAGACAAAGCACAATTTCTTTTGTTTTAGGTAAACTACAGATTTTCTCTTTAGGTAAAGGTAAAGCCCAATTTCTTTTCTATTTTTTAGATAAACTACGGATTTTATTTTCAGGTAAAGACAAAGCCCAATTTGTTTCCAGTTTTAGGTAAACTACAGATTTTCTTTTCAGGAAAAGGCAAAGCCCAATTTGTTTTTGTTTTAGGCAAACTACAGATTTTCTTTTCAGGTAAAGGCAAAGCCCAATTTGTTTTTGTTTTAGGTAAACTACAGATTTTCTTTTCAGGTAAAGGCAAAGCCAAATTTGTTTCTGTTTAGGTAAACTACAGATTTTATTTTTAGGTAAAGGCAAAGCCCAATTTCTTTTCTATTTAGGTAAGCTACAGATTTTCTTCTCAGGTAAAGGCAAAGCCCAATTTCTTTTCTATTTTAGGTAAACTACAAATTTTCTTTTCAGGTAAAGGCAAAGCCCAATTTCTTTTCTATTTTAGGTAAACTACAGATTTTCTTTTCAGGTAAAGGCAAAGCCCAATTTCTTTTCTGTTTTAGGCAAACTACAGATTTTCTTTTCAGGTAAAGGCAAAGCCAAATTTGTTTCTGTTTAGGTAAACTACAGATTTTATTTTTAGGTAAAGGCAAAGCCCAATTTCTTTTCTATTTTAGGTAAGCTACAGATTTTCTTCTCAGGTAAAGGCAAAGCCCAATTTCTTTTCTATTTTAGGTAAACTACAAATTTTCTTTTCAGGTAAAGGCAAAGCCCAATTTCTTTTCTGTTTTAGGCAAACTACAGATTTTCTTTTTAGGTAAAGACAAAGCCCAATTTCTTTTCTGTTTTAGGCAAACTACAGATTTTCTTTTTAGGTAAAGGCAAAGCCCAATTTGTTTTCTGTTTTAGGTAAACCAAAGACTAAATCTCTTTGGGGCACATAAGGGTTTTTTATCACTAATTTGTTTTCCTTTGTTTTTGTTTGTTTTTCTATTCACATGGAAACCTGTTGGACAATCTAATGAGGATAAGAAGATACTAGATGCTTGGCAAATAATAATCAAACAGTTATACGAAAATATGAAAGGTACAATATTCATTTCAATTTATACATACATTATATATATATGTTTTTTGTTTTATAAAGCTAAACTCAGGGATTTATCAAGGGCCTATTTAGGGCCGAAATTCGGCCCCATTCCCAATGGAAAAGACATAGATTTTTTCCCAAAATGGGCTGAGAAAAATCCCAATTAGAAAATCGTACCAGATACATAGCTGAAGTCTGGCCATAAATGTGGCTGCTTTTCTCAATCTCCAATCAACTCAATACACTAAAAGCATTAGATTTAATCATTAATGGCATCAAATATGATGTCAAAGTTTTCCCAAAATGAGCAAAAAGTTGATAGTTTTTCCCAATTTTTAGTCTAGGGCCTTTTCCCAAAAGACCCTGATAAATCCCTGAAACTATATTAGTTTAACAGTCTTTAACAGTGCCTGCTGTTAGCTCAACTGTCTTTAGCTAGACAAGCTTATGGCATGGTAAAGCATTGGTGTATCCATTTGTCTGTTTGTATATGTATCTGTAAGCTTTAACCTTCTCTTAAACCCCTACATTAAATTGAAACAATGTGAGTAAGGTTATTTTGAACCAATACTTTGAAAATCTTGTTGAAATGGCTAATAAGAAACAAATTTGGTTGATCAAATTAAAAAATTGTTTGGCTTAGCTGTCCAAAACCAGAGATGACTCGCTATCAATGACAGCATTTTAACTATTGTGGACTACTGACCAAAAGATTTCTAGTTAAATCTCCACCTGGAGCTGTTATTAAACATTAAATATAAGTGCATTTTTATTCCATGCCTGTTGAAGAAAGATGGGCTATTATATTTAAAGTTCAGTACTTCCAGTATGGAGTTATTTTCAAAACTATGAAGCACTATTTTACTTAACATGGCGCAAAGCAACATTAAAAGCTGCCCATATCGCTAACATAAGTTGGTTTGCTCATTTTTTGGGTGTTATGATATTTATGTCAGTGGTGACAGGTCACAGCCATTTATTTTACCATTGTGTTTTTACAAATTATCTGCAAAACTTTACACAAGTGCAAATAATAAAGTGCACATTGGTGAGGGATTCTTAATTACTAAATCTTCTCGTTATACTTGTAGATGTGAATAAGAGCTATGAGCAGATGCATCAGTTTGCTGAAGATTTTGACGTTATTGTATAACAGCAGTAACAAAAGATAAGTAACCATATCAATATATATAGAAGAGGGTCAAATGGCTGTTCAGTAAGGAATTTATTTAATCAGTATGGTCTCAATAAGTGTGTTTTAGATAGCTGCCTGTCACCCCTTCTTTCATGTTGTAATTTGTTCTTGGTGGCTGATTTTTTGGTCTTTTTGGTGTTTAAATTTTAGTAGTGGTTTGTCCTTTCCGCAGTTTGACCCCAATACTTATGACAAAGAAAAGAATTCAAAAACTGAAGACCGTGAATTTATTTTTAACTCAAGATCATTGATGTATTGCAAAATTAAATTTTTGGAGTATATAAATGTAATTGATGACCAAATAATGGCAAACAGTCCATTACTTACATTTGTCCTGTGTTACTTTTGAGTTTTATGCATGATTTTATAAAAATTCAAAAGTTGCATATAACATTCACAAGACTAAAACACTAAAATGTCTTGTTTGCTAATCCTGCATTCGTTTTCTACCTTTTTACTTCACTCTTTTTTATATCCCATAACATTCATGTCATTATTTGTAAAGGGGTATTTTTGCACTCATTGAGAAACATGCAAATTAGTGTTGGTTTTTATATACACCAATGTTTTTTGGTTAATTGAAAAGACACTGTCAAGGTTTCTGAATTCATTCTGTTTTTTTAAATTAACTTGGAATAATTGAAGTAGAGACATCAAGCATTAACTACTGCATGAGACAAGGGAAAGACCAGCAGTACACACCTTGAGACCAGACTAATTGATGAATCCTAACCTCTACAATCATTAGACACTCATTGCATGCACTTAAACAAGCCAAATAAGTGAAATAATTTAAGAATATATGTCTGTGCTCTGTTTAAATTATCAAATATTGGGATCAAATTTCACTTATCCACAGACCTATCATACAAGCTGTTCTTTGGCCAAGCACTCAACATTTAGATATGAGAGTTGGACTCTTTCAGAATAGACCTTATAAATTGATGCCCCATGTCATGGCAGGCGTAACGACACATTAAAGAGCCCTCTCTGCACATTGCCTTGAGCTCATTGCAAAAGTCAACATTTCTCTCACTTCACCTATAGCTCAGGATGTCTCAATATAAGTGAAATATTCTTGACTGTTCTTGAAACCCCATTCAGTCAAATACAAGCAGTTGAGACCTGCAAAATTAACATCATCTTTAAAGAACAAGAGAATCTGCAAGTTGCCTTCAAAGGCCTTGAAAGTTTGTGTACAAGATGAAACAAGATCATGGGGTAGATTGAGTACTATAGATATACACTAATGTAATTGATTTCTTTTACATGGATCTTCAAGAGATTGGCAGTTGTAATTGGACTAGTATGGAGGTATATTGATGGTATGTTTTGCAGGTATGGAAATATGTTGACAGTCTTTCAGAATCTTGTCCAGCCAGATCTCCAGCACAAATTATTTTAATAACAAAATATTTCCACTAGATGTGTAACACATAAATTGTCAGTTCAAGAAAAGAAGTTGGTGCTGGCTTCCAGAGTGGTTGAAATCCTGACTTTAGTGTAACACATAAATTGTCAGTTCAAGTTTAAGAAAAGAAACGTCAATCAGCATGTTGGTGCCCACCTACCAGAGGTTGAAATCCTGAGTATAGTGTTACACAGGAATTGTCAGTTCAAGTCTAAGAAAAGAAATGCCAAGCAGCAAATTGGCGGCAGAGTGGTTGAGATCCTGAGTAGTTACAAAGAGCTGAATAACATAGTAACTTAAAGCCCCCCCCCCCCTGCCCTTATCCAGGGCACATAGTTCAGATGACTTATATAGATACACTTATGTAGCCAATTTCTTTTATTAGGAATCGTATAAAACAAGTGTTAAGTTGGACTAATATCTTGCCTCCCAGGTATTGAGGTATACTGACATTGTTTAGCATATATCATAAATGCTGTTGGGCATGTATAGAGGGAAAATTCAACTTTTATCGCCCATAAATGGAGAAAAGATCAGCATTGAGTGTTGTACACATATGTATGGAGTTTTCATTCTGCAACCAGGCAGAACAAGACGACGATGTAGCACCATTTTATTGGATAGGTATAAATGCAATATACATATTAATCTTTACAGATTTGACTTTGCTTGCTTAGATATAAGCCAGGTGTTTATCTTTAAATGGTTCCTCAACTTCTTCTGTATTACAAAATTCTTACTGGGACTTGATATAAAAAGAAAACAATTTGTAGCTTAAACCATAATGCCAATAAAAACCATTGTATTCAAGAACACTAACCAATTGAGGGAACACTATAAAAGTCCTGACTTATTGGAAAACCATTGGGTTAAATGGCGAAATTCCAACAAAACAACCAAATCAATCCACCTACCCTTGCAATAGTTTGCTATGGTATTTTGATTTCTTGATTTAGCTTGGACCATACAACCAGATTAGTTGTAATGTCTCGGTAAATTTTATTTCATTCATATGGACCACTCATTGTAAAATACCTGTGGTGATAAAATCCAAATCCCTTAAACAACATGCACTATATCCAGCAATTGTCAAAAGTTGAGAATAAAATAATCAGATGTCTGTTTGACTTGATTTCTTTGTTCTTTTTCTCTTTTTTTCTGTGACATTGGCTAACATCAAGTTCATGATTTTTCAGATAACAAAGGATGTATTGGACTTCAAGGAACCAGATATGACCCAAATGATGACACTAGGAGAGGAGAAGAAACATAAAGCATCAAGGATCTCATTGTGGTATTTTTATCTGTAATTGACCTGGCAAGCTAAAAGTCATTCATTTGAAAATTAAGGATAGCAGATCTCTAATAATGGCCAAGTTAATTGATAGATGCTTTTGCCAGGGAACTAGCATCTCAAGTTTATTTTACCAACAGTCAAGATTATTTCACTTGATATTACAGTCATAAATCTCATGATTCATGATGGCAGATTCTCCAATTAAAGCCAGTAGTTTAAATTGGGGCATACCCTATAGTGTTTTACTTCTGGTCAAGATTATTTTACTTGTATCCCAATTCTAATTACTGTAGGCAGAGCAGAAATCTCACCTGGTCAAGAATTTATTCACTTATATCATGATAAATCATTTCTTTTTTTGATTGCAATTAATGTCTATGCTTTTGTATTCTAGTAGGCCAGTGTGGATAACCACCTCTTCATGATCTCGGGAACCAGGCTTGTGCTAATGCATCGTCCACCAAGGGAGAACGTTGAGTGGAATCATAATGCAACGAGGGTCTGGTTGGCATTATGATTCCTGGAATTGACCTGGCAGGCAGAAATATGGAAGTCATGGGATATTTACAGCAGAGGAAATTGAATGATGACAAATCTCCAATAATAGCCAAAGTTAAAATAAATAGATGCAAGTAACAGGGAACTAGCATCTTAACTTTAAAGTCAAGATTATTTCACTTGATATTACAATCCTGTTACCTACAAGATGTAATAGAAATATTTGGCCCTCATGATTTATGATGGTAGATCTTCACTTAAAACCAGTAGATGGTTTAAACCGAGGCATACAGTATAGTGTTGTCTGTAGATGAAAGTGTAGGCAGGGTGTTATTTATACGTGGTCAAGATTATTTCACTTGTATTCCAAATCTGTTAACTATAGACATAGCATAATTGCTTAGTCAAGAATATTTTCACTTATATCATGATAAATAATTTCTTTCTTGTTTTTCCAGTTTCAACTAATGTCTATGCTTTAGTTTTTTAGTAAGCCAGCAAGGATAATCAGCATTCACATATGGAGGTTTCATTCAGCAAACAGGCAGATGAACAAGACGACCAAAGAAATACCATTTTATTGGATAGGTATAAATGTAATACTGTAAACATGGTTATTTTCATGAGTATTATTATCACAAAATGTGGTTTTGGCTCTTTGAAGGGGTTATTAGTTGCAATTTTGTCCATTATTTTGAACAAAGCATATATGAAAATTGACTTCCCCTAATTTTTAGGAGGGGGTAATTTTCCCAATTTTTTTCAATTCATGAAATCAGTAAGAATATCCACCACACGAAAATTATCATGTTTATTGTAAACATATAAATCTTTACAAACAAGTTTGATTTTGCTTTCTTAAACATCAACATGCTTTAGCTAATTGGATATTATCAATTGTAAGAAGTTGAGAATGTAATAATCATTAGTCCGTTTGACTTGATTTCTTTGTTCTCTGTGGTGTTTTGTAGGAACAATAACCACATTTGTGACACTGAATAATCAAAACAACAGCGTCCATTAACACATGTCTATTTTATTACCCACAATGCACATGCGCGGTTTACAATACTAATACGCAAATGGGAGAACGACAGGTAGTCGCAATAATCCGGAACATACTGAATGTACATACACAACATTCTTTTTCTCTGTGACATTGGCTAACATCAAGTTCATGATTTTTCAGATAACAAAGGATGTATTGGACTTCAAGGAACCAGATATGACTCAAATGATGACGCTAGGAGACGAGAAGAAGCATAAAGGATCTCATTGTAGTATTTTTTTCTGTAATTGACCTGGCAAGCTAAAAGCCATTCATTTGATATTCACAGCAGGGGAAGATTAAATGATGGCATATCTCTAATAATGGCCAAGTTAATTGATAGATGCTTTTGCCAGGGAACAAGCATATCAAGTTTATTTTACCAACAGTCAAGATTATTTCACTTGATATTACAGTCATAAATCTCATGATTCATGATGGCAGATTCTCCAATTAAAGCCAGTAGTTTAAATTGGGGCATACCCTATAGTGTTTTACTTCTGGTCAAGATTATTTTACTTGTATCCCAATTCTAATTACTGTAGGCAGAGCAGAAATCTCACCTGGTCAAGAATTTATTCACTTATATCATGATAAATCATTTCTTTTTTTGATTGCAATTAATGTCTATGCTTTTGTATTCTAGTAGGCCAGTGTGGATAACCACCTCTTCATGATCTCGGGAACCAGGCTTGTGCTAATGCATCGTCCACCAAGGGAGAACGTTGAGTGGAATCATAATGCAACGAGGGTCTGGTTGGCATTATGATTCCTGGAATTGACCTGGCAGGCAGAAATATGGAAGTCATGGGATATTTACAGCAGAGGAAATTGAATGATGACAAATCTCCAATAATAGCCAAAGTTAAAATAAATAGATGCAAGTAACAGGGAACTAGCATCTCAACTTTAAAGTCAAGATTATTTCACTTGATATTACAATCCTGTTACCTACAAGATGTAATAGAAATATTTGGCCCTCATGATTTATGATGGTAGATCTTTACTTAAAGCCAGTAGTTGGTTTAAACCGAGGCATACAGTATAGTGTTGTCTGTAGATGAAAGTCTAGGCAGTGTGTTATTTATACGTGGTCAAGATTATTTCACTTGTATTCCAAATCTGTTAACTATAGACATAGCATAATTGCTTAGTCAAGAATATCTTCACTTATATCATGATAAATAATTTCTTTTTTTCCAGATTCAACTAATGTCTATGCTTTAGTTTTTTAGTAAGCCAGCAAGGATAATCAGCATTCACATATGGAGGTTTCATTCAGCAAACAGGCAGATGAACAAGACGACCAAAGAAATACCATTTTATTGGATAGGTATAAATGTAATACTGTAAACATGGTTATTTTCATGAGTATTATTATCACAAAATGTGGTTTTGGCTCTTTGAAGGGGTTATTAGTTGCAATTTTGTCCATTATTTTGAACAAAGCATATATGAAAATTGACTTCCCCTAATTTTTAGGAGGGGGTAATTTTCCCAATTTTTTTCAATTCATGAAATCAGTAAGAATATCCACCACACGAAAATTATCATGTTTATTGTAAACATATAAATCTTTACAAACAAGTTTGATTTTGCTTTCTTAAACATCAACATGCTTTAGCTAATTGGATATTATCAATTGTAAGAAGTTGAGAATGTAATAATCATTAGTCCGTTTGACTTGATTTCTTTGTTCTCTGTGGTGTTTTGTAGGAACAATAACCACATTTGTGACACTGAATAATCAAAACAACAGCGTCCATTAACACATGTCTATTTTATTACCCACAATGCACATGCGCGGTTTACAATACTAATACGCAAATGGGAGAATGACAGGTAGTCGCAATAATCCGGAACATACTGAATGTACATACACAACATTCTTTTTCTCTGTGACATTGGCTAACATCAAGTTCATGATTTTTCAGATAACAAAGGATGTATTGGACTTCAAGGAACCAGATATGACTCAAATGATGACGCTAGGAGACGAGAAGAAGCATAAAGGATCTCATTGTAGTATTTTTTTCTGTAATTGACCTGGCAAGCTAAAAGCCATTCATTTGATATTCACAGCAGGGGAAGATTAAATGATGGCATATCTCTAATAATGGCCAAGTTAATTGATAGATGCTTTTGCCAGGGAACAAGCATATCAAGTTTATTTTACCAACAGTCAAGATTATTTCACTTGATATTACAGTCATAAATCTCATGATTCATGATGGCAGATTCTCCAATTAAAGCCAGTAGTTTAAATTGGGGCATACCCTATAGTGTTTTACTTCTGGTCAAGATTGTTTCACTTGTATCCCAATTCTATGAACTGTAGGCAGAGCAGAAATGCTCACCTGGTCAAGAATTTATTCACTTATATCATAATAAATCATTTCTTTTTTTGATTGCAATTAATGTCTATTCTTTTGTATTCTAGTAGGCCAGTGTGGATAACCACCTCTTCATGATCTCGGGAACCAGGCTTGTGCTAATGCATCGTCCACCAAGGGAGAACGTTGAGTGGAATCATAATGCAACGAGGGTCTGGTTGGCATTATGATTCCTGGAATTGACCTGGCAGGCAGAAATATGGAAGTCATGGGATATTTACAGCAGAGGAAATTGAATGATGACAAATCTCCAATAGTAGCGAAAGTTAAAATAAATAGATGCAAGTAACAGGGAACTAGCATCTTAACTTTAAAGTCAAGATTATTTCACTTGATATTACAATCCTGTTACCTACAAGATGTAACAGAAATATTTGGCCCTCATGATTTATGATGGTAGATCTTCACTTAAAGCCAGTAGATGGTTTAAACCGAGGCATACAGTATAGTGTTGCCTGTAGATGAAAGTGTAGGCAGGGTGTTATTTACCTGTGGTCAAGATTATTTCACTTGTATCCCAAATCTGTTAACTATAGGCATAGCAGAATTGCTTAGTCAAGAATATTTTCACTTATATCATGATAAATAATTTCATTTTCCAGATTCAACTAATGTCTATGCTTTAGTTTTTTAGTAGGCCAGCAAGGATAATCGGCATTCACATATGGAGGTTGCATTCAGCAAACAGGCAGATGAACAAGACGACCAAAGCAATACCATTTTATTGGATAGGTATAAATGTAATACTGTAAACATGGTTATTTTCATGAGTATTATTATCACAAAATGTGGTTTTGGCTCTTTGAAGGAGTTATTAGTTGCAATTTTGTCCATTATTTTGAACAAAGCATATATGAAAATTGACTTCCCCTAATTTTAGGAGGGGGTAATTTTCCCAATTTTTTTCAATTCATGAAATCAGTCAGAATATCCACCACATGAAAATTATCATGATTATTGTAAACATATAAATCTTTACCAAGTTTGAGTTTGTTTTCTTGAACATCAACATGCTTTAGCTAATTGGATATTATTAATTGTAAGAAGTTGAGAATGTAATAATCATTAGTCCGTTTGACTTGATTTCTTTGTTCTCTTTTTCAATGTGACATTGGCTAACATCAAGTTCATGATTTTTCAGATAAACAAAGGATGTATTGGACTTCAAGGAACCAGATATGACTCAAATGATGACGCTAGGAGACAAGAAGAAACATAAAGCATCAAAGATCTCATTGTGGTATTTTTCTGTAATTGACCTGGCAAGCTGAAAGTCATTCATTTGAAATTCACAGCAGGGGAAGATTAAATGATGGCAGGTCTCCAATAATGGCCAAGTTAATTGATAGATGCTTTTGCCAGGGAACAAGCATCTCAAGTTTATTTTACCAACAGTCGAGATTATTTCACTTGATATTACAGTCATAAATCTCATGATTCATGATGGCAGATTCTCCAATTAAAGCCAGTAGTTTAAATTTGGGCATACCCTATAGTGTTTTACTTCTGGTCAAGATTGTTTCACTTGTATCCCAATTCTATGAACTGTAGGCAGAGCAGAAATGCTCACCTGGTCAAGAATTTATTCACTTATATCATAATAAATCATTTCTTTTTTTGATTGCAATTAATGTCTATTCTTTTGTATTCTAGTAGGCCAGTGTGGATTACCAACTCTTCATGATCTCGGGAACCAGGCTTGTGCTAATGCATCGTCCACCAAGGGAGAACGTTGAGTGGAATCATAATGCAACGAGGGTCTGGTTGGCATTATGATTCCTGGAATTGACCTGGCAGGCAGAAATATGGAAGTCATGGGATATTTACAGCAGAGGAAATTGAATGATGACAAATCTCCAATAGTAGCGAAAGTTAAAATAAATAGATGCAAGTAACAGGGAACTAGCATCTTAACTTTAAAGTCAAGATTATTTCACTTGATATTACAATCCTTTTACCTATAAGATGTAACAGAAATATTTGGCCCTCATGATTTATGATGGTAGATCTTCACTTAAAACCAGTAGATGGTTTAAACCGAGGCATACAGTATAGTGTTGCCTGTAGATGAAAGTGTAGGCAGGGTGTTATTTACCTGTGGTCAAGATTATTTCACTTGTATCCCAAATCTGTTAACTATAGGCATAGCAGAATTGCTCAGTCAAGAATATTTTCACTTATATCATGATAAATAATTTCTTTTTTTCCAGTTTCAACTAATGTCTATGCTTTAGTTTTTTAGTAGGCCAGCAAGGATAATTAGCATTCACATATGGAGGTTTCATTCAGCAAACAGGCAGATGAACAAGACAACCAAAGAAATACCATTTTATTGGATAGGTATAAATTAAATACTGTTATGGTTATTTTCACAAATTTGTGATGTTGTCTCTTTGAAGGTGTTACTATTTGCAATTTTGTCCATTATTGTGAAACAAAACATATCCCCCTAATTTTTATGAGGGGGTAATTTTCCTTTTTTTTCAATTCATGAAACCAGTAAGAATTTCCACCACATGAAAATTACCATGTTTACTATAAACATATAAATCTTTACAAATTGATTATGCTTTCTTAAATATCAAAATGCTATAAATTTTATCCCAATTGCTCATTATTCATGTCATTTGAACCTGTATAAAAGGGCCACCTGCCCATAAAGGCCTCTCTTACTCATGTTTCCTTATGTGGCCTTTAGTGAAATATTCTTGACTGGGATGTAAAAACCCATTTGATCAATCAATCAATCTTAAAATTTAGTAGACAAATGTGTTGCACATTTTTGTATTTCATTTAAAATGTTTTGCCTTGTTATATGTCCAGACAATGACATGGGATGTTCAGTGTTGAGATTTTCTTGACATAACCTTAAATTTAAACAAGAAATCAAGTTCATGGCCATTTTTTTTACCTTTCTGCTTTTACAAATAATCAACAAAGCTTTAAACATAGTGCAAATTGCAAAATAGTGCCTACTGATGGAGGATCCTAATTCACCGAGTTTGTTGTTATATTTGTAGATGTGAACAAAAGCAGAAGCAACAGTATGTTAAACATGATGATGTTAATGTAACAGATTAGTAACGAAAGATAAGTAATCATATCAATATATATAGAAAAGGGTCAAATGGCTGTTCAGTAAGGAATTTATTTAATCAGTATGGTCTCAATAAGTGTGTTTTAGATAGCTGCCTGTCACCCCTTCTTTCATGTTGTAATTTGTTCTTGGTGGCTGATTTTTTGGTCTTTTTGGTGTTTAAATTTTAGTAGTGATTTGTCCTTTCCGCAGTTTGACCCCAATACTTCTGATGGGGAAAGGATTCAAAAACTGAAAACAGTGTTTTTAATTTTAACTAAGATCATTGATGTATTGCAAAATTGAATTTTTGGAGTATATAAATGTAATCGATGACCAAATAATGGCAAACAGTCCATTACTTACATTTGTCCTGTGTTACTTTTGAGTTTTATGCATGGTTTTATAAATATTCAAAAGTTGCATATAACATTCACAAGACTAAAACATTAAAATGTCTTGTTTGCTAATCCTGCATTGGTTTTCTACCTTTTTACTTTACTCTTTTTTATATCCCATAACATTCATGTCATTATTTGTAAAGTGGTATTTTTGCCCTCATCGAGAAAAATGCTAAATTAGTGTTGGTCCTTATATACACCAATGTACTTGGGTTAATTGAAAAGACACTGTCAAGGTTTTTGAATTCATTCTGTTTTTTTAAATTAACTTGGAATAATTGAAGTAGAGACATCAAGCATTAACTACTGCATGAGACAAGCGAAAGACCAGCAGTACACACCTTGAGACCAGAATAATTGATGAATCCTAACCTCTACAATCATTAGACACTCATTGCATGCACTTAAACTAGCCATATAAGTGAAATAATTTAAGAATATATGTCTGTGCTCTGTTTAAATTATCAAAATTGGGATCAAATTTCACTTAGCCACAGACCTATCATACAAGCTGTTCTTTGGCCGAGCACTCGACATTTGGATATGAAAGTTGGACTCTTTCAGAATAGACCTTATAAATTGATGCCCCATGTCATGGCAGGCGTGACAACACATTAAAGAGCCCTCTCTGCACATTGCATGGAGCTCGTTACAAAAGTCAATATTGCTCTCATTCGCCTATAGCTCAGGATGTCTCAATATAAATGAAATATTCTTGACTGGGACTTTAAACCCCATTCAGTCAAACACAAGCAGTTGAGACCTGCAAAAGTAACATCATCAGTAAAGAACAAGATAATCTGCAAGTTGCCTTCAAAGACCTTGAAAGTTTGTGTACAAGATGAAACAAGATCTAAACTAATGTAATTGATTTCTTTTACATGGATCTTCAAGAGATTGACAGTTGTAATTGGACTAGTATGGAGGTATGTTGACGGTATGTTTTGCAGGTATGGCAATATGTTGACAGTCTTTCTGAATCTTGTCCAGCCAGATCTCCAGCACAAATTATTTTAATAACAAAACATTATTTCCACTAGAAGTGTAACACATAAATTCTCAGTTGAAGATAAGAAGTTGGTGCTGGCTTCCAGAGTGGTTGAAATCCTGAGTTTAGTGTAACACATAAATTGTCAGTTCAAGATAAGAAGTTGGTGCTGGCTTCCAGAGTGGTTGAAATCCTGAGTTTAGTGTAACACATAAATTGTCAGTTCAAGAAAAGCAGTTGGTGCTGGCTTCCATAGTGGTTGAAATCCTGAATCCTGAAGAGCTGTATAACATAGTAACTTAAAGCTTCCCCCCACTGCCCTTATCCAAGGCACATAGTTCAGATGACTTATACAGATACACTAATGTAGCCAATTTCTTTTATTAGGAATCGGATAAAACAAGTGTTGAGTTGGACCAATATCTTGCCTTGCAGGTATTGAGGTATACTGACATTGTTTAGCATATATCATAAATCCTGGTGGGCATGTATAGAGGGAAAATTCAACATTTATCGCCCATAAATGGAGAGATCAGCATTGAGTGTTGTACACATATGTATAGAGTTTTCATTCTGCAACCAGGCAGAACAAGACGACGATGTAGCACCATTTTATTGGATAGGTATAAATGCAATATACATATTAATCTTTACAGATTTGATTTTGCTTGCTTAGATATAAGCCCGGTGTTTATCTTTAAATGGTTCCTCAACTGCTTCTGTATTAAAAAATCCTTACTGGGACTTGATATAAAAAGAAAACAATTTGTAGCTTAAACCATAATGCCAATAAAAACCATTGTATCCAAGAACACTAACCAATTGAGGGAACACAATAAAAGTCCTGACTTATTGGAAAACCATTGGGTTAAATGGCGAAATTCCAACAAACCAATCAAATCAATCCACCTACCCTTGCAATAGTTTGCTATGGTATTTTGATTTTTGTCATTATTACCTTGATTTAGCTTGGACCATACAACCAGATTAGTTGTAATGTCTCAGTAAATTTTATTCCATTCATATGGACCACTCATTGTAAAATACCTGTGGTGATAAAATCCAAATCCCTTAAACAACATGCACTATATCCAGCAATTGTCAAAAGTTGAGAATAAAATAATCAGAGGTCTGTTTGACTTGATTTCTTGGTTCTGTGTTCTTTTTCTCTTTTTCTCTGTGACATTGGCTAACATCAAGTTCATGATTTTTCAGATAACAAAGGATGTATTGGACTTCAAGGAACCAGATATGACCCAAATGATGACGCTAGGAGACGAGAAGAAGCATAAAGGATCTCATTGTGGTATTTTTTTCTGTAATTGACCTGGCAAGCTGAAAGTCATTCATTTGAAATTCACAGCAGGGGAAGATTAAATGATGGCAGATCTCCAATAATGGCCAAGTTAATTGATAGATGCTTTTTCCAGGCAACTAGCATCTCAAGTTTATTTTACCAACAGTCGAGATTATTTCACTTGATATTACAGTCATAAATCTCATGATTCATGATGGCAGATTCTCCAATTAAAGCCAGTAGTTTAAATTTGGTCATATACTATAGTGTTTTACATCTGGTCAAGACTGTTTCACTTGATATTACACATCTGTTACCTATAGATGTAACAGAATATTTGGCCATAGCCAAAAATATCATGATTCATGGTGGTAGATCTCCAATTAAAGCCAGTAGTTTAAATTGGGGCATACACTATAGTGTTTTACATCTGGTCAAGACTGTTTCGCTTGTATCCCAATTCTATTAACTGTAGGCAGAGCAGAAATGCTCACCTGGTCAAGACTTTATTCACTTATATCATGATAAATCATTTCTTTTTTTGATTGCAATTAATGTCTATGCTTTTGTATTCTAGTAGGCCAGCGTGGATAACCACCTCTTCATGATCTCGGGAACCAGGCTTGTGCTAATGCATCGTCCACCAAGGGAGAACGTTGAGTGGAAACATAATGCAACGAGGGTCTGGTTGGCATTATGATTCCTGGAATTGACCTGGCAGGCAGAAATATGGAAGTCATGGGATATTTACAGCAGAGGAAGTTGAATGATGACAAATCTCCAATAGTAGCCAAAGTCAAGATTGTTTCACTTGATATTACAATCCTGTTACCTATAGATGTAACAGAAATATTTGGCCATAGCCAAAAATATATTGTGATACATGATGGTAGATTTCCAATTAAAGCCAGTAGTTGGTTTAAACTGAAGCATACAGTATAGTGTTGCCTGTAGATGAAAGTGTAGGCAGGGTGTTATTTACCTGTGGTCAAGATTATTTCACTTGTATCCCATATCTGTTAACTATAGGCTAACCCAGTCAAGAATATTTTCACTTGTATCATGATGAAAAATTTCTTTTTTTCCAGTTTCAACTAATGTCTATGCTTTAGTTTTTTAGTAGGCCAGCAAAGATAATCGGCATTCACATATGGAGGTTTCATTCAGCAAACAGGCAGATGAACATGATGAACAAAGAAATACCATTTTATTGGATAGGTATAAATGAAATACTGTTATGGTTATTTTCACATGTGGTATTTTTACGAAATTTGTGTTGTTGGCTTTTTGTAGGGGTTATTATTTGCAATTTTATCCATTATTGTGAAACAAAGCATATTCCCTAATTTTTAGGAGGGGTAATTTTCCCAATTGCTCAATTCATGAAATCAGTAAGAATTTCCATCACATGAAAATTACCATATTTATTGTAAACATATAAATCAATTCAGTATGTTGAAATTAGCTTGGAATAATTGAAGCAGAGACATCAAGCAATAACTTCTGCATGAGACCAGACTAATTGATGAATTCAAACCTATACAGTCATTAGGCACTCATATTGCATGCATTTAAACAAATAATTATAAGCCAAATATTCAGTCAAATAATTTCGGGATATAAAGCTTACATGGGCTGCTTATCAAATATTGAGACACTTAAGAGGTCATATTGGGATCAAGTTTTACATATCCTCAAAAGTGTATAAGCAAATGAATGGAATTTAAATAAAAACCAATTTTAAAGTCCTGTAGAACATACCTTAACATTCTTAATTAAGTAGAACATTTTTATCACGCTACTGGGTAATAACTTGGTGGAAGATATTGTATTGTTAAGAAAAATTTGCTTATTTTAAAGTAATCCACAACTTATTGTAAGATGTGTGTACCACACTATATACATGTTTTATTATACCAGGTGCTTGTCCAAAGTTGAGAATATTATGAGTTATCTATTTGACTTCTTTCCCAGGGTTTTGTTGTGGCTTGCCGTCAGTGACATTGTTCATGGTTTTTCAGATAACAAGGGATGTATTGGACATCAAGGAACCAGATCAGAGGTCCGGAAACGGTCATATTTGCCGGACATGTCCGACAAAAATTTATTTTGACCGACGTGAAAAATCGCCAGTCGGACATTTTTGTTTTCTAACATTTTCAATTTTACAACAGGAATATTAAACGGACAAATCAGTTTTCGGTCCGACAAAAGTAAACTACCGCTAGTCAGTCTGTCGGTCTTTTAAACTCCACCTGACTTCACTACAGTAAGTGTATTGTCCTTACCACGTGTTTATCTGTCAACTACAACTCGATCTAATTATCAGGTGATTGTTTATTAATCAGTAAATATCTGTGGACTTAAGTAGTCGCGTGCCGCGTGTCTTACTGTCTATTTCTTTTGTTTCCCAGTCCGAATTATAATAACTTTCTTTAAACGTGTGTTTGTTTAATAATGAGTGCATGGTTGTAACTGTTGATTACGGAAGCTATAACGAGTGTTGGGTCAAGGGTGACGGTTTGTTATCAAAGAGGTTCCACGCGGGGTGTTGAAAATTACCTACTACGCGCTTCATAACTGTTTCTTTATTAATAAATACAGAAACATGATTAAATTTTATTCTAGCCATTAATATCTTTCATTCACATAAATATATTGGCACCTCGTCAAGCTGTTCCCGTTATATCGTGATTCGTGATACCTGAATTCCTATTTAGAACCTCTCACCATAATTCTAATTACAATTTGTGTATCTTCGGAATACAGAAATTCACGATTGTTAGTAAACAATATGGCGGATGTGCAATATGAAGCATCGTGGACAGTACCGCATATTGATAATAACAGAATATCGCGGTAAACGCCTTAGTTAGATTTCAGCTAATACACATGAAATAAACACCGTGGTCTAATAACGCACATGGAAATGGATTAAAATTGGCAATTGCGGTAAACCGCATAAACAGCCCTTTATTTTTCTTTTCTTTTTTTTTTTTTGCTTGTACAAAAAATGTCCGACGGGCCAGACCGAAGTTTCCGAGGACCTGAACCAGATGTATCCAAAATGATGATGGATTTATATTATAATCACTGATCTCATTATGATAATATTCTGTGTGTTGCTTATTTGGTTCATTTGCTGTTGATGAGTTAATATTTATATTTATGAAAGGAATTTACTTTTGTATTTCTAGAAAATTTCAAACATTGCCATGGAACCATGCGATACCTGTCCTAAATGAGGAACGAAGTTACAATTTAGAAAGAAAAGTGGATAAGAAACTAATGTGTGGACATTATATACAACTTTACAGAATTCAACAATCTCGAAATTAAACTTAAAAAACTTGTTATGAAAACAGAGATTTATAGACATTTATGCCATTCAAAATCATGCAGATATTTTAACATTTGGTTATAGCTGTACAGATCTACCGGGAAACAACACAAACTTTCACCAGGGAAGTTAGGCTTGGTGCTCTGGTAGGGTAAGCACCTCCTGTTTAGTGATCAACACTTATACATGTAGATAAGATAATAGTCATTTTTATAGAGAGTGGGCTATTAAGAATTAAATGATGAAGTTATCTGATAAAAGATATAATCATGCAGTGATTTTGTTGCAATTTATTAAAAACTACCTTCTGCCGTTTGAATTGGGAATACTTAAGTTCTAAAATACAAACTATATTATGATATGTTTAAAATATCTTAGGATCTTCATTGCAAAAATATATTATTGTAACAATATCTAACATTTTCTGGGTAATGACGTCTAGATTAAATTGTTAGTTTATCTTTTGTTTTGGGAATTTTGGTGGTCAAATTGGGAAATTTTAGTCATTTTTCCAAGGGGAAACCCTTTATTCTGTAGTAATTTTAGGCAAACAAAATCACTGTCATGTCTCATATTGATAACTTAATTAATTGATAACTTAAAAATTAATTTTTTAATGTTAATATTACAAAGTATTTATTTTGTTTTTAGTTATTCATGCACATCAGATATCAGTAAGACTGTCATGACAACATATCTACTATATTGATTTCTATTTTTGAGACCAGAGTTTAATGATAATTTTAAGGGTTTTTTAATGGAAATAAGGGACACCATATCTTATGTCTAATGATTGAGTATTAATGCACTTTAATGTGTAAATTTTTGCCAGAATGTTGTCCGTAGTGTATTTAAATATTCTAGACAAATATCAGAACGTGTGTATTAAATACTACCTGAATTTTGACTGTTTATGAAACTTTGATGAAAATATTAGACCAAGAAAATCAGTATCTTTAAATACGAGCGTACAAGTGAAATTATTAAGGCCAATGAATGAGAATGGCTTATATTCACTTTAAAATTACTTTTCTTGTACACATGGACAAATTGTTCTCAATAGTCTTCTCCAAGCTGAAAACTCTGGTTATAATTCAAATTGGGTATGGTGTTTTTTTTTGTAAAAGTCTTTCGGTTATTTGTGCCTTATGTAAACTAGGACTTTTCAGATTCTTTGGTTCTCTTTTCATACTTAGATCCTTTGTGACTCAAAACTAAACAAATAATTGCCATGTTGGTTTCAGAACATTTTTAATATCTGGCTTAATTCATCAATACATGTACTTGCAGCTGGCCTCATCTCCTAGTAGCACCACTTTTTATACCCCAATACACATAATAGACAGGAATTATGTGATTATATCCTCCAGTTAGGTTGTGTCCATCAGTCCCTGATTTTTCCCACATTTTTCCCAAATTATAACTTTTGAACAGGTCTAATTATCTTAAAGTTTGCACAATTGCTTAGTGCTACTATAAAAATCCATTTTGTGCTATGTTCTTGCTTCTGTTAGTTATTTCATTTCTTCCATAAATGTGCAAAGAATTATTGCAGGGTATCCTTTACTTCCCATTTAGATTTTCTTTTTTAAATAAAGGATTCTGGTGATTCTGTAAATTTTTAAAATATAAAAATACAGATTAGTTTAGATTAACAAGTGGTTTATATAGGAAAATTAAATGTTGTATAAATGTTGTTTTAATGAGACATGGCATCCAGAACATTCTTTATAAAGTAGTAGTACCTCTAAATCAAGTCATTAAAGCTGTAGATTTATGGTGCATGTGTTCTCGAGTAAAGCATTTAAACACTGCTACATTCCACCCAGCTATAAAATCCATGGGGTTCCTACAAAAATGTTTGGGGTTTACCTTTTGATGGACATGGGGGTGTTGTATAACAAATCCTTATGGATCATATCACCTCTTGTCACCCTTGGACACATCCAAGTTTGAAAAAGTTTGTTTCAATTGCCAAAACAATTTTTTCTTTGGCACTTGGGTCTCCTCTACCAGCCCAGATCTGACTGGTGCATTATTTAAAAACCTATTTATCCACTTATTGAATACAATCAATTTTCATCATGGAATAGTACAAAATAATTGTAAAAGATGGGAAAATTGTTAAATGTAGGGATTTTGTTTGAAATAGTTGAAAAATTGTTGATGTAACATAAGACATCGTGCAACCAGAGTTGCCTAGAAAATTACCACTTGAAATGGGGCACTAGATAGCCATTCTGGGAAATATTGCCTGCTTCAACCTTTATGCCTTGAATTTTTTTCAAAATTTATTCTGTGTTTGCAATTGTGCAAAATAATGTCAATTTGACGAAACAAGTGTCCACACTAAAACAACTTGTTACATCAGTAATTTTGTTACATTTTTAAACTAGTTATGTTATTTTGATATTTAATTATCTTTGAATAGGTTATAGCTTTTTTCATCATAGTAAAACAAAAATCATTACAATGTACTTTGAGCAACATCTGGCCTTATTTATCCAGGATTTTTCTGAAATGTTGTTTAAACTACAGACCAAATAGAAAGACATAACTATTCAGTAGAACCCCTTATGAGGTCCCCCATTCAGATTTTTTATAGAAAGGGTGGCCACATAAAGAAGGGTCACTGAAGTATTTTTGCCATACAGACATTTCTCTGGCATTAGAAGTGGACCCTGTTTGAAAGGAGGAGCTTCTACTGACCATTTTAATATTCCAGTACTAGTATATATATTTTAACTGTCTATTTGAGGCAGTTAATCCAATTCTGACAAACTGCAGTCACATGGTTATACCATACACATCAATCTGGTTACTTCAAAATTTATATTAAGATGGTGTATTTGTTCACTATCAAATTTATATTTATTTCTGATTTTTTTTAACAAATTCTAGTGACCAGGTGTTATGGTTGACCTCACACAGATCTCTGGTCTGCTGAAGTCTGAGTATTCACTAATGTTGAGCTTGTTTCAGTTGACCATATAACATCTTTCTTCAATGTGATATTCTGGTACTGGTTTATTCTTGTACACACCTAACCTTGGTCTGTTGGAATGGAACTCAAAAAATGTTGCAATATTGAGCCGTTTCTGCTGACCATATAGCGTCTTTAATTTGTTCTATAACTGGAATATACTTAACTGTCTCTATTGGGGAGGCAAGTGAATCAAATTCTTACAAATTGCAAATTGCAATTTCGCGGGTTAATCATGCGCAGTAAAACTGGTCCGCTCCTGAATTCAGTTGAAGATTTGGTATAACTGTGTGTCAGATGGGACCAGGTAGGGTGTTTTACTTGCTTTTCCAGATCTGGATGTTGTAATCTAGACTTGGAATATACTTAACTGTCTCTATTGAGGCAAGTTAATCAAAATTGAGTTTCCCTACATGGTTAACCATTTATATTTAAGGTCTACTGAAAAACCATTTTTTCTAAAAGTAATGACATAGATATATTTTCTGTAAAGGTATTGAAAAATACCTACCTGTATATAATGGTTTCAGTGGACCAACTTTTATGATATTCCAGTCTTGGAACATTTTTGATTGTCTCTATTGAGGCATGTCATTCAAATTCTAACAATTACAGTCACTAGGTTAATGATGCACACATGCACACACAAATAGCAATGATCTGTATAAGATTTTTAACACACACACACACACACACACACACACACACACACACACACACCAAATATAAGCACACAATAACATTACATTACCATTAAGTAAATATTCATTTGATTTGTACCATCATTTACCCCTCCATATTTTCTGTAAAGTTACAATTTGTTATACTTTACTAGATTTTTTCCCTTGTTTACTTGCCAGTGGTCACCTAAAAGTTTTCTTCAACCAACTCCCTTTTATCATGCCCAAATGTGACTTAACAAATGTCCACACTAAAACAACTTGTTACTTCAGTAAAGTTGTTGCAATTTCCAACTAGTTATGTCATTTTGATATTTAATGATCTTTGAATAGGTTATAGCTTTTTTTCATCATAGAAAACAAAAATCATTACAATGTACTTTGAGCAACATCTGGCCTTATTTATCCAGGATTTTTCTTAAATGTTTTTTAAACTACAGACCAAATAGAAAGACATAACTATTCAGTAGAACCCCTTATGAGGTCCCCCATTCAGATTTTTTGTAGAAAGGGTGGTCGCATAAAGAAGGGTCACTGAAGTATTTTTGCCATACAGACATTTCTCTGGCATTAGAAGTGGACCCTGTTTGAAAGGAGGAGCTTCTACTTACCATTTTAATATTCCAGTACTAGTATATATTTTAACTGTCTATTTGAGGCAGTTAATCCAATTCTGACAAACTGCAGTCACATGGTTATACCATACACATCAATCTGGTTACTTCAAAATTTATAATAAGATGGTGTATTTGTTCACTATCAAATTTATATTTATTTCTGATTTTTTTTAACAAATTCTAGTGACCAGGTGTTATGGTTGACCTCACACAGATCTCTGGTCTGCTGAAGTCTGAGTATTCACTAATGTTGAGCTTGTTTCAGTTGACCATATAACATCTTTCTTCAATGTGATATTCTGGTACTGGTTTATTCTTGTACACACCTAACCTTGGTCTGTTGGAATGGAACTCAAAAAAAGTTGTAATATTTAGCCGTTTCTGCTGACCATATAGCGTCTTTAATTTGTTCTAGAATTGGAATAGACTTAACTGTCTCTATTGGGGAGGCAAGTGAATCAAATTCTGACAAATTGCAATTTCGCGGGTTAATCATGCACAGTAAAACTGGTCCGCTCCTGAATTCAGTTGAAGATTCGGTATAACTGTGTCAGATGGGACCAGGTAGGGTGTTTTACTTGCTTTTCCAGATCTGGATGTTGTAATCTAGACTTGGAATATACTTAACTGTCTCTATTGAGGCAAGTTAATCAAAATTGAGTTTCCCTACATGGTTAACCATTTATATTTAAGGTCTACTGAAAAACCATTTTTTCTAAAAGTAATGACTTAGATATATTTTCTGTAAAGGTATTGAAAAATACCTACCTGTATATAATGGTTTCAGTGGACCAACTTTTATGATATTCCAGTCTTGGAACATTTTTGATTGTCTCTATTGAGGCATGTCATTCAAATTCTAACAATTACAGTCACTAGGTTAATGATGCACACATGCACACACAAATAGCAATGGTCTGTATAAGATTTTTAACACACACACACACACACCAAAATATAAGCACACAATAACATTACCATTAAGTAAATATTCATTTGATTTGTACCATCATTTACCCCTCCATATTTTCTGTAAAGTTACAATTTGTTATACTTTACTAGATTTTTTCCCTTGTTTACTTGCCAGTGGTCACCTAAAAGTTTTCTTCAACCAACTCCCTTTTATTATGCCCAAATGTGGCCTGAACAAGTGTCCACACTTAAACAACTTGTTACTTAAGTAAATTTGTTGCATTTTCCAACTAGTTATGTTATTTTGATATTTAATTATCTTTGAATAGGTTATAGCTTTTTTTCATCATAGTAAAACAAAAATCATTACAATGTACTTTGAGCAACATCTGGCCTTATTTATCCAGGATTTTTCTGAAATATTTTTTAAACTACAGACCAAATAGAATGACATAACTTTTCAGTAGAACCCCTTATGAGGTCCCCCATTCAGATTTTTTGTAGAAAGGGTGGCCACATAAAGAAGGGTCACTGAAGTATTTTTGCCATACAGACATTTCTCTGGTAGTAGAAGTGGACCCTGTTTGAAAGGAGGAACTTCTACTGACCATTTTAATATTCCAGTACTAGTATATATTTTAACTGTCTATCTGAGGCAGTTAATCCAATTCTGACAAACTGCAGTCACATGGTTATACCATACACATAAATTTGGTTACTTCAAAATTTATATTAAGATGGTGTATTTGTTCACTATCAAATTTGTACTTTGTCTGAATTTTTTTAACAAATTCTAGTGACCAGGTGTTATGGTTGACCTCACACAGATCTCTGGTCTGCTGAAGTCTGAGTATTCACTAATGTTGAGCTTGTTTCAGTTGACCATATAACATCTTTCTTCAATGTGATATTCTGGTACTGGTTTATTCTTTTACACACCTAATCTTGGTCTGTTGGAATGGAACTCAAAAAATGTTGTAATATTGAGCCGTTTCTGCTGACCATATAGCGTCTTTAATTTGTTCTAGAATTGGAATATACTTAACTGTCTCTATTGGGGAGGCAAGTGAATCAAATTCTGACAAATTGCAAATTGCAATTTCGCGGGTTAATCATGCGCAGTAAAACTGGTCCGCTCCTGAATTCAGTTGAAGATTTGGTATAACTGTGTGTCAGATGGGACCAGGTAGGGTGTTTTACTTGCTTTTCCAGATCTGGATGTTGTAATCTAGACTTGGAATATACTTAACTGTCTCTATTGAGGCAAGTTAATCAAAATGAGTTTCCCTACATGGTTAACCATTTATATTTAAGGTCTACTGAAAAACCATTTTTTCTAAAAGTAATGACATAGATATATTTTCTGTAAAGGTATTGAAAAATACCTACCTGTATATAATGGTTTCAGTGGACCAACTTTTATGATATTCCAGTCTTGGAACATTTTTGATTGTCTCTATTGAGGCATGTCATTCAAATTCTAACAATTACAGTCACTAGGTTAATGATGCACACATGCACACACAAACAGCAATGGTCTGTATAAGATTTTTAACACCACACACACACCACCACCACCATTCTGTAAATATTCATTTTATTTGTACTTATACACAGTAACTTCATTATAATGCCATCATTTCCCTGTCCATAATTTCTGTAAGCTTTGTTAAACTTTACTAGGTTGTTTCTTTTGATAACTTGCCACTGGTCAGCCCCATTTGTTTTTTATGATAACTTGCCACTGGTCAGCCCCATTTGTTTTTTAATTTTTTTTTAACACACACACATACACACACATACTTCTACAAGTATATACATGTTAATTGTGTTTGCTGATAGAATAAAAACGCTTCCTTGTCTAATGGTGTTCCATTTCAAAATTATTTTTGTTCATTTGGTCAAAATATTCTAGTTTTACCAAATTTCAGATTTATTAGTGTTGTAATAATAAAGTGTATATGATAAAGCATTGGTTGTAAAGGCAGGCAATATATCACCAGTGTGCATAAGATTTGCAAGAATTTGGCATTTAGAAATGAAAATCATGTCCTTCTGAAGATCTCAATGTATGTATGAGGTTGTGGGTTTAAACCCTGGCTGGGTCTCACCAAGACTTAAAAATAGGTAGTTACTGTACTTTGGCCAAGTATGTATGAGGTTGTGGGTTTAAACCCTGGCTGGGTCTCACCAAGACTTAAAAATAGGTAGTTACTGTACTTTGGCCAAGCACTCTGCATTAAGAAATGAAAGCCACGGAGTACTTTGGAAAGACCTTAAAACTGGCAGGTGTGGCACCTAAAAAATCCCCTGTGCCTTAGCAAACTGCAAATTAAAAAAATTTCTGCCACCTATAGCTGGTGATGTCTGGATGTAAGTGAAATTTTCTTGACTCAGATGTAAAACTAATTCAATTATTCAATTTTTTATTAGAGACCTTAAAAACAGATGCCAAACTGCAAAAGTGCCGTCTCAATATACCTTACCTTAACCTTAATTCTCTCAGTGCCAGGAGGCACACAAGGCTTTGATTTCATTCCTCCATGTTGGTCTGTCTAAGGCTACTTGACGTGCCCTATTCCAGGTGTTCCAGCCTGCATCGTTCCGTTCTGTTTCTACTATCTGCCGCCAAGTTGTTTTAGGGCGACCTCTTTTCCTTCTTCCCTCAGGAGTTCACCCAAGGGCAACAACCCAGTCGTCTGTCTTTCCTTTCCTCAGTACATGGCCAATCCAATTCCATCTCTTCCTCCTACTTCACTGATCTTATCCACTTTTGCCATTTCAAGGACTGCTTTGTTGGTGATGTGTTGCTGCCATCGAATTTTGTATATTTTCCTGAGGCATTTTGTTTGGAAGGTGTCCAGTTTTTGTTTCTCACTTCTGGTCAACTTCCATGTCTCACAACCATAGAGGAGAACTGATAGCACTAAGCTCTTGAAGAGAAATGTCTTTGTCTTCTTGCTAATGTCTCCTGACTGCCACACGTTGTATAGTCTCTTGAAGGCTGCACAGGCTAACCCTAGTCTCTTTTTTATATCAATGCTGCCTCTGCCGTCTATGGTCAGGTTTGCTCCAAGATATGTGAAACTCAATATAAGTGAATTAAATAAATCTTTTTGACACCAATGTGATTGATGATTACATTAAATATACATGTAATTTCTTTCTTTCAAATGTAAATTGGATAAACCCAGATTTCTTTGTAAACCTGAAGTCCTGTTTGATATCAAATGTTCTCATTTTCTGATGAAAACATATTCCAATATTAATACCGAGTAGTCTCCCTTTAAAGAAGAGCTAAAACTCTTTCTGTTGACTCGGCTAAATAATTTTTACCCTAGTGGTCTGTGTCTGCATCAGTGTCCATTATTGAATTTATAGGATAAACTTTATAAAATGATGTATTTGGTACTTGTATAGGTATTCAAGTTATTTGTTCGTCCCCACTGGTTGATATTTCAGTTTATGATCCTGTTTGTCAATTTTTTGTTGTCCTTAAAAAGCATGTTGCTATGGTCTTATAAAGATGTAATCTTGTGAGAGGTCATTTAAGTATATTTTAGTAAATTTTGTGATTTAAATTAACATTTTTGTATAAAAAAACCCCCAAAAAACCACACAAATACACTGGTCTCTAGACGCAAAGCAAAATTGAAAAATTTGCAAACTTGCATTTTAAAAGTGAGGCTGGATGCTCTTGAAAGTAGTCTCCTGTCTAGCTAGCTACAGTGGTTATAAAATTACATATCAGAATTCTGAGAGTCTGAATATTAATAATCATTAAAAGTCTAGACATCCCAATTTTCTGGTGCTATTGGCCTTTTTCAGTTATCTATTGAAACATTGTAATACAATGTTATGCAGTTTAAAGGGATTGCCATAGTTATTAAAGGCATTGACAAAATTTAACCACTGTAGCATATTTTGTAAATAACTATTGAATGAGATTTCTTAGAGAAACGCATATTCAAATTTATTAAAGAAGTAATTTTTTCAGATTTTTTAATCAGTTTTAATGCACACACACTGGATATTACTTTTTCATCTTTTTATCCTCATTTCTAATAAATATGAAATATGTATCGGACTCATAAAATATTATTAAACAAGTAAACAGAAATTTTATCTTATTTACATGTATAAGGAGAAATTTTTTTTATCTTATTAATAAAGAGAAACTTTATATTTTCTCAATATGGTGGTCTTCCTTGTTTCATAATAAGTTTGTTTTGTAATGAGATTTTAAACTTTTTTCTTTAACAGAATTAAATCCAAATTTTATTGATATTCTTTCAAAATGATGGATAATTCGATCTTTGATCATGTTGAACTGCAAAACGATCTGACCATATGGTGAAAACAAAATGCCGGATCTAAAAACATATTTAGTTTTGATCAAAATGATGTACCAGTATTATTTGACCCAATATGACAAATTTCTTTTATTTATACTTTAATTATCACTCAACTGATGTTTTTAAGCCTATCATAGCCCATGTACATGTATATTACAAAATATGTAATAATAAAATATGTGGTAATAACACATTTGTTATTGCCACGTATAGGGCAATAACCATTCTGTAAGAAGAAACATTATGTTTGTGGTACAAGAGTTGCAGTGAGATTGCAAATGTGTTTTTTCTTATACATGTACACATGTATTTAATACAACTATCTTATTTTATATATGTATATTATTTTTTATGAAATATTTGAGATCACTTATAATGGCAAGCATTGCAAGATATAGAGCTCTCTCCCCCCACCCCTCATCGATTTTAGTGGCTAAGTGAGTGTCTGCAGGGGTTAATAAATCAATGTCATACCACCTACCTTAGTTTTGACTCTTGATCATACCAGGTTTGACTCTGATCATACCACCTAGGTTTGACTCCTAATTATGCCATCTTGGGAGATCGCCAAGGAAACTGGAGCACTATAAACCATTGGGCGTAGTTCAGGTTGTTGAGTGTAAGCCAAAGGACTCTTCTTTACAAGATTGTTTCAGACCTTCATGTGATATTAGATCCACGTCAGGGAGTAGAGGACCTTTTAGTTCCATGAAAGTGCCTGTTAAACCATCCAGTTCATCGTAAGGGAGTACATGTTCTTCATGGAAAGTGCCTGCGTGGCCTGGGAAGTCGGGGAGTAGTGGAGCTGCAAGCTGCCTTGAAAGATCCGGAAAGTGGAAATCATCAAAAGGAAAGGATGAGATTGTGGAGAGGATGAGTAAACAACCTGGAGGAATTGTTACCAGTGGACAATTTAGCAATATTGTGGGGAAGTGTGTCAGCTTTGAAGACAGCAGCAGCTTGGATGTTTGGGAGACCAGCAGGCTTACAGGTGTTCGGCAGTTACTTCAATATGAACTATCCCACCATTGCTTTAAACATTATTCCAACCAATTCATCAGTTAAGTACTTTGTCTTCAACATTCTGATTCTAGCATTACTAATAAGGACTTTCACCACTGCAGTAGCTCAGTTGGTAGAGTGCTCTCTGTAAGTGGAGCCTAAAGTTGGGGATGTCTCGATATAAGTGAAATAATCTTGTCTGGGAGGTTAAGCACTTTTACTCAACTCAACTAGTGAGGAATCGGGTTAAGAATCTGGGTATAGTGTTTAAAAATTGGTATAGAGTAAAACCTTGATTTATCTCCATCAATTCTTCAGCTAAATTTGGCGGTATAAAGGGGGGCTGGCAAAAATCAAAGGATTTTATATAAAAGAAATAGATTCTTACACTAAGAAATAGTATGACCATAAGAAAGTTGACAACTGAACTAATGAAGATTTGGATTCAGAATCTGGGTAGTGTGTAAAAATTGGTAGATTAAAGCAATTCTTCTGTTAAATTTGGCGGTATAAAGCTGGACTGGCAAAAATCAAAGGATTTAATATAAAAATGGATTTTTAGGCAAAGAAATAATATGACCATGTGAGAGTTGGCAAAGATATGGAGGACAAAATAACAAAATAAATTTAGCTATTTATTTAGCTATATCGAAATGTTTGATATAATACAAGTACATTTTATCTTGGATCAAATAATGGCAATAACTCCGTAACTAACTGCATGCCATTACACTAACAACACACAGTAACATGTCTGATTGCTAATTATTTTGTTCAGATTAGAACTGGAAATCTTACTGTAAACATTGTTAAATAATGCATACAGTAACATTCCCAGTTTTAATCTGGTTCTAGTTTCACAATCATTCTTTAACTAAAATCTGATAAAAAATCAAATCCTTATAATATTGTTAATTTTGTAAGATATTCAGGAATTGAAGATGTCATTTTGATGACCACTTTTAGCTTAAAAAGCTTAAAACATTTGTTTTTAGCTTTGTCAAAATACTAGTACTTAGTTAAGTTAAATGATTGTGAAACTGACTCCCTTTTCCCCTGATGTAATACACTATATTTTTTAACCTGTAACTAATGTGCCATTATTTGATCATTCTGATAAAAGTATACTTTTTGATACAAGAAAATTTGGAAGATGTACAAGATATCCAGATTTCTGAATCCATTCAAAATGTTAAAAAGACAAAATGATTGATTAAGTTAGAATGATGATTTAGACAGCTGACTAGAACAAGTGGGAATACCATTTAAGAAATGAGTTGAGTGAGTAATGGTGTTTAACGTCCCAGTCAAGAACATTACACTTATATAGAGACACAGCAAGGCTATAGGCGAAGGTGCAGAAATTTTGCCTGTGCGTTGTGTTGATATCATTATACAGCAGGGTTCTTTCATTTCAAGACTTTCATTTTATAATGCAGAGTGCTTGGCGAAAGATCAGTCACTACCCACAACCCGGTCAGGGTTTGAACCCATGACCTCCCACTTACAGAGAGAGCACTCTACCAACTGAGCTACTGCAGTGGTGAAGGTCCTTATTAATAATGCTAGAATCAGAATGTTGAAGACAAAATCCTTTCATTTCAAGACTTTCATTTTGTAATGCAGAGTGCTTGACGAAAGATCAGTCACTACCCACAACCCAGTCAGGGTTTGAACCCATGACCTCCCACTTACAGAAAGAGCACTCTACTAACTGAGCTACTGCAGTGGTGAAGGTCCTTATTAATAATGCTAGAATCAGAATGTTGAAGACAAAATACTTAACTGATGAATTGGTTGGAATAGTGTTTGAAGCAATGGTGGGATAATTTGTATTGAAGTAACTGCAGTGGTGGTGATCCCATTTAAGAAAACCAGCAGCTACAACTTTGAAGGAATAAAATGCAACAAACATTGGAGTGGACCAAGAAAATATGTAGGTACAATGTCATTACTGATTAGTGTGAAAAACTTCTGAAGTTTCCTTGCTAAAGGTTGGTAGTTTTCTGCAGGTGTTCCAGTTTCCTTTATCATCCCAGGTCTAAGTGCTCAATCACGAAAATAAATTAGATTTCAAATTTGCCAGATTTCAAAAATGATTGTAAAACTGGGGCCCGATTCTTAAAAAAATTAAGCTATGCCTTGGGTGGATAAAATACATTTTGGTCCTTTTTTCTTTCTCATATCAACATCTTTAAAATATTTTGATTGCCATTATTTTGGTCGGGGGGCTACTGTCTTGTGCTGCAAAATCAAAATGTGTAATTACTATAAACTCATTATGATAATGCACATTGTAGGTGTGAATAAAATGTGGTTGGATTGTGCAGGTGGTTTGATATCTTGCAATACTTGCCATTACAAGAACATCTTAAATATACATGTAGTAGACTCCATTGTATGATATTAGAATCTATCTGTTATAAAAAATCATTTTAAGTAATACAGTTTACTCATTGCTGTATAATGGTTATTGCATTGAAATATATATCATTTCTTTGTTTCCTGTATTTTTTCATGTAATCCGTTTTATCCATGTTTATGCTGATTTAAGTAAAAAAATTATGTCAGTGATGAGCTCTTGTGTATATACAATAACTGACAGGATGTATTTTTATTGTGGATTTATCTGTAAAATCAATTTTAGTTTAAAACAAAAAAATTTTTTTTTTTTTTTTTTATATTAAATTAAAAATTCATAAAAGGAACATGTCTGTGTTTACAGGTTTTGCTGTGTATGATTTTTTAAATTTTATTTTTTATTAATTTTAAGTCCCTTAGATGTCTGTGTTTACAGGTCTTACTGTGCTTGATAATCTGATTATTCTATTTCCTTATTATAATTTTTAGTCCCTTAGATGTCTGTGTTTATAGGTGTTACTGTATTTAATACATCTTATTGTGTATTTTATTTTTTATTAAAATTTTTGTTTCCAATTCAATGTAAAGTTTTATTCTATCTCATTTGCTTGTTTCTTTTATTGGTTGTTTACACTGGCTGTTTCCAAGTACAGTTTATTTATTATATATTTATAATACATGTATTGTTATTGTAACAATTTATATACTCGTTTTTGTTCAAATTATTTTTTGTAAAATAAAGTTCATAAATATTGATCTGATAGTTAAATGTTTTTTAATTGTGTACTTACTAAGATTTCAAGTAAAATGTCCTTATTGTAATTGATGAAAGCAACAATTGCAACACTGCATTTGTTTTGAAAGAAAATAGAAATGATCAAAATTGAGAGATCCATTATAATCCAATGCCCTTTGACATTTGGTGCTGTGTGGTAGTGTGCAAGTTACTAGGCTTTTGTTGAGATATAGGCAAACAACTTTGACCTGTCCACTTGACCTTTAATTTAAATGCTTATGGTGGATTGATGCATTTATGTTCACAAATAAAAAATGAGAAATATTATCAAAGAGAAAATACCTGTGTAGTGTTTGTATTGACTGAGAATCCTAACACTACACATATTTTGGTATAAATATTCCTAATAAAAGCTCAAACGGACAGGTCAATGTTGTTTGCATATATCTTCAAATATGTCGCTAAACAAAGCTGTTTATGCTCATTTTGTAGGATTGATTGAATGAGGCTTTCCATCCCAGCTAAGAATAGTTCACTCATATTGAGACATTGCCAGCTATACATGAAGTGGCAGACATTTCAAAATCTTGGACCCCGCTAGGGTTTGAACCCACATATGGAGCATGCACTCTACCAACTGAGTTACCATAGTTCATTGTGCAATGCTTTCATCACATCACGTTTTAATAATTCGCACCATTAGGCAGAATCGGCATGCTATACAAAAAGATGAAAGACATTATGTGATGTGGTTCAATATATGTTTTCTAACATGATAAAGGAATTCTGAAATTTAGAGCACAATCATTTTGCTGTTACTGATAAAATATTTTGTGTTGGTTACCCAATTTTGAGTTTCTAGCAAAACCAAATATTTTTGACAGCAGCAAATCTCGTGAATTTGTTTCCGAAAATGATTTTATTTATACCAAACATTCAGCTAATGTCCATATCGCGAAAATTAATAGTCGCAAAATGGTTTTGGTAATAGAATTGCAAAAGTTAATATCCACAAAAGTTCGTTTACAGTACAAGATTGAAATAAAAAAACAAGATACATGTAGTGATTGTAACACTCCAGACTCGAGACCAGAAAAGGAACTCTTACCGGAAAAATACAAGAGTAAAGTGTCAATATGACATATACCTGCTTCATTTATGATAGATTAATTGAACAAGATTTACTCCCCCATTCGAGTTTATTTCACTTATATCAAGATGTCATCTAGAGGAATTCCCAATGAAACTTGTATATACATAAGTCCTAAGAAGGTAATCACAACGATATATGCAAGTTTAATTATAGTCCGAACACATTTTCAGTGATGAAAAAACATGTTTTAAATGGGTGGTGTGATTCAAACTTAGATATCTCACTTAATATAACTTCAATAGACTTAAAATTTTACATGTGTTATAAGAACATATTTTTTCATATTTTGAATATTTTTTTCAAATATTTTCAGCTTTTTCAATTTTTTGCTTTTAATTTATACGAATAAATTTTAATAAACTTTTCCGATAAAAGTTTTTTGAGCAATTAATACTTGTTCGTTTGCAGTCTTGTTTTAAAGATAAGTATTTAAAAATACTATTTTTCTATCTGCATGGTTAAATTTTTAATATTCACTGTAGTTTTTGAGCTTTTGGGAGTCAAAATTTAGCAATTAATTGGAAGATCGTAGGTTTGAACCCTGACCGGGTCTGACCCAAAACTTAAAAGTGGGTAGTGACTCTTCTTTCGCAAAGCACTTGGCAATACGAAATGAAAGTCGCGGTTCTATTGGATGGAAATTTAAAATAAACGAGGTCCTGTGTCACGGTGGGCTTTGCACGATAAAGAACCCTGCTTTATAATGTCATCAGCGCAATGCACAGACAAAATCTCTGCACCTTTGCCTATAGCTGGTGATGTCTCGATATAAGCAAAATATTCTTGACTGAGACTATAAACACCATTACTCGACTGAATCTTTTACACTGATGTTTGTCAGCTTAATATAGATTGGTAGTTTTCTTCAGTTACTCCAGTTTTCCCCACCATTTCAAAAGTGACCACCTAAACAGTGAAATACTATAGACTTACTCAGGTGTAAATGCCATTTACATCAAATGCAAACCTACTTTGAAACAGATGCCTCTTTTTAAGGTCAGTAGTTGGTGACAGTGATCTAAAGTGCACACTTGATCACAGATCTCTTTGCCTAGGTTCAAATCTCACTCATGGCAGTATGAAAAAGATTTTCAGCTCCCTTGTTGAAGGTCGGTGGTTTTCTCTGGGTACTGATCAGGTTTTCTCTGCCTCAATATAAATGACAAAATCTTGTAAACAACCTTTATTCTACTCTATTCCATTCTTAGTGTCCGACCAAAGAAAAGTAACAAAGAATAAAACAGATAACACAACAAAAGTTTAACAGTGTGTATAATATATTGTCTACTCTTATCATGTATGTCTGGAATTGTCTTAAAAATGAAAATGACATTGCACTGTAAGCAGATACCAGATTTGAGACAAAGACTTAAATATATCACAATAATTTACCATCACAGATAATGTAATGTAATACAAGAGTCAACTGAATCATATACAACAAATAAAGGCTACTTCAAAAAGGCTTTCAATAGCACATCATATACATCAAATACAAGCTACTTCAAAAAGGCTTCCATGTACTATAAGCTCTTGTGTTCAAAAATGGTTAAAAAGACAAAATTTATTTCTGTTTATTTTTAATAGTATGGTTTTTAAAATAGTTAAATAGTTAAAATTTATATTCATGAAACTCAAGAAAATTATGTTTTATGATTTCTTGATACCAAAACTATTTTAGTTGCGAATATATGTTTGATTTGTTATAAGGATTAAGGATTATCTCCCTTGTTCCTGATTACGATCCTGATAAATCTGCTTTACAACAAAATACAATCCTTTATAATTAAAATGCTGAACAAAATATAGAATAAATAAGTCATTGTTATTGACACATTGCACTCTTTGTTCAAACAAAAATAAACAAAATTTAATATTGTAGGCTATATCTCCTTAACAAATAAATTTGTGCAATTTTCAAAAAGGGCAGTTTTAAAAAATCAAATCAAAAACATTTTCATTATACATCTGAACATGTATAGCTATGACAATAGACAGCTTGTCTGGATTTTAAGCTATTGTCTAATAAAGCTGATAGTGTATTAGAAATAAAACAGGTTATTCTCTCCTAACATTTTTAACATCTAAACCTACTTCTATGGATATGAAAACTCTGATGTAAATTTATGTATATGAAACATATATATAGTTTGTAAGTTAAAAATGTATGGTAAAACCTTAATAAATTTGCCACCTTGTTTATTGACAATTTTGCCACAGTATTTTTAAGACCCCCTTGATAAATTTGACACCTTGCTTCTTGCCACAGTATTTTGATGGTGGCAATGAATCAAAAACAGTGTTGATGAATCAAGGAAAAGTGGCAATGAATCAAGGAAAAGTGGCAATGAATCAAGGAAAAGTGGCAATGAATCAAGGAAAAGTGGCAATGAATCAAGGAAAAGTGGCAATGAATCAAGGAAAAGTGGCAATGAATCAAGAAATGGTGGCAATGAATCAAGGAAAAGTGGCAATGAACCAAGAAATGGTGGCAATGAACCAAGGAATGGTGGCAATGAATCAAGGAATGGTGGCAATGAATCAAGAAATGGTGGCAATGAACCAAGAAATGGTGGCAATGAATGGTGGCAATGAATGGTGGCAATGAACCAAGAAATGGTGGCAATGAATCAAGGTTTTACTGTGTTACAAACTATCTTAGCTTTCTCTACTTGTGATTTTACAGTTTACTCTCAGACAGATTAAAACCTTTACTAATGTTTGTATGACTTTTCAGCCAATTGTTTTACATGTATTGCACTAACAACAATCTAACAAAAGTGATAAAATATGCCTGTATATTACCCTAAAAATTGTGCAAAGATTTTAATACTAAAGTGTAAGCTATGGTCATTTTATCACAAACTCGAAATTCTGGAAATTCCAGATTTATCTATGATTCCATTTGATATTACACTGTAAACACCTGTAATAAATGAACAGAAGTTACTTGGCTAATACATGTACTTCATTCTACATCAAAGATTAGAACAATCTTATCCTCTGTCATAAGGGGTGAAAATGAAAGTGTTGTATTTATGAAATTATAATTAAAATGATTTGTCCAAGTCAAGTATATATTTTTTCATGTTTCTTGGAATACATGCTGTATTTAACAATGGGGTAAGATTCTTTTTTTCTCACACCTGTGATATGGAAATCCCTTGTTTTTGACCCATGTGGGATTCCCTTGTCTCACCCTAGGACAGAGACAGGCTACACACTATGCCTGAATAAACAGTTGTTTTCTGTGACTCTAGAAGCTTTTAAAGGAATTTTAAAGGAATAAGGTGTGAGAAAAAGAATCAATCTCTACTGGTCATACATATGATATAGAGATATCTCAACCCAAGGTCTTATATATTTGGTTCACAAAACACGGCAAGTCTCGTTCTGGACCAAATATATAAGACCTTGGGTTGAGATTTCCCTATCTCATATGACCAGTAGCGATAAATTCTATTATTCTAAAAATCAATTTTCTGATAGTCTGTATTGTCTGTTGAGGGTAAGAATAATTCCTATGAGTATTTTCATTAAAAATGGATTTATACATAAATATACCCTTTGTGTATTTCTACAACTATGATTTGTCACAAACTTAAGACCCTGGACCTTAACAGCTTATGTTCACTCCCATAAATACAAACGGCAATACATATTGTTTTAATGTAACAACATTTAACATATAACATAATTTTAGCACCAGTGAAGTGTATAAAGAGCTATTTGGACATTCTTGTAATCTATGGCAAACAAACACCAGTGACCATAACACTTTCTATGTTTTAATGAGAAGCATTTGACGCAGAACAATAACAGGACCAGATCGTTTAGTTACAATGATAATCAATTACATTTTAGCGGCAAAATATGTTTCTGCAGAAATTTTGACATATTCTAACATGACCCGCATTTTCCTTGAAATGAAACAAGAAGATAGCCAACCGTAGTATAAAACGATATAGCCATGGCTGTTCCCTTTTAATGATATACTCCCTTGCTTATCTTATGACGTCATGCTATGTGTCTCAAACAATAGTTGTGATGTAATTTTCATTCATAAAATCATTTATTTCAATGGAGGTAATCTCAACAGCCGAATTCTTTAAATGAACCTCTTAGCAAATAAATAGTAAAATGTACTTCCGAGAGAAGAGTTCACAGCATTTATTTAAATGCTTTTGATTGCAGTCATGTTTGAATTGAAATTATCAACATTTACCTGTGGTACATCATAGATTATTCTATGACATACCACAGGTAAATGTGGATCGTTGTCACATGCTTCACCACCTCATGATATATTCTTCAACATGTGAGCTCTGGCCCATGTGTTATTGTGACATACCACTGGTAAATGTTGATTATATTTTAAACGACATCATAATTTCTATAGATTCTGCAGTATATGGGGAAACATACCGGTAAGCCATGGCAATAAAATGATTAGGTCCAGATTGATTCACACCAAATATCCCTCATTACAAATGTACCAATTTATAATTTCTAGCTTGGTCCAATATGCCCATAATAATTTATTTTACAACATAAATGATTTAATTAATAAATTCTAACTGCACCAAAGCTTAAAAAATAAATTACAAACAAACAACATAAAACAAGAATACCAACCTAAATTATAAACCTGGAGCTTTTTACAGTTAAAAACCTCAGGGAGAACCTTTTTCAACAGAATTATTTCAAAAGTGCCTAAGACCCAAGGAAAGTGGAAACAAAAGCAGTTCAAAGATTAGCTGATTGGCCTGCAAATATAGACTACTTGTAATTCAGTAAAACTATTACTGTATCTGACATTTAGGTATTCATCAAACTTTAACCAATAACTTAAACATTGAACACCAAATGATAAAGCTGATGCTCGAAGCAGGGGCACAACATCAATTGTACTGCATGTCAAGGTAAAACATGTAAAACAAATCTCTACCATATTTTGTGATTGTATTTGAGAACAATTGTACTACATTCTCTACTGGCAAGGCAATAATGGGTTGTCTCTATGTATGCGAGTGTAATTGTTAACATTTTCTTAAACAAGAGACCCAATGGGTCCGATACACTCACCTGATAAATAATGGATAAAACATAAGTAAAGATTCAAAGATTTTTTCATCAATACTGTCATAACCTGACCTTTGATATGCATGCATGGACACACACACATACTTTGCTATGTCATCAACTCACAAGACCTTTAGTCAGGTGAGCTAAAATTGGGTAAAATGGCTCACATACTCATTAATAAAATGTCTGTGTCTACAATTCACAACAACATTGATATTTGAGCATATTTTTAACATTGATAATTTAATAAAAAGCATTTTTACAACATTCAAAATATTTTAAACATGATTGACCATCATAAATATATGTATATGGAATTAGTCTGTGAAACAACAGCTAGGGAGTAACATATCACAGATTTACAATTGAAAAAACAAATAAATATATAAGGGTAACAAAATATAACACTTAATATATAACAAATACATTTGGAATGTTTAAAACAGTCAAATTATTATTTATCAATTATTAATTGTATTTTAATACAAATGACTTTCTGTAGACAAAAGGGCCCCTTAGAACAATCAATCATAATGCAGAAAACAGCAAATAAAGAAAATAAATACAGTCCGTTGTGAAAACATGGCTTTGTGTATTTTGACAATTTCTCCACAACTACTTGGATGATTTCCCTTTATTATTATTTTTGCATACTCAATGTTGGCGCTTCAAAAATATAACATAAAGTGAAATGCCCAAGTCTATTACCTAATGGCCCTTTTTGCTTATTGATTGGTCTCATGTATATGATTATATACAAATACACATTTAATCAAGAATTTCATGGCTGGTTGATAAATAACATTTCCATGTATTCATACCTACTACCGCATGTGTTTTACTTCTACATCACTACTTTTGCACCATTGAGTGATACAAAATACAGAAGAATTTGTCTAAACTAAACATCTTACAGACTTTAATGTCCATTCAGTTTAAACATATATTCACTTTACAAGTTGTGGTTTTATCCATAAACCAGACCTTCTTTAATTAAACATAGCAGGCAATACATTTGTGTTTGCCTTAAATGAAGTTAAAACAACAACTATAGGTGCAATAAGGATTCCACAAAGATGATTACGTGACAAGCAGGTGCTCTTTACTATTATGTTGATATACATGATTGAAAAGTAAGAGGTCTTTACATAAAGTTAATTTTTATAACTAATGTGTAATACATTTGAAAGAAATTTTAACAAAGTTAATGTAAGATGGTAATGGAAAATTCAAGTCATGTGAAACGCTGGATACATACAAATAATTATTAACTGACAGTGACACAAACACTGATAATGTTGGATATATAGATATATAGAGTGAGAGAGAGAAGTAATAGACTGAGGTATACAAGGACACAACTAAGTAAATAATATCATTGGTTGTTGAGAGATCTTAACTTAAAGGATAAAACATTGAATCTTTTACATGGACATTAGGATTAAAACTTCCCTGTATTTCTGTCACATGAATCAAATTTTAACACATTATCAATGTATAAATCTAAACAAAGGCATGAATATTCATGTAATTATGTTGGGCCTTAATGCTCACCTGTTCATGTTCCATGGACTTTTGTATTGCAACTAAAAAGGTACTTTAATTTTGCATTAAGACTGGATTCAATTTCATATCCATATCAATTATAAACAATATTTTCTATTCATCACATGATCACACAACAAGGTGACTACTAAGAAAAGCTTATAAGAACATTTATTCTCATCTGGCAAGTCTAAAATAATGAACAACAAAAGCCACAAGGAATAGTTTCCAGATTAGAAGATACATGTCATTAGTGAACACTTAATTTGCCCAGGTGAGCTTTAAATGAGCCTACAACATGACTGATCTTCTAAATTACTCCAGAAGTTTCAGTGGTGATAATTTTAACAAATTATCTGATACAACTCAAATCATTAAGTACTGTTAAATATCAGACAAAGATAAGGCTTGTATGAAAAATATAATCTTTATACGAGTCAACATGAGTCTAAAAAAGTCACAAAATAAGATCTATCCCATATATCTTAATCTGATAAGTTTAAGGACCATGATCAATAAAGATTTCAGAGATTGTCTAGTGTTCAACTAAAGAAAACAAAAACTAATTTAGAGTTCATATTCAAGGTACTGTACCAATAAATGAACCACTTTTGAAACAACCTTTTTTTCTCTGGCACAATTTTACAACTTAAAAGCATTTTTTCTGATTCTTTTTAATTACTATATTCTAATTTCAACCTTTACTTTACAGCCGTGGACCCAAGAATACAACCACAAACTGTTGTTAAAACTGATCTATATTGATACCAAAATTTAACAATCAAAGTTAAGTATTACAGCATGGTGAGTAATTTGTACTACAGATATTGCAGTCACATTTCCAAAATTGAAACAAAAAAATTTCAACTGACATTTTTTACCAAAATCCAAAATAACTGGCCATATAATAAACAGAAAACACTTTAAAAAAAATCCATGCTTTCCAAAAACAAAATAATAGATTTAATGTACTGTCCCCTTACTTATAAAGAAAAATGTCTCAAATTGAGTCAAATTACCCTGTCACCTAAATTCTTTTAAAATTATTATTAGAACCATTTGTAAATTTAAAACCAACTGTTAAAACATTAGTAATTAAGTAAGATAAAGGAATCCTTGCTGCTTTTAATTATTATGATAAAAATGTAAACTTTATCACATGCCCTATATTTGTTTGAGAAAAAAAATCTAAAGTAAAACCAAACTTTGTCAACATATCACAAGCCAATCAATGTAGGTCTTTCTAAAGTAGCTAATTAACAATGACAGCTTGTACAATTGTACAATTTTACCTCAAAAGGCGAAGCACTAAACATGGGCTGTTCAATCAATCAAATAAACTTCCAGATGCTATACAAATTGATTACTTTTGAGTAGGTATGTTTCTATTCCTAGCTGCCAAAATTTTGAGAAATTCTTTCAAACAGTAACCCGTTTTAGCACATTTTTGAATAATATACTTTTAAAAAAAGGACTAAATTTTCACAAATGGTTGAAATCAGGATACTAATAATTTTTTGTGGAAACCTAACATGGTCAAATATAACTTTCTTTCAAGCACCAAACGCAAAATGGCAGTGAATGTTGACATAAGTTACGTTTTACCAGTAAAGAACAAAATATTTTTATATTGTAAAAATAATATTTTCCTTCACCAAGCCCTATATTCCTTGATCAATTGTGACGACATCTCCCTGTTTGACTGAGGTTGTATCAGATACTCCATCATTATCACTTAGACCTACCTCACTGTCTGAAGATTCAAATTTAAATGTAATACCCTCAGAGCCTATCAATTCTAATTCTTTAAAACCATCCCCAGATTCTATAAAATCTCTCAAATCATTGCTGGACTCTACACAAACATCATCTATCACATTCCTAGAAGATCCATTTTGTCCTGCAGATGGAACTCCATTTCCATATAATTCTGTTTTATCATCTGTCAAACCAGGTGTTTCCAAGGCAATGGACTCTTTATCATCAGCTGTGAATACCAAATCAGGTGCTTCCAAGGTAACAGAGCCTTTATTATCTGCTATGAGTACTAGGTCCAGTTTCTCCTCGCTGTCCATGTTGCCAGATAATTTTTTCCGTTCCTCCTCTTCCTGGTCCAGACAATACTGTAAACCAGCACAGTAATGTAACATCATCATCATCAATGCTTCTACTTTCTCGTCTGACTTGGCTATCAGTGTCCGCAGTGTCTCTTTCTGATGTGGATCTGTAGTGTCCTGTTCTGCTTTCATTATCTCGGTTTTGTTCTCTGATTCTGTGTCAATTTCTTTTTGTAATTTTGTGACCTAAAACATTCAAATTTTGTGTTTATCATAAAAACTCTTTGATAATAAATTTTAGTCAGTAAGACATGATCATCAAGTTATCAATCTCCAGAATCCATCTCAACCTATGCTTGTGTGTATAACGGAACTGAAGTTAGCCTGGTGACAATAGTAGAAATACCAGACAATCTAGTTTGGATATTTTAACCTCTCAGCAACTATTTCCATGTCATTTTACATTTGTATTTGCATAAATCTCTGACAAGTGTAAGCAAGCATAATTGGTTGAAACATAAATGGGCACCTTAGAATATTTGCTAAATTTCTTCACTGTTAATGGATTTCTGGGAGACAGTGTATATTTTTTTATGTAATACTTATGACATACCATTGAGTCCAATTTTTCTTTTCTTTCTTCTAGAGAGAGCTCAGCATATAACTCTTTACCCATTTCTTTAGCAGCTGTGACAACTACTTCATCCAGGTTTTGTCCAGTGGCTCGCTTTTTTGTTTTTCTTATAATATTTTTCATCTCATTCTCAGATTCATCTGATGAATCAGAGTAGTAATCACGATCCTAATAAAATAAATAAACATTATTGTATCAACTGTATTGAGAATACAATAAAACCTCATCACAATAAATCCACTCAGATTTTGTCATTTATAATAAAGGAGTTTGGTAATATATCAAGGTAGGCTGAAAAAAGAAGTATTGAGACTTCAAAATAGTGTGGAAAGAAGCAAGCTGACAAAATTGTCAATGGTCATTAAGGTTTTACTATAATTTAAAGATTGGATGTCAATAAGTCAATAAAACAAAACCAAATAGCTTCTTTTTACCTCCAAGGGAAATTTCAGGGGAAAAAAATCATTTTAAAAAATAAGATTACAAATCACAACTGTATAATAATTAATGTTCACAAAGTACACAAATTAAGTTTAATAAAAATTGCATTTTAAAACAACTGATAAAATAACTGAAGGGGTTTTATGTCTGACTAACTTATATCAAAACATAACCAGCAAAGTTACATAAATTTATATGCTATATAGGGATGATAATACCGGTATATATGATGCTTGCGTTCTGTGACAAAGGGTCTCCATTTAAATCAAAAGATAACCAGCAAAGTTACATAAATTTATATATCACACAACTCTCCTGTTTATTGATGGAATAAAACAGTGTAATATTTTTCGTATTACACAGGTACCAATGTAATATCACTCGATTGTGACATAATCAGTTATCACGCTTCTGATTTACGTAGTGGTCGTGCCTAATGACGTCATATGAAAAATGTGTCAGTCTGTTGTTTATTTTTAGACTTTTGAAGACTTTCCGATTCTTTGAAAAATAATTTTGATGCATTCGGAAAAATATTATGATTTAAACTTACATACTGATTATGTCTTTTTTTTCTAGGTGATTAATTTACTTTTACTATAACCAAATAGAACTATATTCTTACTTGCGCAGTTAATTTGGAGGTGATTTGTCTGACCTAGATAGAAATCGCCTGTTTCTATATATGGCATCAAATAATATGTACATGTCATTATGCCTCGGTATTTTGAGTTATGTGATAAAAAATTATAGAATCTTAGACTCGTGAGGGTTTAATATGAAATTTATTAAACTCGTTTAATAAATTTCATATTAAACCCCCACTCGTCTAAGATCCTCTATATGCTATATAGGGATGATAATATATATGATGCTTGCGTTCTGTGACAAAGGGTCTCCATTTAAGTTTTCAGGAGTTGAACAAAAAAAACAAAAACAAAAAACAAAACAAGAGGGCCATGAGGCCCTGGCGCTCACCTGAGAATAAGTTGAATTATACACATTTTTCCAATAATGTCATGAATAGAGGATTAACAGAATTCATTATAAGTTCATATGAACTTGACCTAGCTTTTGTCCTGAACATTGTTCTTGACAAATTATACGAAGATTGGACAGAAAACATGGACTCTAACGTGTTAGCAAGGTTTTCTATGATTTGACCTAGTGACCTACTTATTGATCCAACATGACCCATATACGAACTTGACCTTGCTTTGGTCATGAACATTGTTCTGGACAAATTATATGAAGATTGGACAAAAAATATGGACTCTACAGTGTTAACAAGGTTTTTGTTTAATTTGACATGACCTACTTATTGACCCAACATTATCGATATATGAACGTTACTTTGCTTTGGTCATGAACATCATTCTGGACAAATTATATGAAGATTGGACAAAAAGTATGGACTCTAGAGTGTTAACGAGGTTTTTCTATGATTTGACCTAGTGACCTACTTATTGACCCAATATGACCCATATACGAACTTGAACTTGCTTTGGTCATGAACATTGTTCTGGACAAATTATATGAAGATTGAACAAAAATTATGGACTCTATAGTGTTAACAAGGTGTTTCTATGATTTGGTCTAGTGACCTACTTATTGACCCAACATGACCCATATACGAACTTGACCTTGCTTTGGTCATGAACATTGTTCTGGACAAACTATATGAAGATTGGACGAAAAATATGGACTCTAGAGTGTTAACAAGGTTTTTCTTTGATTTGACCTAGTGACCTACTAATTGACCCAAAATTAACGATATATGAACTTGACCTTGCTTTGGTCATGAACATTGTTCTGGACAAATTATATGAAGATTGGACAAAAACTATGGACTCTAGAGTGTTAACAAGGTTTATCTATTATTTGACCTAGTGACCTACTTATTGACCCAACATGATTGGTATATGTCCTTGACTTTGCTATGGTCATGATCATTGTTCTAGACAAATTATGTAAAGATTGGACAAAAAATATGGACTCTAGAGTGTTAACAAGGTTTTACTTTGATTTGATCTAGTGACCTATTTATCGACCCAACATTAACGATATACGAACTAGACCTTGCTTTGGTCATGAACATCGTTCTAGACAAATTATATGAAGATTGGACAAAAAAAAAGGACTCTATAGCGTTAACAAGGTTTTTCTATGATTTGACCTAGTGCCCTACTTATTGACCCAACATGACCCATATACAAACTTGACTTTGCTTTGGTCATGAACATCGTTCTGGACAAATTATATGAAGATTAGACAAAAACTATGGACTCTATAGTGTTAACAAGGTTTTTCTACGATTTGGCCTAGTGACCTACTTATTGACCCAACATGACCCATATACGAACTTGACCTTCCTTTGGTCATGAACATTGTTCTGGACAAATTATATGAAGATTGGACAAAAAATATGGACTCTCGAGTGTTAACAAGGTTTTACTATGATTTGGTCTAGTGACCTACTTATTGACCCAACATGACCCATATACGAACTTGACCTTGCTTTGGTCATGAACATCATTCTGGACAAATTATATGAAGATTGGACAAAAACTATGACTCTATAGCGTTAACAAGGTTTTTCTATGATTTGGACTAGTGACCTACTTATTGACCCAACATGACCCATATACGAACTTGACTTTGCTTTGGTCATGAACATCGTTCTGGACAAATTATATGAAGATTGGACAAAAACTATGGACTCTACAGTGTTAACAAGGTTTTTCTATGATTTGGTCTAGTGACCTACTTATTGACCCAACATGACCCATATACGAACGTGACCTTGCTTTGGTCATGAACATTGTTCTGGACAAATTATATGAAGATTGGACAAAAAATATGGACTCTAGAGTGTTAACAAGGTTTATCTATTATTTGACCTTGTGACCTACTTATTGACCCAACATGATCGGTATATGTCCTTGACTTTCCTATGGTCATGATCATCGTTCTAGACAAATTATATGAAGATTGGACGAAAAATTTGGACTCTAGAGTGTTAAAGAGGTTTTTCTTTGATTTGACCTAGTGACCTATTTATTGACCCAACATTAACGATATACGAACTTGACCTTGCTTTGGTCATGAATATCGTTCTGGACAAATTATATGAAGATTGGACAAAAAATATGGACTCTATAGCGTTAACAAGGTTTTTCTATGATTTGACCTAGTGACCTACTTATTGATCCAACATGACCCATATATGAACTTGACCTTGCTTTGGTCATGAACATCGTTCTGGACAAATTATATGAAGATTGGACAAAAAATATGGACTCTACAGTGTTAACAAGGTTTTTGTTTAATTTGACCTAATGACCTACTTATTGACCCAACATTATCGATATATGAACGTTACTTTGCTTTGGTCATGAACATCATTCTGGACAAATTATATGAAGATTGGACAAAAAGTATGGACTCAAGAGTGTTAACGATTTTTTTCTATGATTTGACCTAGTGACCTACTTATTGAGCCAATATGACCCATATACAAACTTGAACTTGCTTTGGTCATGAACATCGTTCTGGACAAATTATATGAAGATTGAACAAAAACTATGGACTCTAGAGTGTTAACAAGGTTTATCTATTATTTGACCTAGTGACCTACTTATTGACCCAACATGATCGGTATATGTCCTTGACTTTGCTATGGTCATGATCATCGTTCTAGACAAATTATATAAAGATTGGACAAAAAAAATGGACTCTAGAGTGTTAACAAGGTTTTTCTTTGATTTGACCTAGTGACCCACTTATTAACCCAACATTAACGATATACGGACTTGACCTTGCTTTGGTCATGAACATCTTTCTGGACAAATTATATGAAGATTGGACAAAAAATATGGACTCTAGAGTGTTAACAAGGTTTATCTATTATTTGACCTTGTGACCTACTTATTGACCCAACATGATCGGTATATGTCCTTGACTTTCCTATGGTCATGATCATCGTTCTAGACAAATTATATGAAGATTGGACAAAAAATTTGGACTCTAGAGTGTTAACAAGGTTTTTCTTTGATTTGACCTAGTGACCTATTTATTGACCCAACATTAAGGATATACGAACTTGACCTTGCTTTGGTCATGAATATCGTTCTGGACAAATTATATGAAGATTGGACAAAAAATATGGACTCTATAGCGTTAACAAGGTTTTTCTATGATTTGACCTAGTGACCTACTTATTGATCCAACATGACCCATATACGAACTTGACCTTGCTTTGGTCATGAACATCGTTCTGGACAAATTATATGAAGATTGGACAAAAAATATGGACTCTACAGTGTTAACAAGGTTTTTGTTTAATTTGACCTAATGACCTACTTATTGACCCAACATTATCGATATATGAACGTTACTTTGCTTTGGTCATGAACATCATTCTGGACAAATTATATGAAGATTGGACAAAAAGTATGGACTCAAGAGTGTTAACGATTTTTTTCTATGATTTGACCTAGTGACCTACTTATTGAGCCAATATGACCCATATACTAACTTGAACTTGCTTTGGTCATGAACATCGTTCTGGACAAATTATATGAAGATTGAACAAAAACTATGGACTCTATAGTGTTAACAAGGTTTTTCTATGATTTGGTCTAGTGACCTACTTATTGACCCAACATGACCCATATACGAACTTGACCTTGCTTTGGTCATGAACCTTGTTCTGGACAAATTATATGAAGATTGGACAAAAACTATGGACTCTATAGTAATAACAAGGTTTTTCTATGATTTGGTCTAGTGACCTACTTATTGACCCAACATGACCCATATACGAACTTGACCTTGCTTTGGTCATGAACCTTGTTCTGGACAAATTATATGAAGATTGGACAAAAACTATGGACTCTATAGTGTTAACAAGGTTTTTCTATGATTTGGCCTAGTGACCTACATATTGACCCAAAATTAACGATATATGAACTTGACCTTGCTTTGGTCATGAACATTGTTCTGGACAAATTATATGAAGATTGGACAAAAAATATGGACTATAGAGTGTTAACAAGGTTTATCTATTATTTGACCTAGTGACCTACTTATTGACCCAACATGATCGGTATATGTCCTTGACTTTGCTATGGTCATGATCATCGTTCTAGACAAATTATATAAAGATTTGACAAAAAAAATGGACTCTAGAGTGTTAACAAGGTTTTTCTTTGATTTGACCTAGTGACCCACTTATTAACCCAACATTAACGATATACGGACTTGACCTTGCTTTGGTCATGAACATCTTTCTGGACAAATTATATGAAGATTGGACAAAAAATATGGACTCTATAGCGTTAACAAGGTTTTTCTATGATTTGACCTAGTGACCTACTTATTGACCCAACATAACCCATAAACGAACTTGACCTTGCTTTGGTCATGAACATCGTTCTGGACAAATTATATGAAGATTGGACAAACATATGGACTCTATAGCGTTAACAAGGTTTTTCTATGATTTGACCTAGTGACCTACTTATTGACCCAACATAACCTATATACGAACTTGACCTTGCTTTGGTCATGAACATCGTTCTGGACAAATTATATGAAGATTGGACAAAAAATATGGACTCTATAGCGTTAACAAGGTTTTTCTATGATTTGACCTAGTGACCTATTTATTGACCCAACATAATCCATAAACGAACTTGACCTTGCTTTAGTCATGAACATCGTTCTGGACAAATTATATGAAGATTGGACAAAAAATATAGACTCTAGAGTGTTAACAAGGTTTATCTATTATTTGACCTAGTGACCTACTTATTGACCCAACATGATCGGTATATGTCCTTGACTTTGCTATGGTCATGATCATCGTTCTAGACAAATTATATAAAGATTGGACAAAAAAAATGGACTCTAGAGTGTTAACAAGGTTTTTCTTTGATTTGACCTAGTGACCTACTTATTAACTCAACATTAACGATATACGAACTTGACCTTGCTTTGGTCATGAACATCTTTCTGGACAAATTATATGAAGATTGGACAAAAAATATGGACTCTATAGCGTTAACAAGGTTTTTCTATGATTTGACCTAGTGACCTACTTATTGACCCATAACCCATAAACGAACTTGACCTTGCTTTGGTCATGAACATCGTTCTGGACAAATTATATGAAGATTGGACAAAAAATATGGACTCTATAGCGTTAACAAGGTTTTTCTATGATTTGACCTAGTGACCTACTTATTGACCCGACATGACCTATATACGAACTTGACCTTGCTTTGGTCATGAACATCGTTCTGGACAAATTATATGAAGATTGGACAAAAAATATGGACTCTATAGCGTTAACAAGGTTTTTCTATGATTTGACCTAGTGACCTACTTATCGACCCAACATAACCCATATACGAACTTGACCTTGCTTTGGTCATGAAAATCGTTCTGGACAAATTATATGAAGATTGGACAAAAAATATGGACTCTAGAGTGTTAACAAGGTTTTTCTATGATTTGGCCTAGTGACCTACTTATTGATCTAACATGACCCATATACGAACTTGACCTTGCTTTGGTCATGAAGGTTGTTCTGGCCAAATTATATGAAGATTGGACAAAAAATATAAACTCTAGAGTGTTAACAAGGTTTTTCTTTGATTTGACCTAGTGACCTACTTATTGATCCAACACATTCCATATATGAACTTGACTTAGCTTTTGACCTGAACAATGTTCTGGACAAGTTTGATGAAGATATAACAAAAACTGTGGCCTCTAGAGTGTTAACAATGAAAAGTTGACGCACGACGCACGACGCACGACGCACGTCGCACGACGCACGACGCACGACGGACAAAGACTGATCACAATAGCTCACTTGAGCACTTTGTGCTCAGGTGAGCTAAAAACAAAAAAAAATAAAAAAAATTCAGGTTCAGATCTGGTGTAACATGAAGCCTCGTGACCTCCATTTTAAAAAGTTCATAATTTTTTATGGTGATATTTTTATCTCCTAACTATCCTGACAGTAGTAGTAACTATAGATAGTTTAATTGACAGGTTTGAAGGTTCTTTTTATCCAAAATTACATAAATTTTCATACTCATTCTAACTTACAGCCATTTTAAAGAGTAGTATGAAAATATCATAATTATTAAGTCAGTTAAAATCATGCCTAAAAACAAGTTAATAAAAGCACTAGCGACAAGAGTAAATGGAGTATTAAGAGAAGTGTTACTCTAAACAGATACACAGAGACATACACACAAACAGAATTATTAATACTAGTTAGTATAGCAAAATACATTAATTACTCACATCAGTTTTTTCTTACTAAAAGTTGACACCCCTGTGAAAACTTGTAATCTATGATGATTACCCGGTATATACAGTACTGAGGCTTACTTAATTTACTAGAGTCGACTCTCGTTAAGTCAAACTCGGATATGTTGAAATTCCGGATAAGTCGAAATAAGTTTTGCGGTCACAATTTTATTCTTATATAAATATACTGGAATTATATGTTTAAGTCGAAATCGTGTAAGTCGAATTTCCGGATGAGTCGAAGTAATTTTTGGGTCCATTGTCATTAAATCATTCTAAATTTGATACACATGAGTCGAACCGGCAAACTTCTTTGATGTCTTAACTGTCACCTGTCACGTTTGTGCATGCATGATTGAGTTCCCTTTGTTGGAATAAACTGAAGTCCTTCCTTTTGTTACCTTTATCCGTGAAGAAAGAAACCCTTTCTTAATCACATGACCATGAATCAATAATCAATAATCAGCATTATTGATCTTTAATTACATCCACGCACCTTTGGTCGATCAGTGTTCACATGTACACACAAACAGTTACCTCCCGCGTGGGTCGTTCAAATTTACAGAATGATTACCTTTGAAGTATGCGAAATGAAAACTTAATACCCAAAGCTTAATATTTTTAGTAAATTATGACGGAACGAGAATCTTTGAAGTGTGGGTGAAAACATGCCTAAAATAACCAAAGCTAAGTGATTAAATTTTAACTGAAAGATCAACAAACGAGTAAGTTACGGTGAAGTTTCTGTTTAGTCTTCCATGCCGAGTTGCCGTCTTCAGGTTTTTCAGTCGAGAATTATTTCATCAATATATATTTTTCATTACATTGTTTAATAGTAAAAACATAAGTTATAAATATTAAAATTATTTATTTTTGTCATTACATTGTTTAATAGTATAAACATAAGTTATAAATATTGAAATAAATAATGATAAAAAACTGCCGATTATGGACCGGAAGTCAACAGTTATGAGAAGTACAACAGAGTTACATCCCATGTCAGGGACTTGCCGATTTTTAAGTCGAACTTCGGATATGTCGAACCACTTTCCACAGACCCAACAAATTTGAGATAACAAGAGTCGACTGTATATTTTATTTAGTTGTTGGTCACAGAGATTTTATCTGTCCTTTGTTTTGAATAATTCAATACGTATCCAAAATGCAACTGAAAATTTCACATTTTTTAAGTTTAACTTGCTTTAAAATATGAACAACCTATACAATCTATTCAAATATATATACATTGTATTAGTACATAAAACCAAAGGGTTCTTACAGAAAAGTAATTACAAAATTGTCACAACTTTTTTCAATTTGTGAGCATAAATGACAAAAAGCTCATCACATACTGATAGGTAAGTCAACAAACAATAATTTTAAAATGAAAATATTAATGTACACTGGTATTAGAAAAAAAGAGGTAGAAAATGTTAAAAGTAATGAATCCCATTTTTTAAGTAACAAAACATTTTCTAATTTCTGTTATTAAATCATTTAAATTTGTTTGTAAATTCCATCAATTTTCAATATACATGTATTCTAATGAAATTCCCTGATTTTTTTCTAGAAATTGCCAAAAATTTCACTAACTTTTCTAGAAATTACCAAAATTTTATTGATTTTTCTAGTAATTGCCAAAATTTCACAAACTTTTCCAGAAATTGCCAAATTTTTTATTAAAAGTTCAAAAAATTGGCAAAAATTCTGATATGTAATCTGATCTGTAAGAACCTTGAGAACACAGAAGCTAGAAGACAAAGTTAGTAAAGCAGAAGTATTAACTACCTTTATATCTTCCTTAGATAATAAAGAAGACATTGACTGATTAGTAATAAGATCTTGTAATGCAGCAGCAGAATAAGCATGAGGCATAGTATGATGGACCGACAGGAATGGTCCGGACGATACACCAACCTCCTGATCTACTGGCCTGTCAGCTGGACCTGGTGCTGAGTTCCTTCGTCGTGATGGTAGAGGACTAGTGTGTGGACTGAGCTGTGGACTTCGCTGAGGACTAGGTATTGGACTGTGTTGTGGGCTGGATTTTGGTGAAGGTATAGGGAATATCTTAAGTACTGGAATGTGCTCAGGTGTGGAATGTGTGCTTGCTGATTTTTCTGTAAAAATATAAAATATTCACAATTTCAATCCATCCATCCGATCTGGACCTTACTAAAACTAAAAAAAGATATGATATTTAAAACTTTTAAAAATATTTCCCAGATTTTATATAGTATTGTACTAGCTAAGAACAAAGTTTTTTTCACCTTTTCTAAAGAAGTCATTATATCAGATAAAACAGCAAGGAGTTGATGTTGTTATCAAAAATAATTAATAAACATAGACTTGTACTCTAGTGGTAATGTAAACTATGTACCGATAACTTTAATTACATCTACAAAACAAAGCTGTATTGAAAAAAAAATCTGACTTTTGATAACTACCTTAATTTTCATGTAGATCAGGCTTTGGTACACTTTCTAACCAAATAGGTGACATAATACATTAAGCTTACATTGGTGTGTGGTTTTCTATATTTAATCAGAACACTGCAAATTACTAATTGCATTTTTTTTTCAATCAAAGAAATAATTCCATTTTTACTCTTTTCTGATTAGACCTTGGTTTCTATAATCACCCTTAAGCTTTTTGTTGTATTAGTAGAGATGCAGATGCCTCTAGTTGTGTGTAAATTGGTATTAATAAAACCAATCAGATTTTTGTTTGCTTGTTAGTCTAGGCATCTAGACATTAAGACAAAGTGTGGTCTGAGTAATATCTTATATAGTTATTCTATATAGAGTATGTACATAACAACAAATGCAGTTTTAGAACATAACAACACAAGATTACTGTGGTTCCAAACATTCTAGTTGTACCTGGTTTTCTGTCTACTCCTGCTCCTGTGCTGTCTTTCCTAAATTTACTGAGTATAATTCCTGCTTTTGATTTTGCAGTTTTCTTCCTGTCTTCTGATTGGTTAATTGGAGGTTTCCATTGCTCTGAAGGCATTGTTCTTACTTTAGCACCTTGTCTATAAATATAAGAATAAATATTTTTATACAATCATGTCAAGCACACAACAAAAATTCAGGTCAATGGTCCACACATTGGTCAACAGGGTACATGTTGAAGTTAAGCTCTGAAAATCAACAAGTTTAATACAATATTAAGTATCAATAGATAAGACCTCTTAATACTTCTATGTTTTAGTTTGAAGATTGGTTGGTTGAATATTGCTTAATGTCGCATCAGCAATTTTTCAGCTATTCGCGACGAGAACTATTTTATTTATCTCTATGGATTAATCTATGAACAATTTCATGTATGCATGTGAAGTGCGAGCGTGTTGTATGGTTTGCCTTGTACTAGCTTGCACTCAGGGCAACTTTAACATGCTAGCTCACAGAGTCAGTATGACACAGACAAGCGTACCACTCCCCCAGTCCATTATACTGACACCAGGTGAACCAGTCAAGGCCGACGACAAGGAAAATTAACTTTCCCACATGTGGTCTGAGCGGGACTCGAACTCACAGCAGTGAGAGACCCTGGATTTGAAGACTGGTGTCTTATCCATTGACCCACCACTGCCTCTTTTAGTTTAAAGAGTAACCACTGTATAGTATACAGGGATTCAAATTAATTTTAAACAATATTTGAAAGTTTGTTAATGACATCAAGCATTTGTTGAGTAACAGATGAAGTCAAATCTTCAACTCTCATTATACCATTCAAATTAAGCTATATTTATTTAAATGAATTCAATCAACTTTGTACAGTACTTACTGAGTACATAGTGTCTTTAACTGACATTCTTCTGTACATTTCTTATGACAAATCATGTTACATGTATCACACTGTACCGCTGCCTTCAACCATATCTGTCACATAAAAAACAACTTAAGAACATATACTTTATTTAAAGAACATTAAAGATAATATAATACATTAAAAGGAAGACACTTGGGCATACCTGCCATATGACATCTGCTCATAAACATCTCTATTTTGCTTGACACTTTAAAATATTCAAACACCCCCGATTTTCAAAATATTTAATTTTCAAATTTTCTCTAAATTCCTAGATACTTGAAATTGAAAATTATATTAAAATCTGTTCTAAAATGAAGAATTTGATACAAATTTAAACCTTAAATCCTAAAGATGCATTACTTTAAACTTGCACTCATGGGATCTAAGGAATACAGATTTTATAGACAGATGGTCTTTATATGAGGCTTTATCTTAGTTGAAGTATGAAACAAAGGAAACCTCATAACTCTGGTGTTAAAAGACAGATGGTCTTTGTAGACAGGTGGTTGCTATGGCAAGTTGTACTGTATTCTGTATTTTAGATTGAGGTTATTGGAATGGGTTTTATAATAGTTGTGCATTTTTTCCACCCATCCCTGAAGTAATGACTTATTATAATTGTAAGAATCTTGACAGGGGCATTAGACACCATTACCCCACTTCCCTCCATTATATTGTGATGAATCAACATTATTAATAGAATTTAAAAAGTAATAAGGAATTTATAACATAAATGACATCATACCTTTCTTCCACAGAAATGACAGTAAGTAGCTGATGTAAAATTTGCCAAAGTAAAATCATGTCTGCCTATTTCCAACCTGTTATGATCAAATCAAAATGTCATTACTATGTATTCTGGTGTAGCATTAGAACAGTCATTTATTTATCCATAGACTTGTGACTAGTTTTAAATCAGTTTCAATATAATGTACAACAAGGTAAAGCTATTTTAAACAAGAAATCCTGCAAATGGGGAATAATGCTACTACCAAATACTGTTACAAAAGTGAAAATTTCAAAGGACCATAACTCTGCCAAAACTGATTGAAATTGAGGCTTAGTTGAGAACTTGACTTCTAGGTCAACTATATAAAGTTACATTCCAAATATGAAGCCATGTCTCAACAAAAAAAAAAAACAAACAAAAAAAGAAAGAAAGAAAAAAATCCAGAAAACTTTCGAGGGCATACAGACAGTCAGAAAACCTATAGTCCCCTTCCAGTTTCATGAGGCGTGAATATATTATACATGTAATTATAATTTCATCCATACAGCAATACAAATTAATAGAAATATGTGTACTGATATTTATAGATATTAAAGTTTAACTAAAATATATGTTGTCCAAAGAAAAGATGAATGTTATGAATATGGTTGATCCAAGCAAAAACTATTTCTAAGGCACTCAAAAGTATAGGAATAAAGCCACAAGTAATATTTGATAAAGCCTCATTATAACCCCCCTCAATATGTTTGCCACCTACCGGTAGTCTATCGCCTAAGGAATTTTCAAGTCCTGTAATCTATTTCTCTTGTTTTTCTTTATAAGCCTCCCTGGATTTATTGCAAAATCGTTTAAAATGGCAAAATCTTATTGAAGAAATGGTGGTAATCAATGCAGGTTTTACTGTATAGTGATCATTCTAAAAGATGCTGTGGGACCATCAATCCTTTATTTTGTAAAATGACCCTACTATTGAGGCCTTAGTGGGCCATATTTCATATTTCATGAATGCAAAAAGGATGATGTTATGGTGTTTAAGAAGAAAGGTTTCGAAAATTGCCCCATCAGAAAAATCTTAGATTGAACACTGTTTTACAATAATCAAACAGTAATGTAACTATACCTTTTAATCTGTATGTCAGGTATACTGGGATCTTGATCTAAGTTTTCTACTTTAATATTTGTGTCTTTCTCTGCCGTCTTTGTCCTGACATGATTATCTTTGTTTAATTCTCTGTGATCTTTACGTGTTAAGTATTTTCTTTCCTTGTCCGAAAACTTTGTAGGATTATGAGTAAAAGCAAGAGTCACTTCCCCATTACAAAGACGCTCTTCTTTACCCTGACAGCCAGCAAAGTTAGATATTTTTGAACGACTGAAAAATAACATGGAATAATTAATTTTTGTGAGTGGGTAAATTTATGAGCTTTAGAAATCAAGGTTTGTAATGAATAAATTCACTGCTTCATACAGTGAGATTGTTTTTTTTAAATTAAGTAATTTTACACTAGATTTTTAATGAGTAGCTAAATCTTGTAAGAACAGTTTATGTCCATTTGAATTTTTCAAATTACCAAGTAGGTTTCCAATTAATTAATCTAATGCTTTTTAAAATAAAATTTTCTTTCCAGAATAAAATCATTATTACTTTGAAACATAAATGACTAAAGGAACAATCACATTCAACTTCAACAGCAAGTTACGAGGGATGTCTTTTGAGCAATGTATATAATTCCCAATAGGGTTCAAAGCGTTTACAGGTCAACACCATCACCAGCCCTGCAGAAATGTTGCACTTGCAGGACAGATAGTGTGGATAAAACATCATGGGATATTTACCTGGCTCCAGCTCTTTGTTCTGGTGGTACAAGACTTATTGTTTGTTGTGTATCACATTGTAATGTCATCAAACATTCTAAAGCTACATCAGTTAATGACAAGGTTTTCTGCAAAATATAACAAAACAATGTCAATTCAGGTACTTACAATGTATAATTACCCCGGATTTACCTAAAGTGTTACCTAATATACAAACAGTTCAATTGCTAATGAATAGAAATTGACAACATAATTGCTTCTTCCATAGGCAGTGTTGTTATAAGTTAATCCTCTTATTTATGAATTTAATAGACAGATGAATTGTTAGTTAGAGAGTCAATTAATCAGTTGAATTATCAGTTAAATTATAAACTTGTTTGCTAAATTATTTTTGAAACTACATCTCGGATTGTGATTTTGATTTTCCACTGATGCTGCATACTGGTCTGCAAATACACATGCACTGAATTAATAAGAGGGGGAGAATGGGTATGTGTGTTTTTTCTTATTGGGAATGATTAGTAGAATCATTTGAATATTCAGGTCCTGCAATCATCACCACTCCTGGGGCCTATTAAAACTCTGTTAAAACAAGAGGCCCATGGGCCTGATACGCTCACCTGATAACTAATGGCTAGCTGATAGATTTAAAGAACACATAAAAACTAAACCCCAATGACTTTTTTCTTTACACCATGATAACCATTGTATCAATACCTACAACATTCTAATATACATGCCTATACAAAAAGTTTATAGTTTTCGAGATAATTAACCCTTTTGGTATTGTTTTGCATCTGTGACCTTGACCTTTGAACCCATGACCTTTTTCTTTACATCAAAATGATCGTTGTACCAATACCTACAACATTCTAATATACAAGCCTATACAAAAAGTTTATAGTTTTCGAATAATTAACCATTTCGATATTGTTTCACATCTGTGACCTTGACCTTTGAACCCATGTCCTTTTTCTATACATCAAAATGATCGTTGTATCGATACCTACAACATTTTAATATACATGCCTATACAAAAAGTTTATAGTTTTCGAGATAATTAAACATTTCCGTATTGTTTCGCATATGTGTGACCTTGACCTTTGAACCCATAACCTTTTTCTATATATCAAAATGATATTTGTATCAATACCTACAACATTCTAAAATACATGCCTATACAAAAAGTTTATAGTTTTCGAGATAATTAACCATTTTGGTATTGTTTTGCATCTGTGACCTTGACCTTTGAACCCATGACCTTTTTCTATACACCAAAATGATCGTTGTATCAATACCTACAACATTCTAATATATATGCCTATACAAAAAGTTTATAGTTTTTGAGATAATTAACCATTTTGGTATTGTTTCGCATCTGTGACCTTGACCTTTGAACCCATGACCTTTTTCTATACATTAAAATGATCGTTGTATCAATACCTACAACATTCTAATATACATGCCTATACAAAAAGTTTATAGTTTTCGAGATAATTAACCATTTCAGTATTGTTTCACATCTGTGACCTTGACCTTTGAACCCATGACCTTTTTCTATACATCAAAATGATAGTTGTATCGATACCTACAACATTCTAATATACATGCCTATACAAAATGTTTATAGTTTTCGAGATAATTAACCATTTCGGTATTGTTTCGCATCTGTGACCTTGGCCTTTGAACCCATGACCTTTTTCTATACATCAAAATGATCGTTGTATCGATGCCTACAACATTCTAATATATATGCCTATACAAAATGTTTATAGTTTTCGAGATAATTAACCATTTCGCTATTGTTTCGAATCTGTGACCTTGACCTTTGAACCCAAGACCTTTTTCTATACATCAAAATGATCGTTGTATCGATACCTACAACATTCTAATATATATGCCTATACAAAATATTTATAGTTTTCGAGATAATTAACCATTTTGGTATTGTTTCGCATCTGTGACATTGACCTTTGAATCCATGACCTTTTTCTATACATCAAAATGATAGTTGTATCGATACCTACAACATTCTAATATACATGCCTATACAAAATGTTTATAGTTTTCGAGATAATTAACCATTTCAGTATTGTTTCACATCTGTGACCTTGACCTTTGAACCTATGACCTTTTTCTATACATCAAAATGATCGTTGTATCAATACCTACAACATTCTAATATACATGCCTATACAAAAAGTTTATAGTTTTCGAGATAATTAACCATTTCAGTATTGTTTCACATCTGTGACCTTGACCTTTGAACCCATGACCTTTTTCTATACATCAAAATGATCGTTGTATCAATACCTACAACATTCTTATATACATGCCTATACAAAAAGTTTATAGTTTTCGAGATAATTAACCATTTCAGTATTGTTTCACAACTGTGACCTTGACCTTTGAACCTATGACCTTTTTCTATACATCAAAATGATCGTTGTATCAATACCTACAACATTCTTATATACATGCCTATACAAAATGTTTATAGTTTTCGAGATAATTAACCATTTCGGTATTGTTTCGCATCTGTGACCTTGATCTTTGAACCCATGACCTTTTTCTATACATCAAAATGATCGTTGTATCGATACCTACAACATTCTAATAAACATGCTTATACAAAAAGTTTATAGTTTTCGAGATAATAATTTTAATCAGAGGTACAAAAAATTAGGTCACAACCTTCACAATCGACCTTGACCTCATTTTGAAGATACTAACAAGAAGATGTCAAAACTGAAAACCCCATGTCATTATCTGGTCAAATAGTCAAGTTATAACAATTTGAAGCTATTTTACGATTTTTTCAAAATTAAACGCAAAAACGCGTAACCTATTTTTTATCCGAATTTCACAAAATGAACAAACTATAGGCTTAAGACCCTAGAGAAGCCAAATATCACATCAGATTTTTTCTCCAATTAGTACTTTCGGAGAAGAAGATTTTTAAAGATTTTTGCACCCCTAGGTCACCTTGACCTAGTTATGGTAGCCATAGCAACGCCACGAACAAATCTGAATTGCACCAGCCCATATATACTTCTGACAAAGTTTCATTAAAAACTGTCCACTAGTTTCAGAGGAGAAGTCGAAAATAGGTGTTAACGACGCACACACGCACGCACGCACACACGCACACACGCACGCACATACACACGCTGCGCTATGCCATAAGCTCACATGACCTTCGGTCAGGTGAGCTAAAAATTGGTTAAAAATTTTGATGTTCATATATTTGGAACATGGAAATATTATCATAAAGCAACAGAAAGTACTTTAACCACACTGTAAGCTGTTGGACACCATTTTTTACTTTATTTAAAGTGGTGGATCTGGTTGTTTTCAGATACATTTAATTTCAGATACAACTTTATTTTGAGTTTTAATCTGGGGTCAGTTGTTTGAAGCCTGATTAATTTTGGTCACATTATTTAGTGGTTCAATTTATGAATACATATACATGTATAGCAAATCACTAACGACAAATCAATGTCATTATTTATTTGATGACAATACCACCTGAATAAATATATGTGATGAAATTATTTGTGCATTAAAGTGTAATCCAAACAGTGAAAAATCTCTATCGTGTTTATAAAAAAAGCTCTCCATAAAATGAATTTTGCTGATTTTTCAAAAATAAAAGAACTACCTAATTGTGTATACTATGAATTAATAACTAATAATAATAAGTAACTAATAAGTACATTTTGTACTGTACACCTAAATAGAATTCTTAAATTTTCCTCCCATCAATCTTGACCGACAATTTTAGTTTGCTTTATGTTCTCTTTACTTACTACATTTTGTACATCACAATGTTTATTTGTGATACTAAAAAAATGGAAGTTGCCTAACATGAATAATTTGTAAATTTTAATAATAAAAATATAATACAACAATAATAAAAAACCAATGAACACCAGGGTGCACAAGTCGAGTTGCAAGTTCATATTCTACGTGATGTGCGATTCACATACCAAATATCAATTTAATATCTGTGAGCGTTTTGAAAAAAAAACCTTTGGAAAACTGCTATTTTTAAGCAGCCGGCATTTTGAAAAACTTTTGTAAAACTAAACTAGTACTGAAGGTGTAATATATGCAAGTTAGTATTTTTCTGTGAAATAAAACATCTTATTAATTCAGTGCATGTGTATTTGCAGACCAGTATGCAGCATCAGTGGAAAATCAAAATCACAAATCTTAGATGTAGTTTCAAAAATAATTTAGCAAACAAGTTTATAATTTAACTGATAATTCAACTGGTCAATTAACTCTCTGACTAACAATTCATCAATCCATTGGATTCATAAATAAGAGGATTAACTTATAACAAAACTACCTAAGGAAGAAGCAATTATGTTGTCAATTTCTATTCATTGGCAATTCAATTGCTTGTATATTAAGTAACCCTTTGGGTAAATCTGGGGTAAATGATTTGTGAAAAGTAAAACAATACTTATCACAAGAACTCAAGCCGATTCACCATTCGTACGTCAGATGTCTTTTTCACAGTTAAATAATTTTTTCCCTCCAGGTACTCTGGTTTCCTCAACCATTCTTCACCCCCACTCAAGCAATATCCATTACATTATTGGTTGAATGTTTGACCTCTGACCCGCATGTATTATTTAACTTTGTGTCACTGAATTCAACTGGTAGACAGAACATCCAAGATAGTACTAAAGAAGACAGAAGTATGCCAACAAAAGCTTTAAGCTTACAAAGATGTTGATGGGTAGTAAGATAGTAAGACAGGGTTCGTACAGAAACTTGGACTCCAAATTTATGGACTTTTTAGGATCTTTTCAGGGTCTTATTTGAAAATTTAAGGCCTAATCAGAGGAACAACTTCAGCAAAAACATATTGGTGCAAAGGCAATTAAATCAATAAAACAATTATATACGTGTCCATAGTAACGACACTTGAAGTGGAGGTTGAAGTTGGGCATTCAGTTGGGTGTTCAGTTGGGCCAGGTACCTTTAAATTGCCCATTTCAATGTATCCATTAATTATTTATTTATATCAGTCTATTTGCAACCACTTAATATCAAAATACAGACTCCCAACTGGCCTTTTAGGGTTTCAGGATAATTTCAAGGGCTTTTCAGGGTCAAACTTGTTTTTAGGGTCTTTTTAGGGCAAACCTCAAAATTTAAGGACTTTTCCAGGCCTGTACGAACCCTGTAAGAATTTGTTTAAAACAAATTGAAGCATTTGAACTTACATGTCCCATGAGGATTTCTTTACCAGGTTTTACAACTCTTTCATGTTTGTCTAATTTTTCTGGACTTCTACACCAGACACAAACATTTAAATACTTATGATCCTCATCTACATCAAATGTAAACTTCTGATTCCATACTGGATTCTGTTAGGAAGGAAAATATTTTTTAAGGTTTTATCAAACAATAAAGGTTCCATGGAAGTGTTCATTAATTTTGAGAACTAGTCAATCTTTTATTTTTTAAATTAATTTAAACATAACTAGGGTATATGATTTACAAAGGCTATACAAACAACCATCTTCCTTGTGTGGACATTCAGTGAAAATTAATATTAGATATAGAAACAGACACATAAACTGACACAGCTAAGTATACCTGAATAAAAGAATAAAAGAATCAATTTGGATATATCTGTGTAAGATAAAGAAATTTTAACCTGAGGAGATGTTGTTTTTAATCCAGAATGAATCATCCAAGTCATTAATCTATCAAATTAAAATGGTACAAAGACATTTAATCATTACTGTAACTCGAAGGTGTATGGTATACCATGGTATATTATACATTTATTGCCTGAAAACATCATTCCTTCTCTGATTCATTGCTTTTTCTTTTATCAGAACTCATCGGAGACAAACGCTAGAATGTCGTGACCAATTCTCCATGGATGACGTCATATCATTGTGACGTCATGGTGTGTTCCGAAGAGGTGGGATATGATGTTTTCAGAGGGATACACAATGTTTTCTCCACCCTGATCACATGATTCAACGATTCACTCAAATTACAGATAGTATAGCATTTTTCTATAATAAATCGTGGTATTTAACAAACATACCTGACAAGATATAACTTCTCTTGTTCTTTTCATATCACAGACATCTTCCTCATCAGATAAAGATTCTACATCGCTATGGAAACCATTTTCTGTTTTATCCTCAGGTAACTGTAATGTAATTATAGTAAAGGCAGGTTAAGAATACATATCCAACAAATTCTATTATCTTTCCTCTTCATAATGCTTATCTTTCCTCTTCATAATGCTCAAAAACACGTCAATATGACATGGAAAACAGAAATATAGAAATCAACTAAACCCCGAGTACATTAGTCACTGTAACATGAACATCAGTCCTCTGCAGGTAATGCCGTAAAAGAACTTACTGATCCAATGTGGTAATCAGTGTAGCATTAAGAGACTGTCCATAAGATGTGAAGCCAAAAATTTACTTTAATTATAAATTTACAGTGAAAATAAAATAAGATCTTGCATTATCTTTATGACACCATGATGATGTTATAACTTCTTCATTTCAATTTGGTAAACTTTTTATACAGGAGGTCTTGGTGGCTGAGTGGTCAGAAGCTTGTATTTATGGATCACAGTGGGTCTCATTGCCTCCACTCTCCAGTCAGGAGAAAGTTTCTCAGTTTGTTTAAAGATCTGGCACTCTGGTTTCTTTCACCATTCCTGAACTGAAACTAGCTGTACTGATATAAGTGAAAGATTATTGAATGGGGCATAAAACACAATTACTCCACTCTATCCCACTCTTTTATACATGTGTTACTTTATTTATTGAAAATACAAAAAGAAAATCATAGATGATGTTTTTTCTCACACCTGTGACATGGAAATCCCGCGTTTTTACCCATGTGGGATTTCCTTGTCTCACCCTAGGGTTGAGACAGGCTACACGCTGAATTTACCGCGTAGTTAAACCTGCTCTGGATTTATCGTTAAGAGGCCTTAAAAAGTTGGGAAAGGTTCCGAAGTCAACCAACACTTTCTCAACGTCACAATCACTTACACACGCTTAATTGATGACGTCATAATCATTTTATGTGAGAACGTCAACAAAAATCGATTACGTCATTTTCAGCAGGCACGGATGATGACATGAAAACTGAACATTTGAGGCAATTTTTTGTTTACAAATCATGTTTCATGCTGCAAATGTGTGAGAAAAAGAATCCTACACCAGTAACAGGGTAAGACAGAGATATCTCTGTCTTACCCTGTTACCGGTGTAAGATTCTATTAATATTTACCCTAATTAGACTAGTATCACTATGAGCTCTCTGTCGTGATTTGTCAGGTAGATGTTTGGGCGATGATGACGCTGACTGAGACTTATCATCTATGTCTCTGTAAGAACTATTTTTTCTCATAGGTATTGGGTTTGATACTGAATGTTTGATCATGTTCTGTGACGCCGTCTGAGCTGCCTCAGTCTGACTTTTTGTTTTCCGTTGTAGTAATGCCTTCCCCGTGTTTACGACAGACATAAGCCTTTTCTGAGGACTTCTGTCATTAGCTGGCTGGTTTTCTTTAATCTCTCGGACCTGTTTCACTTCTGTATCACATTGTTTTAAACTTATATTGACAAAATCATCTCCATGTTCACATTTATCATCTTTCTCAAAGCCTTCAAAATCCTATAAATAGAAAAATTTATATGCATATTTACATGTGGTTTTTATCAAATCTCCTAAAAGTAAACTTAAAGAAAATAACAGTTTCTTTTTTTTTTGGAAACAAGACAAATATATAACTGCAACAATGATTGAAAATTGTTTTTATCATATAATAAAAATATACCCTCCAACCGGTATTAAGTGAATTTACTAGACTTTGAATGTATACCAGTACTTGATAAAATTATACCTTTCAACCAATATTAAATGAATTAACTAGACAGACTTTTTACACTGAAATTTTAACATGACTTTGAGTGGTATAAATAAGCCTTCACATCCATAAAATATAATATGAATTAGTACAGAATGATACTTATAATACGGTACATGTACAACATAACAATTACAGTATAAGCTTGAAGTTTTACAATTTTTTTTCATGCATCTATTTTAAATAAACAATGTTACCTTGAGACTCAATGTTTCTTCACTAAACTGTGGTTCTTTATGTCCTGCTTTTGATTTTGGTCGTTCTACACGAATGTTAAATCTACAAAATAATATGTTAACAATGTCATTAAAATATTATATTTAGTACATAAATATAGATTGTTATATACAAGTTGAAGTACACTAGCTATCTTATTGATTTATATTTTCATCATGTATTCAACAACAGACATGTTGTTTTTACTGACATAGAAAGAGAACTGCATGAGGAGGAACAGTAGGAATATATCCGAAATATTACGGTCCGATTGAGGGAAGCATGGGATTCAACCTACCTTTCTCCAGCATTTTTAAATAGTTTTTTAGCTTGTTTCATAGATGTAACTCTGGATGTACCAACACTGACTATAATATCACCCTACAAAATAAATATTAATAATGTTTACACTATGAATGTATTGAAGTAGATTGTACTTTATCTGCTGTACACACTGTATTCTCTATACTATAAATACAAATTTTTCTTTGCATCAGTTAATTTCCACAAGAATAGCCATTTCAAGTTATTTTCATACTGCTACCCTTACTTTTGTGTTATTGAATGACAGTCAGTGCAAAAAAGTGAATCATATTAAAATTAAATATTCACAGTTTCATTTTTACATTTTGTTAGTCTCACATAAATTTTGCATAAGTCGAATGAATGAATGGTAAGATAACCCTTGACATCATCCTTGACCCTTGACACCATCCCATCCCTGACCTATTTTTTAAGATCAGCCTGACCAGCAACAACATTCTAGATTATAGTAATAACACTTGACCCTTGACACCATCCTTGACCTACCTTTTTAAGATCAGCCTGACCAGCAGGTGAGTCTGGGGTAACTTCATCTACTACAACAGCATCCTCATACTTCTCTAGGATAAAATCCTAAAACCAATACAAAATGTCTTATTAAAATGTGCCTGGTACCAAGCTGTGGTATTTTTTTTGTTTTTTTTTGTTTTTGTTGTTGTTGTGCTATGAGAAAATATTTGCTTTTACTGCTTTAATTTTAGCCAGTTTCTAATGGCCAGAATATATCATCCCTTAGATGTGCCCAATTGCCATACATTTTAGGATTTCTTTAGGTATTAATTTTTCTTAATATGCATTTGATGAACAAACAAAAACAGTGTATTTGTAATTTAAGAAGTACAAAAACCCATTTTCGAATTTAAAGCATTAAAATAACTGAAAACATCACAAAAAACAAAATGCTTGCTTAATTTAAAACGTGATGTACAGTTCACAAGCATACCATGTGATCAATGGTCTGAAAATGACAGCATCATTTTTGTCAGACTAGTCTAACACATAATCTGCAATTAGACTGCATGTGATATCCCATGATGTTTGTGCAGAGCAATTATTTTCATTGTGTATAGAATCATGAGTTGATATTTTCCTGTAAAAACATTATCCATGAAAGTTGTGATATATATGTCATCCACATTGATCGATACAAATGTTAAGATATAATAATCATGTGGTATGATGGTTTATTTCTGAAGTATTACCTCTTTAAATGTCATTCCTATAGATGCTGATTGTCCTTTTATTATCTCTATATCAAATACTACCCATACTTTCTTCCTTATCTCAATTAATTCTAACCAGGGTAATGTATCTATAAATAGAAGAAAATATATAAATACATGTAGTACCTGCTTTATAAAACTAAACAAACACTCAATATAGAAGTTAGTTGAGAGCCCTGCAGGGTATAATGAAAAGACATTTATTTTATAAAATGTTTGCCTGTCTTTAACTTTGGTAAACTAAATATAGTAATGACTCTACCTATATAATTATGTATTTAAATAGCTTTAATAGCTTACATTGAGAGTTACCGGCCTTTCATGGTGAACCAATTCGTGTTTTTCTTTAATTGAATGTAAATAACAAGCAAATTCAGTGAATTAGGATCACCCGCCAGCAGGTTCTTTTCTTGTGAATTGCACTTCAATGGGCCATAACGCTGAGGTAAATGAGCAAACCAAATTGGGTTAATGATATGCGCATCTCCTATCTAAGTTGATACTTTGCACCAAGTTTCGTGAAATAGCACTGCATAGTTTTGTAGAATTAGTGCAGACAATAATTTTGGACAGATGAAAGGACAGGAGAAAGGAAACTTGAATTTAATATCTCCCTCTTACTTCCAAAGGTGTGGGATAATAATATTGCGTCCACATCATTGTAACCATTGCACTAGTTGAATTTAATCAACGTACTATAGCTATCCTCAAGTATGTATGAATTCCTGAAAGTAAAGTTTCACCTACCTACAGATAATGTACAGTAGATAGAAGAGTCTGATGGCATTGCTTTAAGTCTACTGCATTCCATGACTATGACCTCAAGTTGACCTTGACCTAATTTCTTTCCATGGAGATAAATATCATTGGCTGGTTCAAATGGTATATACTTGTCAAAAAATGGTTTATATCTAAACTTATAGTTAGGTAAAGTATGCCGCTTTCTAACAACTCTTTTTATCTACAAATACAAAAATCAAGAATTATTTTAAATGTTTTTAAACCTCGCTATAACCATTGAAGTGAGGCAATGGAATAATAAACACATTTTTTATCATATTTCCATTATTACTTATTTATCTTATTTTATACACAGTAGGAATGATCCAGCATCATTTGGAAATCATGCCAATTAGGTCTTTATGAAATAAATACATAATAAAAAACAAATTTACAGAAAAGGGTGAAGTGGCATTATGGAGTTTAATATCCAGTCAAGATCTTTTTCACTTACATTGAGATAGTCAGTTTAGGGATGGTGGACGAAATTAGCGCCCGTAGAAAATCACCAACCTTTGGGAAGCAAACTGACAAACTTTTTCACACTAGGATCTATCCCGAATGGGATTAAAACTTAGGTAGTGGGAGGCGCTATGATCTGTAAGCGTATGTCACCACCAATGTTCCAAATTTACAGAAAGAAAAAATATGTAAATTATTAGAAAATAGTAAACATTTTAAATTTTTTTCCTACTCAATGTAATATTGTCAAACTGTTAACACAATGTATTGCCTTCAGTTGATAAAATACAAATTGACCTCATCACCATTCTATAATTGTTTAGTATTGCCTGATGTTTAATGATGTTACCTGATTTATAATAAGTGAGGTTATCTGTGGTAAAGGCCGAGTTCCAAATCGAGACTCCACTGTAAAATCCATCTGAGGTTCCTGTGGAAATATGTCAACATTCACATAACTTGACTCAACTGACAACAGCAATTTCCTTAATGGCAAACATGTAAAAGCATAACTCCAAACATCATTTCTTGAAAGAAAGTATTGACATTTCCTTTCTGGAAAGACACATTTAAATGCAATGTGCTTTTGGACTTCAAAATACTGTGACGATAAGTGAGGTGACAAAGTTATTGATGGGCATTACAAGCAGGTTCTACTGTACTTCAAAACTTGATTCATAAAATATTAGGAATCTAACTGTGAGGTCTATTTTGATGACTGAAGACTTGAAAGTTCTTCAAATGTTTGTTGAGAAATTTATAAACAATTAAAGTACTGCTTCCTTTTAGTTTTGGCTCAAGGAAATCTAAATTTAAGTCCTAAAAATTTAAAAAAAAAAAAAAAAACTTTTACAAAAAAGATACTGCAATAAATTCTTATTTTTAGATATATTCAGTACCCTCAAAATCTCCTCGTCTTTGGTATTTATCAGATAAGCTCAAAGAGCAGCATTATATAAATGTTACTTTATCAAAAACTTACCTCAAGAAATAAGAAAGACCAATGGGTGTAAGGCTGTCTGGTAAATCGTAATCTAGCTGATCCACGGAGGTTAGTAACTAACACAGATAAATATGTACATTTACCAAACACTAGATCTATATCAACAGATAACTGGAAGCCGCCACTGTAGTCCAGATCTACAACTACATCTACCTCCTGTAGTAGACAAAATAAAATTATATTTAATAATATCAGTGATAAGAAATTGTGTTCAATGTTCTCGTTTGCATTTCAAAGGCAGAATATGTGAGAACTAAGATAATGATTACCATGGCGTCAAGCCTATGATTGATTTATTGATGGAATGGGGTTTTCCATCCCAGTCAAGAATATTTCACTTATATCAATAGTCACCAGCTACAGGTGATGTGGCAGAAATTTTACCTTTGCAGTATACTCAGGACAATATGCATGCCTACCAATACATGGGGTATTGTTTTTTTAAGGTCTGTTTGTAGGACCAAAGTTGGTTGTCATGAAATAATGTAATAATATGTCTTGTTAAAGGACACGTCAAAGAGCCTGTCTGGGGCTAAAAAAATGCAAGTTATGGCATACCTAAATGACCAGTCTGCATTCTCATTTAGTCACACATCTTTACACATGTAAATAAACACATCTTTACACTAAGTTTCCACATATTAAATAAAGTCAAATTTCCATACTTTGAGAAATTATAGTCTTATAATATATTTTTTCACAAATTTGCTAAAATAGGTTATCTTTGTAAGAATTTTCAGAGAAATTATTAGGCAATGGTGACTTTGGCTACCAGGAATGGGAACATAATTCACATATGTATACAAACCTCTATTGTATCTTTTTCCACAACAACATTATGTACAGCTACAGACTTTATCACAGGGAATGTATTACCAAGGCTGAATTCTCTTACCTGTAACAGAAAATATAGAAAACAATTGGTTGATCAAGACACAATAATGGGCTATTACTGCCAATCTCAATGTTGAAATAACTTGTAAACAGGTGCAAAATGTCAGTTTAATAAAAAGGTTGTTATAACATAAGATGTTGTACAATGTACACAATGGTACAAACATATGTACATTACAGTAAAGCCTCATTATAATGCACCTCAATAACTTTGCCACCTCGCTTATCCTCACACCATTTCTTAGTAAAAAAAAATCCATTTCTTTTAAATTTTTCTTTGAGTCTCCTTCAATTTAACCCCAACCCCGTTATGGACACCAAAAAATTACTCTGAATAAATGATTGGCAATGAATCAAGGTTTTACTTCATCTACTTTTTCTAAAATTCCAATACTTATGGAACTTTCAATATTCATAAATGATTATAAACTTGACACCGATTCATATTTGATATTTCAGTACCTATGTACCATACTTACCGAAATCTGGTCAATAACTTTTCCTGTTGTTGTGTTTGTCAACAGTTCTGAAAATTCAACATTCATCTTCTTCACAGCCCATCTGTCAATGAGAAAATATATAAGTATGTGATTATTTGATGTTATATAACTCATCTTAATGTTCATTGTTGGTATGGAAGGACATTCTTGTTCATTCTATGGGTTTTAATAGGAAGTTTTATATACCATAGTATATTAAAGCAGGGGTTCAAAATTATGTTTTGTAATGGAAGGTCCAGGACCTTTTGCCTTTATTTTTGGCAGGTCCCACATAAAGTTTTGAAAGTCCAATATCAACATTGAAAGATCCATGTGCAATTATGTAATTATATTGAAAAAGTAGAATTATTCTGGTAACCAGAGGCTCAGTGTGGCTGAGCCTGTATCGCTCACCTGACTAAAATGCTTTTAAAGCAAATTTGTATTCCAGTGATGAAAAAATGCACTGTTTATATCAGACAGAATGGCTAAGGAAATCACTGTAGAACTATATGTACCATTCACAGTTTTTTCAATCTGATTAAAATCACATATCTCACTTGCTCCCCCATTTTTGGGAGTGGGAGATCTGAGGAAACACCGTTTAGGGGCATATGTGAATGACCCATTGTCGTAACAATTATTGTCCAATGAAATTTCAGCTTCCGAGATTTTGAAAGTGTTATGCCTTTATTGTAAATGAAACGCGCAATTTGAATTTGTCAATCTACGTAAAGGACCTTCCATACATCATTCCCATAAAGTTTGGTTCAATTTGCTTCAGTAGCTTTAGAGGAGATAGCAAATATATGCTATTCCCATAGGGTTAAACTATGTTCTGTGCTGGCAGCCATCTTTTTTGGTGGATCAAAAAAATGTCCACAATCTACGTAAAGGACCTTTCATACATCATTCCTGTAAAGTTTGGTTCAAATTGCTTCAGTAGCTTCAGAGGAAATAGCAAATATATGCTTTTCCCATAGGGTCCAATGTTAAAATATGTTCTGTATTACGGCCATGTTTTAGGCGGATCTGAAAAATTTCGGCAATCTAAGTAAAGAACCATCCATACATCATTCTTGTAAAGTTTGATTCAATTTGCTTTCGTAGCTTCAAAGGAAATAGCAAATATATGCTTTTCCCATAGGGTCCAATGTGAAACAATGTTCTCCACTGGCAGCCATGTTTTATGGCAGATCAGGAAAATTTTGGCAATCTATGTAAAGGACCTTCTATACATCATTCCTTTTAAGTTTGGTTCAATTTGCTTCAGTCACCTTTGAGGACATAGTCAAAAATGCATTTTTCCCATAGGGTCCAATGTTAAACTATCTTTTGCATTGACAGCCATGTTTTTTGGCAGATCAGAAAAATTTTGACAATCTATGTAAAGGACCTTCTATACATCATTCCTGTAAAGTTTGGTTCAATTTGCTTCACTAGCTTCAGAGGAGATAGCATATATGCTTTTCCCATAGGGTCCCATGTGAAACTATGTTCTCCGCTGGCAGCCATGTTTTTTGGCGGATCAGAAAAATTTTGGAGATCTATGTAAAGGATCTTCTATACATCATTCCTGTAAAGTTTGGTTAAATTCGCTTCAGTCATTTCTGAGGACATAGTCAAAAATGCGTTTTTCCTAAAGGGTCCAATGATAAACTATCTTTTGCACTGGCAGCCATGTTTTTTGGCCAATCAGGAAAATTTTGGCAATATATGTAAAGGACCTTCTATACATCATTCCTGTAAAGTTTGGTTCAATTTGCTTCACAAGCTTCAGAGGAAATAGCATATATATGCATTTCCCATAGGGCCCAATGTTAAACTATCTTCTGCGCTGGCGGCCATGTTTTTCGGTGGATCAGAAATATTTTGGAGATCTATGTAAAGGATCTTCTATACATCATTCCTGTAAAGTTTGGTTAAATTCGCTTCAGTCATTTCTGAGGAGATAGCCAAAATGCGTTTTTCCCATAGGGTCCCATGTTAAACTATCTTTTGCGCTGGCAGCCATGTTTTTAGGCGGATCAGAAAAATTTCGTCAATCTTTGCAAACGACCTTCCATACATCATTCCTATAAAGTTTAATTGAATTCGCTTCAGTCGTTTCAGAGGAGATAGCTAAAATGTGCGTTTTCCCATAGGGCCCAATGTTAAACTTTGTTTGGCCCTGGCAGCCATTTTTTTTTGGCGGATCAGAAAAATTTGGGCAATCTTAGTAAATGACCTTACATACATTATTCCTGTAAAGTTTGGTTCAAATTGGCTCAACGGTTTCAAAGAAGATAGCAAATATATGCTTTTCCCATAGGGTCCAATGTTAAACTATCTTCTGCACTGGCGGCCATGTTTTTTGACGGATCAGAAAAATTTGGGCAATCTTAGTAAATGACCTTACATACATTATTCCTGTAAAGTTTGGTTCAAATTGGCTCAACGGTTTCAAAGAAGATAGCAAATATATGCTTTTCCCATAGGGCCCAATGTTAAACTATCTTCTGCGCTGGCGGCCATGTTTTTTGGTGGATCAGAAATATTTCGGCAAACTATGTAAAGGACCTCCAATACATCATTCCTCTGAAGTTTGGTTAAGTTTGCAACAGTAGTTTCAGAGGAGATAGCCAAAATGTGTTTTTCCCATAGGGTCCAATGTTAAACTATGTTCCCCGCTGGCAGCCATGTTTTTAGGCGGATCAGAAAAATTTCGGCAATCTTTGCAAACGACCTTCCATACATCATTCCTATAAAGTTTAATTGAATTCGCTTCAGTCGTTTCAGAGGAGATAGCTAAAATGTGCGTTTTCCCATAGGGCCCAATGTTAAACTTTGTTTGGCCCTGGCGGGCCATTTTTTTTTTTGGGCGGATCAGAAAAATTTGGGCAATCTTAGTAAATGACCTTACATACATATTCCCTGTAAAGTTTGGTTCAAATTGGTCAACGGTTTCAAAGAAGATAGCAAATATATTGCTTTTCCCATAGGGTCCAATGTTAAAACTATCTTCTGCACTGGCGGCCATGTTTTTTTGACGGATCAGAAAAATTTTGGCAATCTAAGTAAAGGACCTTCCTTACACCATTCCTGTGAAGTTTGGTAAAATTTGCTTCAGTCATTTATGAGGAAATAGTCAAAAATGCATTTTTCCCATAGGGTCCAATGTTAAACTATCTTCCTGCACCGGCAGCCATGTTTTTGGCAGATCAAAAAAATTTCGGCAATCTAAGTAAAGACCTTCCATACATCATTCCTGTAAAGTTGGGGGTTAAAATTGGTTCAGGGGGTTTTCAGAGGAGATAGCCAAAATGTGAAAAGTTTACAGACGGACTGACTGACTGACTGACGGACTGACGGACGACGGACGCCGAGTGATGGCAAAAGCTCATGGCCTTTAGGCCAGGTGAGCTAAAAATGGCAGGTTCAGCGGACTTTTAACAATTTAAATATCAGGACCCAGGGAATTTTGAACCCCTGTAAAGTATATAATTATTATGTGTTTAACAGCAGTCATAGACACTACAGCAATCTAAAATCAAGAAAATATACTTTGGTTCTACTAAGAAGTATAAACTATTCAAACTTACTTATACCTTATACAGAATAAAATACATGTACAGATTCTTTTGTGAAAATATCAATATACTTCACATCAAATGACCTATGTTTCTAAAACAATTAATTATTAGTAACCAAATTTGAAGATTTCAAAATACATTTCACAAATTTGCTAAAAAGTAAATTAAGTTACTGGTACTTTTTGAAAGAATTTCTCTAAATCAGTGGCCAATGGCAATTCTGGCTACCAGGAATGAAAACACAGTATGTTTAGTTTTTGGGGCTAAGCTGCTTTGTTTTTCTCTATTTTTCAGTAACATGACTATAACTCCTGTCTAAGAAATTTGGTATCCTTCAGTCTTTAAACAGAAATTGGCATATAAGGTTTAATGATAAACAACTTTCCTTTTTCCCAATCTGTTCTGGATCTTTTGTTAACTTCAACAGTTCCTGAAAATATGAGATAAAATTAACTTCTAGTACGAGTGAAAAAATGACAACTTCTAAGTCTAGTGTCTCCAAACCTCAGTACTGATCATCATTCAATTGTTCAAAGTGTGATTTACTTTATGTTTTTCTTTTATGCCACAAAATTCATTTTATGTGGGTGTTTGCAATGGTAAAGCCTGTCTATAGGTAACATATGTATAGGTGAAATACAGAAATGGTGTCCAACTCATTTTTCAATTTCATTTCATTTGATTCTTGTCTTGGTCCATTCTCCGGTATGTAAGGTCAGATTGTAGACTAAAAGTCTCCAAGACTTATACTGGTAAGTTTGCTGAATTTAACTAGTTATGTTGTTTCCGGTTACGATTATGCTGACCTTTATTAAAATCACTTACTTGTTGTTTGCATTTAAGTTGTTATTTTGTTTTTAAGAGCCTGTAATATTGTCCATATAATTTTTTACATTTCAGTGGCACTCAATCTAACAGATTTAAAACTTACGAATCGCACATGCATATATGACACTATGAAGGGAGATAATCTGACTAATGTAAATGTAACATGGAAAAAGACAGAATGACATTTCTATGAGCCGATGTTACATCACGTTTCGGCAACCTATTATAATGTCTGGTAAATAAGACCAATTGTTAACGATAACCATGAAGCTTTGCTAGTCATAGACAGTGCCTACAATCATAATATTATATACCTGTGGTAGTACAAAGCGAGGGAACTGTTGTTTTGGTCTGACTGGCTGGAGAGTCTGGTGTGACAAATATTTTCTGAATATCAAATATTGTAATAACAGTGTGACAGCTATCCCCAGGATGAAGGAACAGATTACTGCTGCATCTAGCATGGTGTCAGACTATAAAAACTCCAGGGTCAGCATTCTGTGATGGATGATTAATCAGGCACATACGTGTGAAAATGACAGAAAGGGTTATGCCAACATTCGTTGTTTACAAACAACAAGGCTGTTTGCTTGGGATTTCCTTGTCTGTGACTCTGTAACAAACGCCATCTTTAAATGTCTGAGATATTTTTCAATCGTTTAAGTCTCCTTAGAATTGTGTGTGTGACATATCTTAAATAATTTGTTATGTTTTCGTGCCGTTTCATATCATTCTTTAGTTTTCCAATATTTTGTGTTAAAAAGGAGAGCAGTCCATAAGGGAGGTAATAAAACGTATCTTAAATTATATATACCCATTTTAAATGCATCCATCTTGGTCAAAACTTTAATCTAACATCCGCCGCGATTGATTGATTGATTGATTGATTGATTGATTCTGAGTTACTGATGAAAGAAATTGACGTTACGAATAAAAAAAAACGCCATTCACGGGAAAAAATGAAGATAAGACTTGTTCCGACTACTAGTAGCTTCTTTTTTCAATGCAGTGTCAAATGTTTTTTCCAGAATTGCTAATGCGGTACAAGACAAATGTACATGTAATAAGCTTAAAATATCTTTTTGGTACATACTTTCGAACTGACCTTTAGATTATCTAGTGAGTTGTCACCCGTGATTCTGTCTAGGATTTTGCTGAACTGATTATTGCTTGCAGAGTTTCTTAATTAAGTTTTTACAGCCACTACGGTCACGAGTGCAGTTCGTAGAGTGCTCCCTCCCTATGTGGGAGGTCTAACCAAGACTTGAAAATAGGTAGTGCATGTATATGACTGTTATTTCAGCACTCGGCATATAGAAATGAAAGTCACGGGGTCCTTCGGAAGAGACCTTAAAAACCGATACCCCGTGCCACGCCTGTCGTAGCGCGTAAAAGAACCCTTCTTGCACATTGGCCTGAGCGCACTGCAAAGGTAAAAACTTCTACCACTTCGCCTACAATATATAGCTGGTGGGATCTCTATATAAGTGAAATATTCTTGACTGGGATGTAAACCCCCATTTAATCAATTAAAGTATAAGGGTTTTTTTATAGCAATGATAACCGGTTCATTACACTTGCCACACTGGGACAAGCCTGCATAAAACTGTTACTAACAACAAAACGGACATTAGACCTATGGCATGGTATCTGCTTGTCAGTGCGAGTATGTATGTGTCTTGTTGGTGAAAGTTTTTTAAGAAACGCAGATGTTATGTATGTGTGTGTTTATTATATGGAGTCCAGGACTACCGGTGTAAGTAAGCGGAATGACTGGAACATCCATTCTACAAGGCATAAAGCACATCACTGTACATATATTGTCATTAAAATTTCACGGGTGACCGTCCAAAGTCCGGAGTTTTGTATCCAATGGCCATGTATGGGTATGTCTTTTATTGTCTTGCCTGTCTGTTTCAATCATTACCGAGCAACCATTGTTCCGTAATTTTCGTTACATTAGGTATATTGCCAACACATAAAAGAGAAGGGAGGCAACTCTGGAAGGCTTAAATGATAAATTTATTATTCACACGCCTTGTTGCTGTATCTATACTGATACTAAAATTATATTTTTTTGTAAAGGAAGTAATGTTCAACATTTACACGCTACAAAACATGTTATAACATTGCAGGGTGTATAATAATGGTCTTGGTCTAACAGAAATGCTTCAATTTTGCCATTTTACATCGGTGTCTCTGACAGTGTCCGTCCTAAGTCGGGAGTTATATAGTCATTGGTCTCTCTCTTGTCTCCTCTTATTATCTTATTTCATCTGCGTATTTTTGTGTATTGTTCTTACGTTATTTGCGACCAAGTACATGTTTACAGCTACTTTTGGTCAATTTATTTGATTTCATGTAAAATCATCAGTTTTTTTTTACACAGACTGTTAAGAACTTGTTGACGTCATCTGAAAATAGACTAAATAATATGCAAAAATATTTTACTAACAAGTGACTGAGTAGAAATTACTTAACAAACTGATTCCTTAATTAACAAAAAACTTCATTTATAAATTAAACGGAAATTACTAGAGACATGTGTTGTTAAACATGTTAAACCTCGCCTGATTACTACACATTGAAAATGCATGTATTAAATTTTTGCTACATGAAATTGTTATAAACCAATCAATTCAAAGCACAAATTAAACAAATAGAATAAAAGCACTTATTGTTTGTCTCAAGTTAGTAAATACCAGGAACTGTTATTTTTTCGTGACGTTTGCAGCCTTAACGACACAGGAGAATAAACCATTGGAAAATAAAACGTCAGGATAGAGGAAACCCGAATTTTGCATTGCTGGGTTATGGGGGTGGTCTTAAATCAAAATACACAGTGAATACAATACAATACAAATACAATACAATACAATACAATACAATACAATACAATACAATACAATACAATACAATTAATGTATACAATATTAACATTGTAATTCGGGATATTTTCACGTACTTTTTATTTTGCTGTCACATACCTTTTTTTTTCATAATCATAAAATACATTTAAAAAATGGTATATGACATATTGTCATATGCCAATTTTTTAATGCATTTTATGATTAAATTAAAAAAAGTGGTATATGACATTGCCATAAATTCGCTAGATAAACACGACACTAAAATTAAATTTTCGTTAATATTTAGTATAATTAATTAGCATTTAAATTGCGCCGATTGACATCCGGCGACGCGAAAAGTGAAAACTACGCGAATAACTTGAAATGTTGCAACTTGCGGAAAATTACCGGTTTTATGTTCGTTCTACAGCTTTTTTCTATAAATGTCAGACAAGTCAGGTTAAAATGAAAAGATAATACAATTTTTTTTTTTACCAAATTATCACAAAAACAGTACAAACGTTTAAATCTATAATATATTTTTATACTCTACTACTTTCTATTCTCTATACAAGGGAGGAGAGCTGTTCTATTATAAACGACGTCGTAGCTTTGCTAGTTTGTATTCCTCAGTAAAGTGTTACATTTTTTTTTATTTTCCCCGCTCACTAAGTTTTAAATATTTATAAAATATAAATAAAAGTTGGATTTATTTTGTCAATATAAATTAATCAATTTTGGTTTAAACATTTACTTTATCCACAATTATCAAAACTGCAAAATTTGTACATCAATTTATACAGAGCATTTACACTAAGGATAGTTTCCCTGGCAATTTAGTACAGTTACCATGCAGTAGTATGTGTATTCGATCTAAATGCATCACTACTGATACTTATACTACTACTTTCATACCATTATATATTAATGTCGCCGCCTTATAATATACAATGCATGCATGTAAGATTAAGCATCATCTCTATTATCTAAAAATATTTTGAGATAAAATAATATTTTTTTTTATAATCGATACAAAGATAATCTATTTTTTATATTTATAAGTACATAATTAAAATTTAAATATTTTAAAATACTCTTCACGATTTTCTTTAATTAAGTAAACATGGTCACAATTTTATTCCCTAAATTTCGATATTTTCACATCCCCAGTTTGTCACGTATTCCGCTAGTAGTTTACATCTGAAACCACAAAGCCCACCTTTTCTATTGTACTTTTGCCAACATCAAAGAGATTGCTTTGTTTATTGAATCAAATCACTACTGTAAACAATATCAATCCGTAAAGAAATAGTGCATAGGCATCGCTATTACAAAATGATTGCGCATCTTTTACACTAATAAAGACGTGTTATATATAAAGTAGGCTGTTATGAATACTTACGATGTAAATTGCGATATATTTACTAAACATTACGAATTTATCATACTTAATTTTCTTTTGTGTTCCATCCCCGGAAGTAGTACTTGCAGGTCGTTGATTACTACGCGCAATGTGAAGAAGTTGACTGGTGAAAGGTGAACTATGGCTTTGTACACGGGGAGGGTTAATTTGAAGCATGTAGGCAGACGAAAAGTTTCTATGACATTTCTTATTGTGAAATAGTGTGTTTAACACGACGGACACGCAATAAGAATGGTTTGTTATTTGTATGACAGGTACCCTCTATGGTGCATGAGAGGCGGACAGTGCACGCTTGTGATAGCTAAATGGATGTGTTACCTGGTGTTGTTTCACTTTGTCCATGGGACAAATTTAAGTCCGGAGGAAATTCTTGTTGTCAACAGAGGAATAAATGTACCTTTTGGTAGATCAATTTTTATAGATCCTGACGGGATTTGACAATATTTGTGAAGCAAGGGGACAGGTGTAAAGTGACAGTGTTAGCTAATGACCCATTATCACAGAGGCCAGGCCGGCTAATGCCGACCACATTTCCGTGTGACTTTGGGAAAAACCAGGTGCAATATAACCATTTTGGATCAAGAGTTCCAAGTGAAGATAGAATTAGATTATTAATTCGCTATGATTCCGCAACCGACACTCAAATCATTCCATTTACAATCAATGTGAAAGTGACTTTTGTGCAATTACAAATTTTGACTAAAAATATGCCTCTTAGAGTTGATAATTTACTAGGAATAAGTACCCCAGTAGAACGTAGAAATACACAGTTTAGTTACGATTCCGATAACCAGGTATGTAAAGTTACTGTATTATCAAATCCAAACACGCCCCCTAGATACGGGTACGTACTGAACAATACTGCTGAATTACTTATGGTGGACTGTGATGAATTTTTACAACTCGGTGTACGTTATCAACATTCTGCTAAAACTAACTCACCAAATAGAGATTATATCCCCATGGTCGTTGAGGTTATGGATCGGGACGGATCATTAATGATGGAAGAATATTTTCAAAAAGCTGTAATGATAAGAGAAGGAATAGAGAATAACCCACCAAGGGCAAGCTCAGGTGCTTTCTTAGTAATGGAGCTGACCAACGGCAATGCCATTAACCAGTTTGTCATGACCGCTATTCCTAGTCGTGTTTTAGCTGCTGAAGATGTAGAGACACCTGCAGAACAATTAATATTTAACATAACACAACCACTAGGTCCAGGTGAAGGTTATATTGTTAGTACTGATGACAGAAATCAGCCATTACGATCATTTTATCAGAAAGATGTTCAGGACTTAAAAATAGCTTATAAACCACCTAGCAGTGATTCTAACATTCCACGGACATTTACTGTTGAATTCCAAGTGATAGACGCTGAAGGACTTAAATCTGATCCATTTACGTTACTTATAATGGTGAACCCTATGAACACTATGGCACCAGTTGTTACCACAAACACTGGTATTCAACTGTTTGAAGGACAATCAAGAAGGTTGAGAAGTTCTCAAAATTTAGAAATTTCAGATGAAGACAATCTCGATATTGTCAAAGTATTTGTTGTCGACGGTGTGCGGCATGGAAAACTTATTTTGCCACCAGGACGAGAGTACTTTACGGTAGATGACCTTAACAAAGGAACCGTGACTTACCGCCATGATGGGACAGATACATATGTTGACAATATTATATTTAGAATGAATGATGGTGAACACCATGTTGAATTTTTATTTCCAATCACAATTTACCCAGTAGATGATGAGGCTCCAATTTTGAATGTTAACACCGGCCTGGACACTCGTAAAGGTATGGTTGAAGAAATAAATCCATTTATATTGAGTGCAACTGATGTTGATAGTGACGATTCTATGATTATGTTTATTCTTGAGCCTCCATACTCAAATGAAGGTATTATTCTCATGCGTCAGTTTCAAATTCCTTCAGATCATCAAAATTGGCAGTTTATGAATGGTGTATATGAGAAAGCTGCTTCTAAATTCACTCAACAGGACATTATTGATGGTAAAATTTTCTACAAACACATAGGGACACATCATACAATTTTGTAATGGACAGAATTCGGTTTAGGCTAGCAGATAATGCAGATCCACCAAATGAGTCAATGAATCATGTGTTTTTAATCAAAGTTCAACCAGTTGATGACCAGCCACCATATTTGTATCCCAATATTGTTCTAGAAATGGAGGTTGAAGAATTTCAAATGACAACTTTTAAAAGAAAGTTTTTGCGATATACAGATGATGAAACAGATGATCGACAAATAATATACAAAATTACTAGCCACCGTTTGACACTAATGCTAATACCCCACTTGAACCTGGTCGTATTGTTTACTGTGAAAACAATGTGGAGGTCAGCACTTTTATTCAAGCAGAAATTGTTCACCATAAAATTTGTTATAAGCCACCAAATTCAGAACTAGGAATAACACCTAGAATTCTTCAGTTTTACTTCAGTGTTGAAGACGTATCAGGAAATGTTTTACCTGACCAGCAATTTACAATTTTGTTAAAACCAATTAATAACCAGCCTCCTGTTGTCCGAAATACTGGTGCTAAAGCCTATGAAAATGGAATGTTAGTATTGACCAGGCGAATGTTAGACGTCCATGATCCTGATTCAGAAGAGTCTAATATCGTGTTTATTTTAACTGAAACGCCAAACTTCGGTGACTTACATAAAGGTGATCAACCAATGATTGTAGGAGATACATTTACAAAACAGCACATTGCTAGCGGCCATATTGTTTATGTAAATACTGGACAAGAAATGGACATGGATAGTTTTAGTGTGGATGTTTCTGATGGCATACATAAAGTTCCAACAACTTTTAGAATTATGATTAAATCGATTGATGATGAACCACCAGTGATGGTCGGAATGAAGCCAGGTTTATTAGAAATAGACCTAGAAGTATATGAGAGTCAAACTGTCACAATTTCAGAAAACAAACTAAGAGCAACTGATCCAGATACAGATGACATGGTTTTAACTTTTATGATAGAGCGTCAGCCAAATGAAGGTGGGGTTTATGTCAGAGGAAGAAGGACAGACCACTTTAGTCAGGAAGATATAGTCCGTGGTGAAGTTGCATATCACCATCAAGGTGGGGATGTTGGGATTACAGGAAGGAATGACAGTTTTACATTGGTTTTAACAGACACGTCAAGGAACTTTATGGTGGGTGGAAATGAAATAGACAGAATTTTAGTTAATATCAATATTTTGCCTGTGGATAACATTCCGCCTAGAATAATTTTAGGTGCCCCTTTTGAAGTTGCAGAAAGCGGAAAAGAAGCTATTCTTCCTCGCCATTTAGATGCTGTAGATGACGACTCCAATGATGAAAATTTACAGTGTGTAATAACTCTTCAGCCAAGCTATGGGTACATAAAATATAGCACCGTTACCCGGGTCGAGAAATCGAGAGTTGGGTTCCCTATCGCAGCGTTTTATATAACTGATATCAGAATGGGTTACATTAACTATGTACGAGTGTACACGAAGGGTTTGAGCACCGCAGGGATATTTTCAGAATCAGATGTACGATGGTATCAATATGCACCCTGAAGAGATTTTCAATGTAGAAATTTACCCTTCAAATGATGAGACTCCAAAGGTATATGTTAGAGAGTTTGTAGTTATGGAAGGAATGGAACTGAGAATTGACACACCAATTTTGAAAGCTACAGATGCTGATGTTCCTCCTGATGTCTTACAATTTATCATAACAAGACAACCAAGACATGGACAAATATTGCAGCAGAGAAATGTAGCAGGAACATTTCCGGTTTCAAATTTTACCATGTTTGACATTTCAAGGTCATCTACTATAATGTACAAACATGACGATACAGAAACAACACAAGACTCCTTTGAATTTATTCTGACAGATGGTAAACATAATGTGACAAAAGTTATCCCAATTATGATAATCCCTGTTGATGATGAAACACCAAGATTAACTGTTAACAATGGTTTACAAGTCGAAACAGTTGGTGAAAAAACGGTTATAACAAACATGGAGTTAAGAGCTCAGGATTTAGACTCTCCAGATCCAAATATAACATTCATAATCAGACGAATTCCTCACCATGGATACATGCTAAAAATGGAAGGGAACCAGGTTTTCAATTTAAGTAGTGGCATGAACTTTACACAATTTGATATAGACAATCGCAGAATTTACTATGTACACACAGGACTGGAAGGAAGGAGAGATTTGATCAAATTTGATGTCACAGATGGATTAAATCCTTTAATTGACCGTTATTTCTATGTAACCATTGCTGGTATTGATGCTATTTATCCGGAGGTTATAAACCGGGGAGTAAAACTTCCTGAAGGTGGAACTGTGATATTAACAACGGACATTCTGAGTGGAACCGATCTAAATACACCTGATGAAAATTTACGTTTTGTAATTACAAAAGCACCTAAACATGGCTACTTGACTTCTACAGATTTACCAGGTGTTCCGATTACGACTTTTACCCAACTTGATCTCGCTGGTAATAAAATCCGTTATAGACATACAAGTGAAAGTGAAATGAAAATGGACAGATTTGAGTTTGAGGTTACAGACGGATTCAATCCTGTCTCTCGTACATTTAGAATTGCCATTACAGATGTGGACAACAAACGGCCAGTTTTAATGTTCAGTACTTTACGTGTGAAGGAAGGGGGGTATAGACTTATAACACCATTTGAACTAAAAGCATTGGACCGTGATACACCAGACAATAAACTCACATTCACTGTTACCCAAGTTCCTTTACATGGTAATATTCTACGCAATTTCAGTCGAATAGTTGACATTTTTACAAATTCAGATTTGGAAGAAAATTTGATAAGTTATCAACATGACGGTACTGATACACTGAAGGATAGTTTCTCATTCACACTTACAGATGGTACACATAGTGAGTTTTATATACTCTCAGACACAAACTCTCCAACAAGACAGCCACAGATGATGCCAATTGAAATAATTCCAGTTGATAATGGGATACCTCAAATTTCTGTCAACAGAGGGGTCACCTCATTGTCGACATTGTCAGGCAAGGGATTGGGAGTTAAAATCACAAATAAAATCCTGCGAACTGATGACAGGGACAGTCCAGTAGACAAACTGAAATATGTTCTAACCTCACCACCTAAGTATGGATACATCATCAACAGTGACCATGGCAACCAAAGTGTCAATTCCTGGACCCAAGGTAGGTTTGTTTTATTGTTAAATTCAATTAGTTAAGACTGTCACAATTTTGCCACCAGAGCATATTAATTTTGCAGGAAAAAAATTAGGTGCTATTGCTCAGGCTGTACAACAATTCTTGCCTCTTATGTTGGCAGTGCCATGTTGTGCTTGAATCTGAAGTTTTGTGACTAGCTTTGTTTTTAAAACTGCTTCAATGTAGACTAGGCACATTTTAAGAAAAGACGTCGTTTTAAAGAGGAAGAGGCATTTTTTAGTAAAAGCAAACCATATATCATTCTTACATAATTTGGGTGTGCTGAGTCCGAAAATGGCGGATACCAAGCTGAAAAATTGCTCTAAGTAGGTCAAAATTTAAATACAAAATGGCCGCCAACATCAAAATGCATTTTTGAATGAAAGTTGATATAGAAAATGTTTTGGTAGCAACAAAAAGCTATTAATCAAAGATTGTGATATTTCAAGGCTTACTTGGGTGTTAATGAACAGAAAATTTAAACAAAATACCTATGGGCCTTATTGCTCACATGAAAACATTTAAAAGATACTGAAATCTTAGGGGCAACAACACCTTCGTTTATTATCATACACAAAATTTGCTACGAAGTTAGATCTTGGCATGTTGATTATTTTTGCAACTTTGTGTTGTTATCTATTTATAATACTCTTTGAAAAAATATGGTCAAAAACACAAACTCGCAAAAATTATACTCCAGGGGTAACAACTCCTCTATGGATCATCGTATTCTTACAAACATTGCTACTTAGCTTGTCATGATCATTATTTTTCAATGTCTACTATATATAACACCAATAGTTTTCTAGTAAATAGCCTCAAAACAAGCACAATTTGTGAAAAATCGAGTATTTTTCAGGGGCAATAACTCTGTAAAAGGGGTTTGATATTTATGAAATCAAAAGATCTGGCATGCCGGTCAGCGTCTCAGGTGGCCTGGCGACAAAGGTCATTATGAAAAAATGTATATATTTGACTCATGAAATAAGTTTAATTTAAGCCAGTTTTAAAGGTTTTCGCTTTTATTTTTGTATTGTAATTTGAACATAGGACTGCATGTTTCCGTTTAATTCAATGAATCAAGTATGGCACATAACATGCTGAAACACTGATATATGTAGTCTAGGATTTGAATGAAATAGCTTACAAAATTGAAGCCTGTGTTTGCACCAAATGCTTTAGAATTTTTCTTTTTTGCAGTGGAAGAGCAAAGTAAATGTAACTACACTAGCCATCCTAATCTATTTAGGGGTGCTAAGTCACCACTGAGCAACTCTAAGCTGACTATTTGCTAAAAAGGTGAACTTGCACTACAAAATGTTGATGTGAAGTTTGATATTCAACTATAGCAAAAGCAATACTACATTTTGTTTTATTAAAACTGGTAAGAAGTAAGAGGGCTGAAAGATATACCGTAAGCCTTCTGTTTAAGGAGATTAGCGCCGATGTCCCATTTCAACCCTTCTATCCCCTAACTATTTAAATCCGTGTATCTGAAGACCAGTGTAATTTTGTAAGTTAATATCAACAAGGTATTACTCTAAAATAAATAGGACTAGTGACTTGGCAAATGTAAAAAAATGGTGAAAGAACAGGATCCAATATTTGCACAAAAACGGTTAGGCAACTAAAGCTATCCATACTGATACGATAGCAACACTAGGGAAATATGTCCCTTCATAAGCAAGAGTAAAAAGGTGTGTGGCGGATTATGAACAGGAACAAGACAAGCAGAACATTAATGATGACCCCAGTCATAGAAGGTATGCCACTGTTGCAACCCCAGAAATGGTCAATAGAGCTTTGTTTTCATTTCATTCATGGTAGTCGAAATTACCATTGGTTGCTCATTTTTGAGAAATCCTTTTCTTTCAAAAAGAAAAAATATGATTTGCAAATCTGTAAAAACAAAAATACTCTAAACATTTTCACAAATTTTGAAAGTCATTTAACACATCATTTTAAAATTGTGGAAACGTAGATAAAAACCATTGTATTGTTATGACTGACGGGTGAGTTACAAAAAATATAAGGGCAGTGAGTTGGCATTTCACAGAGAAGAGTACATTCTATTCTGACATCCTGCAATAATAAAGCTTTTGGGTCTGTTGGGCTTCTAGCAATTAATCAGAAGCACACACAAGATGCACTTCGTCGCGTTTTAATCTAAACATTTTAGTGGTAGATTCTGCTAGCTCCCATAAGAGCTTTGTTTCTATGGAGGCAAAGTGGGACATTATTTCATCCCTGAGCTCAAATAACAGTCTAAACAATGGAATCACCTGGCTCATCTCCGCCAAAAAAGGCAGAGAAAGACTGTTCCATCACCACAGTTAACTTAGATACTGATGGTATTCTGATGATATATGTAGATTATTTCCAAAAGGGACAAAAAATAAATGGCACATAATTTGTATTACTTTTGAGGCTGTTTCGGAAAAACATTCGACTCAAGTGTTGTGGAAAACTCAGTAAAGGTGTCTTGGTCCACTGACACAATTCTACAATTGCCTTGACTGCAATTAACGATTGTGGCTTTAAATTTTGAATTGAGTGGCCAACTTTCTGCTTAAGCTTGCACATCAGTCTTGCTATTTACAATACCCATTTTTATATTTAGACGATGATGTTATATATTCATTGGAGGACTTTTCTGAATTTTCAAGAATATGAATTATTTAAAAGTTGCATTGAGCTCCTTAAACATCGCTAGCAAAACTGTATAGCGACCAATACTATGTTGTGAAATAATGCAATATTACCGTCGAAATTCAAACCACTACATATGAGGTTCACAACTTATCAATCGATATATGTTTTAAGTAATCGTTGTGATTCTACCTATTAAAGCAATATCATTCTTAAAAGTTTGACGCATGATGACACGCACCATAATTTGGTATTTTGACATTGACAACCACGGGTTCTACATACTATTTTGCTAGAATATGTGGCAAACTCCGTATAAACAGTGTTCTTGAATATGCTCTTTTTGCATTTCAAACACAAGTTTCGATTTTGACTGTTAATTCCACACAATGAGCAGTATTTCAGTATGATTTTGGTTATGAACTCAATTTATTAATCATGTAGATTTATCAGTGCACTATGCAAAAGGCACACATATTGAACAAACACTTATCTATAGCCACTTTTTTATTTTTAGAAATTGTTTTAAATTTGGTTTAAACATTTATACTTCAGTTTAGCCTTTTTCATTTTAATGTTACAACCCAAAGTCTGCAAATTATGCTGAAATCTTACAAAGTACCATGTTTTGCTAAAACATGCAACTTAAATAACTGAGGAATTATATGCCAATAAATTTAAACAATCGCCATTTTGTTTTCGGAATTATGGGTTCAAAAGCTCAAAATTTTACTTGGTATCCTTCATTTTTGAACTCAAAGTATGTCAAATTAAGCATGCTTCTAACTTTTACTAAAGTTTGAAACCCCAAGTATCTTTTTTGGGATGATACACTATAAGTCGCCATTTTGATTTTGGAATTATGGATTCAAAAACTCAATATTGAGCTTGGTATCTGCCATTTGTGAATTCGGGATCCTTCAATTGTGTTAAATAAATCATGTTACCATCTTTTACTTAAATTTGAAACCCCAACTGACATTTTTGCATTTGGTACACCATTAATTTTAGCCGCCATTTTTGGAATCATGGATTAACAAATTCAAAACTGATCTTGGTATTCACCATTTTTGGAATCGGCATCATGTTACAAACTTTTACCAAAATTTCTCAACCCAAGTAACATTTTTTGCATTGTAACCATTAATTTAAGCCGCCATTTTGTTTTTGGAATTATGGGTTCAAAAACTTAAAATTGAGCTTGGTATCCGCCATTTTTGAATTCAGCACCCTCCAATTATGTTAAATAAATCATGTTACCAACTTTTACTAAAATTTGCCAACCCAAGGAACATTTTTGCAGTGATACACTATAAATTTAAGTCGCCATTTTGTTTTTGGAATTATGGGTTCAAAAACTCAAAATTCAGCTTGGTATCCGCCATTTTTGAATTCAGCACCCTCAAATTATGTTCGAAAAGTATGTTACCAACTTTTACTAAAAAATGCCGCTTCAAGTCACATTTTCTCAATTTGTTCCTAGTCTAATGTAGTTTTCATCTATTTTTGTCCAATACAAACGTTAGAGTTGATGATGGTACACATACAAAAGTTATAATTTGAGATGATGTAGTTTTGATGTAGCCTCTCACCACTTGGTTAACACCCTACTCAAGACAAATCCTAGCATGAGAAAATTTGTCAACTCGCTTGCCAAAGATTGGTGATTATCTCGGGGTACTCCAGTTTTCTCTACCATCCCCAAACTGACCACCTCACAATAAGTAAAAATTGCATTACTCTATTCAACTGCCATTACAGACCATTCTGTTATACTGTAGAGTATTGTAGTCATAGCTACTACATGTACCATAGTATTTAAAGTTCAAGATAAGAATTTCAGTACAACATGCAGTATCAGTGCATGTACACTATAAACTTGTTTTAATGTAGTTTTAATGTTTTCACAATTTCTTACTCCGCAGTTCATGACAAACATATAACAAATTGTTATGTACCTTCAGATACTGGCTATATTATCTTTTTGACTATATTACAGTGAATGGAAGTTATTACTTACCCTATCTATACAATCATAAGGATTTAGAAGTGTTTTCAAGTAATTAGTTGGGCCTTGATGACCGAGTGGTCTAAAGCGCGATAATAACAGATCATAGTGCCTCTCGGATCCTAGTGTGTGAATGTCAGTCCACTTGCTGAAGTTTTCTGTGGTCACTCCAATTTCCTCCACCATTCCTGAACTGACTATCTTGGTATAAGTGTGAAAATTCTTGACTGTCAGGAACAACACTATTAAAAAAAAGTAATTAATCAAAAATTATATATAGCCGAGATGTTACAGCCGATTAATGCAAAAGCGTTACGGTAGATTAACAATAATTTCTGTTAGTAGTTGGCTAATAAAATGTTTTAATCATTCTGAAACTCAAATCTTAAAGGGCTGGTATGGCTATATTATAAACATGCAGAGAATATATTCAGATTATTACATGTATTATCATAGCGGAAATTATGAAGCTGAAAGATGACCCAGTCCGGATTATAATGGAGTATAAGTCTTAACTAGCAGGTCGCTGTCCTTTTTACATACCCCAGCAGGCTTACTTACTGACAATTAGTGTGTATTTGGACTGTAAATAATATATATTATCTGTATATTTGTCAACACAGACTGTAGATGTGAGATTTTGTTTGTATAAAATCTTAGTAAGAATTTAAAGAAGAATAATGTCTATACACTTGTATTGTGTCAAGGTTTACATCAAATTTAAACTCTTCACTGGCTTCATGGCTTTATATTTAAGATTTGGGTTGAATGTCCTAATTAAAACTAGGTTTTATCAAAATGTCACCAGATAGACAAAAGTTTTAGAAATTGGTCGTAATTACCCATACAAGATAAGATAAGTCATACTTCAGTATTTATCAAAAACAGACATACCAATGCATGTCCAATTTATAATCCCAAAGCAAAGTAAAAACCTTGAAACTGGTAATTTATGTCAAACACAAATTTCCACCAAGGAAGTGAGGCCGGGTGTTCCAGAAGTATTATCATCTCCTGTTTACCCCGCTACACCTTACATATGTAATCAAAATTGAGAATGAAAAGAACATGTAATAAAAGATATGACTGGTACTTTGTTTCCAATCCTTGTAGCCAAAATTGCTATTGACTACTAATTGCAGAAAGATCTTTCAAAATATTTAGAAAATACTTTAGAAAGTTCTATATTTTCACAAATTTTGAAATTTGGCTTGAAACTTAATTTTAAATCCTGTGTAAATTTAGCCGCTACATAATATAATTTAAGTAATGATTTGTTAATTAAATGATTATAATACATGTAATACATTTAAAACAGTTATTTTTGCACAGACACAGACATGATATGAAGGACACTTGTCTATAGAGACTAGAAGGTTAATATGGATCCCTTAGTGGGTGGGGCTTGGGTAGATAGTCTTGCTTGTATCGTTGTCAAAAGAAATTCTGTCCTGGCTCTGGCTGATGATAATGAGAGCAAAATGAGAGAATTGACACTTAATGGCTCCCTCGTGCTTTAATGATCTTAGACTAAGACAGAATTAAGTATCTTTTTAATTGATTCCCCGGGGTGACACAGACACACAAGTAGAGTGTCAGTCTAAACTATAACTTTAAGCACCAGTCGTCCAAATTTCATCATGTAATTTTAAATGGTATGCAAACTTCCTGGAATTCTGTCAAGATATAAACTATTTATACATGATTTTAAAGCCATCTTGATTCATTAAAAATTGACTGTCCCTATAATAAAGCACCATTGCTTTGCAAATAGATTTCAAACATGATTTTAATCATTTTATATAATTCATGTCCCATGCTGATTATGTCTTTTCACAGAAATTTGAGAAAAGAAGGCATTGAATAAATAGAAAAAAAAAAAAATTGAAAAAGGTTTTTTTTGATAAATGGAGGAAAATTCTCCCTAGAATTAAGATAAATAAAGAAAAGTAAACATATTGATACAAAGTAACATGTAAAAACAGGTTTGTAAGTGTTTGTAAAATCTGATGAACCACATCTAAACAATCATTAAGGGCAAATATCAGATAGAAGTAATATTGAGTAAACATAATTAAGATCTCTGTTAGTGTTATGGTGTATTTATTCAGATGTCCTGTCTGTGTGGGATGTCTAGGGGGAGGGTTAGGCATTGATACTTGACCAGCTGAGAATATGGTGACCTTTTGTCATTATTACAGGAAGGCTACAGCTGTTACTTGACAGTTGATCCAATTATTTTCACATTTACACACCATTATATCAAAATTAAAGTCCTAATATGAGTTAGGATCAATATTTTGAAAGTTAAGAACAGTGGATTGTAACAAAGGGTTTTGATTTTCTAAACACAGCAAAACCCTATTTGGTGTGACAAATTTTGGGATTTATAGAGGGCTTTTACAATGTATTTAGGGAGAATATACTGTATTATAAAGAAAAACACATAAGACTAAAATGCGATGATAAGCAAAGTGACAAAATTATCTATACGAATTTATTTAACCTTTATTTTAAAAATATTAATATTCAAGAGTATTCTGTTGTTTAAAGTCCACTTAGAATAAGATAATGAGAACCAATGCCATTTTAGGCATGGCATAGAAAAGATTCCTAGAACATTTCAGAATATAAAAGAAGATACAGATTACAGAGTACATGTTAAAACTGAGCTCTTATGGTTAAAATCTTGACTTTGGACAATCACTTAACATTATGACCCAAAGGTTTAAAAAACAAAATGACCATTTATTTAAAACCTTATGTGCTTCAAATACATTGCATTAATTTATTTTTTAATTGCAAATGCTAGGGGTGTCTAGTTACTTGTGGTGGTGAAGATCACTTTGTGCCATATTGGAAACTTCAACTTTATAATCACTGACTAGATGGATATCTCTAATCAAACTGGAGATGGTAAAGGTTTAGACTGATATTATTTTTTGTGGCATTCTCTGCTAATCTCTTCTTCAGAACTTTTTCCTTTCTCTTGTATCAAGATAAAACAACTGTTGAGAGTTGTATCAACTTTAACTTTTGAAGTTATGCTTTTCAACATTTAACAACTATAAATAAGGCTATCACTTTTCCTGTATGTATGTGTATTACTTAGTTATGTAATCTTTACCACAGTTAAACAAGACGATAATTATATTATGTAACTAAAATATAATTAAGTAATTATGGAACATGTCAGCTCATAATTACAAAACAAAAAATTGATGAATGGAAAAGTTGAAAAGCTGTAATGAAGTTAGCGTTTTTGTAGAGCTTTCTTCATTGAGAATTTTGTAGGTTTAACATGGTTTTTTGAAGAAGAATGTCTTTGTTGAAGATTCTGGCTGGTACTGTCTGGGGCTTCAGCGGCTGAGTGATCTAAAGTGTGTGTTTATAGATCACAGCATGTTTGAGGGCATGGTTTGAGGAAGAATGTCTCTGTTGAAGATTCTGGCTGGTACTGTCTGGGGCTTCAGCAGCTGAGTGATCTAAAGTGTGTGTTTATAGATCACAGCATGTTTGAGGACATGGTTTGAGGAAGAATGTCTCTGTTAAAGATTCTGGCTAGTAGTGTCTGAGGGTTCCATTGCTGAGTGATCTAAAGTGTGTGTTTATAGATCACAGCATGTTTGAGGGCATGGTTTGAGGAAGAATGTCTTTGTTGAAGATTCTGGCTGGTAGTGTCTGAGGGTTCAATTGCTGAGTGATCTAAAGTGTGTGTTTATAGATCACAGCATGTTTGAGGGCATGGTTTGAGGAAGAATCTCTCTGAAAGATTCTGGCTGGTAGTGTCTGGGGCTTCATTGGCTGAGTTATCTATAGTGTGTGTTTATAGATCACAGCATGTTTGAGGGCATGGTTTGAGGAAGAATGTCTTTGTTGAAGATTCTGGCTGGTGGTGTCTGAGGCTTCAGTGGCTGAGTGATCTATAGTGTGTGTTTATAGATCACAGCATGTGTGAGGGCATGGTTTGAGGAAGAATCTCTCTGAAAGATTCTGGCTGGTAGTGTCTGAGGCTTCAGTGGCTGAGTGATCTATAGTGTGTGTTTATAGATCACAGCATGTTTGAGGGCATGGTTTGAGGAAGAATCTCTCTGAAAGATTCTGGCTGGTAGTGTCTGGGGCTTCAGTTGCTGAGTGATCTAAAGTGTGTGTTTATAGATCACAGCATGTTTGAGGGCATGGTTTGAGGAAGAATGTCTCTGAAAGATTCTGGCTGGTAGTGTCTGGGGCTTCAGTGGCTGAGTTATCTATAGTGTGTGTTTATAGATCACAGCATGTTTGAGGGCATGGTTTGAGGAAGAATGTCTCTGAAAGATTCTGGCTGGTAGTGTCTGAGGCTTCAGTGGCTGAGTTATCTATAGTGTGTGTTTATAGATCACAGCATGTTTGAGGGCATGGTTTGAGGAAGAATGTCTTTGTTGAAGATTCTGGCTGGTGGTGTCTGAGGGTTCAATTGCTGAGTGATCTAAAGTGTGTGTTTATAGATCACAGCATGTTTGAGGGCATGGTTTGAGGAAGAATGTCTCTGTTAAAGATTCTGGCTGGTACTGTCTGGGGCTTCAGTGGCTGAGTGATCTAAAGTGTGTGTTTATAGATCACAGCATGTTTGAGGGCATGGTTTGAGGAAGAATCTGTCTTTTGAAGATTCTGGCTGGTAGTGTCTGAGGGTTCAATTGCTGAGTGATCTAAAGTGTGTGTTTATAGATCACAGCATGTTTGAGGGCATGGTTTGAGGAAGAATCTGTCTTTTGAAGATTCTGGCTGGTAGTGTCTGAGGGTTCAATTGCTGAGTGATCTAAAGTGTGTGTTTATAGATCACAGCATGTTTGAGGGCATGGTTTGAGGAAGAATCTGTCTTTTGAAGATTCTGGCTGGTAGTGTCTGGGGCTTTAGTTGCTGAGTGATCTATAGTGTGTGTTTATAGATCACAGCATGTTTGAAGGCATGGTTTGAGGAAGAATGTCTCTGTTGAAGATTCTGGCTTGTACTGTCTGGGGCTTCAGTGGTTGAATAGTCTATAGTTTTTGTTTACGAGTCACAGCACCTCTTATCACCTAGGTTTGAATCCAACTTGGGACAGATACTTGTGTAGGAAAGTTCATCAGTTCAGTGTTTTTTTTTTCTGTGGTGACTCCCAATTTCCTCACCATCACTGGCCACCTGCATATAAGTGATAGAATTTTGACTAAGGCAAAAGAAAACCAACCTATTGTTCCACTAATACTGTCAGGTACAGTGTGGGACTCCGTTGCTACATGGTCTATGGTGTGTGTTCCTATCGCCATCGCCACAGTTCTAATCCAACTTTGGAAGATTCTAGTGTAGGAAAGTTTGTCAGTTCACCTCCTTTAGTTCAGTGTTTATTTCTCTGGGTACTCCAGTTTCCTTCTGCATCAAAGAACTGACCACTTAGACGTAGCATAATGTCAATGTAGAAGTAGAGCAGGTAATTTCATTCTTTCTGGAGATTCCAGAACCTTAATTATCACTGGAACCTCATTACAATATATTAAGTACATACAGATGTTTCTATAAATTCTTTGTAAGTGTACAAAAAACAAATATCATGTTATATGGATGATATAAATCCATTTTGTAATGTTAGTTTTTGTTTTACAGTTTTTATCAAGTGTCTACAAACAGGATTGTAATAAGATAAAACGTGTAGTGTGTAGAAGTGGAATGTTTCTTATATAATGAATGATGCATGTTTCATACACATTAATATCTTTAGTACATTATGATTATGAAGGATAAATATTTCTTACAGCAGGTATGCTGTTGTTATTACTGTAATACCAGACAGGTCTAAACAACATGCTGGCTAACTTACGCAATTATTTTTAATTTGGGAAATAAGTACAATATCCATTTTACATAATGCTGTTTTTCTCGTCTATGAGGTAACATGATTTTAGAAAATATGTCTTAATTTGAACAGGATGAATATTAAAAAAAAAACAAATTGCATTCATTGACAAACCTTAATGTTTTGAAAAGTGAAGACATTTCCAAGCAAAAAAAATTCTAAAAAAAATAAATTGCATTCATTAACAAACCTTAGTGCTTTGAAAAGTGAAGGCATATCGAGAAACTCAAAAAAATAGGAGAGACTTTCAGGGAATTAACATTCCTTTATAAATTACATCATAATGCCATTTGTTTTTATTTGTTTTTAATCTGTTATTCACTCTTTGGTATCTATATACTTATGTTAATGTACTGACTTTATTGAGATACCTACATGCACTAAATATGAATTTAGATGCTGGATTTTAGTCTGGTTTACAGATTTGGGTAAATAAGAAAATTGATAGAAAACTTTATTATTTGAATTTTATTGGAAGCATGGTGTATTGTTATTGTTAATACAGGCTTCAAGTTCTCTACCACCTAGAATTGAATCCCATTTTGAACAGATTCTAGTGTGAGTTTGCTTGCTGAAGGTCTGTGGATACAGACACTCTGGTTTCCTCTACCATCCCTGAATTTACACTCTATATAAAAAGTGAAAGAATCTTTACTGGGGTGTAAATCTCCATTATTCCACTTGAATCCTCAAGTTTCAGACTTTCAAAACAACACTAAATGAAAGCCTGCAGTATTAATTATTTTATTTTATGAATCGGACTAAGCAAGTAAAACTACTCTTGTTTCTGTACAGTATAAAATTTGTTCAAAATGGTACGGTATATTTCATCTTATTAGAATATCAATTTGCTTGAAATTTGGCATTCAGCATTCATTATTTTATAAAAAGATATTTCTCAGATTGAAACTCCACAAGACAGACATTTTTGAAATTGATAAATAAGGTTTATTAAGATAAAAATCTCTCCAATGTACCCTTCACAGTAGAAATTCAATTTATCTTCAATTTTTAACAATAAATTAATTAGTTTTAATCTGAAATTTTACTTTCTAGCTATTTTTCAACTTTAGATCATGTTGTGCTTTGACCCAGACACCGAGGAGGTTACGACTTTTCAAATAAGTCACTTGAAATTGAAACTAAACTACCCAAGAGAAAGTAATCATTTTGAAACTGTTTAAAATATACTTATAAAATTTACTGTTCACAGATGTGTAAAACACTTGATTTATTTTAAAAGATTATTAGATTTTTACAATTAATGATTGACCCTCTTCAATACATTGTAACACTTACCAATACAACGAAAACTCAATTTATTGTCACCATTTGTTCATTAAAATTTGACATTAAAGGGGGTATGGCAAAAAATTGAGGGAGACATAAAAAGAGGAATGGTATTTGTGGTTTTTCTAATGTGGTGATAAGCAAGATGGCACAGGCATCTAGGGACATTACTCGTGTTTATATCAAAATTAGTCCTTCATCTTGAATTTAATTTCAATAATAATAACAAGTAGTGATATGATTTTTTACGGTAATTTTTGTTGAACAGATATTTTCAAGTTATTTGCCTATAGATATATTTGCCTACACTTTGTTTGAGCCATTAGGGACAGTTACACAGTCAATAGTTAACTTAAAAATATCTTTGTTACATACATTTACATGTACCATTTTAACAGCTAAAAGTTAAAATTTTCTCACTTCTTTTGGAATTCACATTTGCAGATTAATTTCCAACTACATGTATTTTTTGTGGGTGGTTGCTTTCCAAACTTAAATGCTTATTATGATCTTAAGTTATTTTTGGTTTATTGTTGAAATACAAGTGAAAATTTAAGTCATCAATTTTAGTATGATGTGAATTTTCTGACCACTTCCAACATTCTAGTAAAATGTGATACTGAATCTTGACCACAGAGGAATGCTGTATTTGAAATGTGAGTCTAGCTTACACAGGACGAGCATACTCTTCCAGAGCACCCATCGTCACTTCATTGCTGGAAATCATGTGTTTTTGCTCCAGTCTCACTTCCGTGGTGTAAGTTCACATTTTAAGTTATTTTGACATTTTCAAAGTTTTTTCTTACCCTTTGGGACTGTGATTTTGACATACCGGTAGTGGATTTTAACATGTTTAACTAAATTTGCCATTTTCAAAGTTTTTTTCTGAGCCAGTTGGGATTGTGATTTTGACATAGTGGAATTTAACATGTTTAACTAAATTTGCCATTTTCAAAGTTTGTCTTAGCCTTTGGGGTTGTTATTTTGACATAGACTGATATCTCATGTGTGATTTATGGTTTTGCACATCTTTGAAATGCATGTGTAATGTAAAATGGATTGTACTTAGATATTTGAATTTACTGGAACAGGTCTCTTGATGGCATTGGAATGGTTTTCACAGAAATGTTAAAAGTGAAATTTAAGATAATCTGTCAGTAGAATTTACAAATTGTTTGATGAGATGTAAAGTTAGCATCATGTTGAGGAATTTAAGAAGTGATCCTACCCCAGGGGTTTTGTACTTAACATGATAAATGAACATAGCTTTGTTTCTGAACTAAATGAAGCTTATAGAAGACATGTTGTTGTAATGTATAAAACAATATTGTTGTTGTTAAGCCAACTTGATGGACAGATAATGAGAAGAAACTTCCTTTGAGTTAGTGAAAAGTCTTTACTTGATGTTTCTGTATATAGTTTCTAGATGGATAACTCTAATTTTCACCAAGTACATGAAACGATTATCTTAACAGAATTCTGGCAAAATCATTCCGAGATAATCCAAAGATTTCAGTCAGGTTGTCAAGCGCTTCAATCAGCCGTGGTTTATTTATACATAACTATTTCAAAACAATGTTCTTATCATAAAGACTTATATATTGCTTTTGTGCAATAAATATTTACTTCCTTGAAAAAGAATGCAGACTTCCATTTCTTCCAAGTGATCTAACAGGGCTCAGATATGAGAGGGGATAGGAGTAATGATACATGTAGTTTAAACTCCACTCAAGATTCTTCGAAGATGGTCAGATCTGGAGTTGTGGAGGTAACTAGAGTACACAGAGAAAACCAACTTTTGGCAAAGGAACTAACAAATTTCACATAGTTAGTATCTTCCCAATCTAATTAAGCCAGACCTCTTCTAAAGATACAACTGATATTAAAATACAATAAAGACAAAAAATCTTCCCCTCTACAGGTCCAAGGTTTGAGGCCCAGTCTAGTCTTTTATGTTATACACAGTGAAGTGAGCATGCTTATATTTTAAAATATTTATTTGAATACCATATACATGTACTGGTATATATTTAATTTTTAGGGTTGTAATAGAGATTTTTCTGATCAAGGCTGTAAACTATATAAATATGGAAGAAGACATTATTTAAATAAATATCCAGTATAATACATGCTTGTTTAAATGTCAAGTAGTGTATATACACTAACATACTGACCTTTATGTAGCGGTCATTATACAAATATTGACCATTGTAGGGAATAATTGTACATGTTTATACATATAATTTATTGGTACTCTCTCTCTCTCTCTCTCTGGAAAACCACTACAATATCTCAGTTGGTAGAATGCTTACTTAGTATGTTGGAAGTTGTGTGTTTGAACCCCTATCAGGGTCTGACCTAGACTTGAAAATTGTTAATGACTGTGCCAAGCACTTAGCATTTACAAAGGTGAACATTTCTGCCACTGCACATTAAATAACCCTCTCTGCACATTGCCCTGAGCACACTTCAAAGGTAAACATTTCTGCCACTTCACCTATGGCTTGTGATGTCTCAATATAAGTGAAATATTCTTGATCTGGATGTAAAAATCTGTTAATCAATTAATTACTCTGGCAGACTGAAATCTTTTCATTTTTGCCTCATTTCACAATAGATTTTTAGAGTTCTGAGGATGAAAACATATAAACAAGAGATTGTTCTACCATGAGGTTAACTTTGACTTCAATACTTACTGAAAATAAAGTGAGACCAGGTGCTCAGGAAGGATAAGCACCTCTTTTTAAAGCATCTATTGTATTTATTACTACTGTAAGTTAACAACTATCTTCTGTGCTATTACACTACAAAACTAAAGATGAATAGTAACCATAATTTTTTTTTCATTTTTCATTGATGCATTCTGAGTTTGGGAAAAAAAATGCAAAATAAATACATGATAATCAAAGGGAAATGAATATTTGATACCAATCCTTGTTTGATTTTATCAATGTACTTTATCAGAATTAAAAGTTCATATGGTACATTAAGTTATAAAAATATGACTTCATGTACTAAAACTGCAATACTATTAACTCTTATGTAATGTAAAAATAATAAAAATTTTCATCAAGTCTGGTGAAAATCTTAATAAGACAAAATACCACACAATTTGGAAATGTTAATTTAGGAGCAGTACTGTTGGTTAAGCGTTGACACAAGGAGTGTTGAATTTATTTTTGTGTAGATGTATAATTGATATTTCAAATGTTTTATTACTTTTATTTTCATCGTCTAAGACTTGTGAAAAAAAATTTCTGGTAAACCAATTTACATACATATATGACTTAGACAAAGAATATTATGTCTAACAATTAGACAATGATATTTTGGAATTTTTTTTTCTTTTCAAACATGATACTGGAATGTTCTGTAGTTATTGCAAAAATGAAATAAAGCTGCCAGAGTTTGTGTGAATGTTAAGATTTTTACGTCAATCGCATCCCTGCTTTACCGATTTGTTAATATTTGTAAACATTAATAGGAGAATTTGGCACATTTGAAGATGCTCATGTTTTCTTAGGACTTGATCGTAAAAAAGACATATAATCCTGTTTGAGCTGACAATCCCAGATTCCGCCACAGGAAGCGAGACAGCGGTGATTGTTATATATAAATACAATACACTCTGTTATAGAGTGCATGAGAAAACATTACGGGATTCATCACTGAAGATTTGGCAGTTTGTTCAAAAACACTTCTCAGTTGTTACTGTAGTTTTCTGGTATGAATTAGTGCTTTCTAATTACTGTTATTACCAACAGAAAATTCCTGTACAATATATAAATATTTTGGCTTCATTATCTATTATGAAATTTTATTTGAGAAATGTACCATATTTGAAATAGTAACTCCCTCGAAAAAAATGATACAAATATGAAAAAAAAATAAATGCCATCAAAAAGCCGAAACATATTGTGTATTCATCAAGTACAATTTGAAAAAAAGTCAATTGGTAAAATTATTGGTTTCAGGGTTGGAAGGATTTGTCAAGCATTCACGTGACTCTGCTTAAATTTGTGCAAAAACAATTATTGAAACCTATTGCAGAAACAATAAACATTGCATTTTCCATGCATAGTGTCATTTTAACCAGAAAACATCAAATTATATGATTCAATCACATTCTAAAATATTTTACATGATAATAGTTCTACACAAATATTAACAGATACCATGTGGAACATTAAAGCACTCTGTTGAAATTGCCCAAAATGAACAACCCTAGTACTTGCAATAATAAGCAATAAAGGGTCTTCTGATACTATAGCCTTCATTCACTGTCACTTCTACTTTAAGTACTACTTGAAATATAATGCAATAAGCCAAATATTCCAAGAGCATTATATAATACAGCATTGTTTCAAAGCTTCTGTAAAGGAATTTGATTTTCAGCTTCAATTGCTTATGTATGGCCATGTTGCAAACAATGTAGCAATAACTCAAAATAATAACTGAAAATTTCATGAAATCAGGATTTGTTTTGACAGATAAAGCTTGGAGCCAAGTATTGATAATAAATAGAAAGTTTCTCCTAGATCCTTATAGATAAGACAATTACATCTGCTGTGATATCACATATCCGCCATGAGATTACTTATTATCTGTGGGGTTTACTGTGGATACCTATCCTAACTGTCTACCACAAGTCTACGATGCAGTGATATTACTTTTTGTTTATCTCTAGTATTTTACATTTCGTAATCCATTGGGTGATACTACCAGCCCTCCTTGTTTTATCTGGTGTTTCTTATTTCACTATCTCTGTCTTTATCTACTCTTTACTTCACTTAGACTCACACTATACTCATTCACACTATATGATATATCTTCAGTATCCCTCCCCCTATCTTAGTGGGGAGGATGTGTTAATATCCAAGTAATTAAGTATTTGGCAAAAACTTAAGTATGACCTGCTGTGTCTGATGATTAGAATAAAAAGAGTAATTCCTTGTTAAACATATAAACCCTGTATGAATTTGATTTGATAGCCTTCTATCATTACTTAGCATAATTTTGTATACAGGTAGTAAACATTTGAAAGATTTACACCCAAGTCTAGTCTCGGTAATTAGAATGGTAGTTTATGGTCCAATTAAAATTATTTCACTTTAAAATGTAGGAAGTTCTGATATTGTAGAGGAAACTGGAGTACCCATAGAAAACCAATGACCTGCAAACTTATCTAATACTAAAATCTGCTCAAAATAGAACTCAAACATAGATGGTGTCACTTTAGACCTCTTAGCCTCTGAGGTCTCTCAGTGATATAGCTTTACTATTTGGTGAAGGTTCTACTTGTGGTTAGAGCACCTGCTAGCAATTATGGTTTGAGTCATTTAGTTGAAAATTGAAGAGGTCACTGGTGGTAAATGGTGTCCCTGTCCCATCTGGAATGGTGCCACATGTCATTGGTAATATTGCACTTTTAAGTAAAATTAAAATGGTTTGGTAGATGAGATGTTTATATGTGTTTTGACTTACAGGTAATCATTGTTATGTTTTGATTTAAGTTGCTTTTAAGGTAAAATTAAAACAGTTTGTTAAATGAAATGTTTTAATCATTGTATTATGTTTTATTTTAGGTGATATTGATTCTATGAAGATATTTTATATACTGATACCACATGTTAATGCTACCAATGATGATTTCTTCTTCAAGATCACAGACAAAGGTAAGGTTACATTTTATATACTACTGTAAACCAACTTTTATTTGCAGATATTAACTTTCACGATTCTCTTGACAAAACCATTTTGCAACCATTAACTTTCGGGATATTGACTATAGTTGAAATATTGGGATAAATAATACCATTTTCAAAAACAAGTTTGTGTCCATTAACTTTCGTGAATATTTTGTCCTTTGCAAAACATGCATAAGTTAATCTCACACAAATAAAAGTTGGTTTACAGAAACTATTAATACTGAAATATATAATCAGGTTGTAAAATTGATTACATATAATTTTGAAGTTCCCAAAATGAAATCTTTTAAAAAAAAACAGCTGATAGGAAACTTGCTGAATCATAAACCTAGATTATCTAATAGAAACTTATTTACCTCTGATTAAATAGAGGCTCTGATTTAGCCCTATTTTTAGCCAGTTTAAGTTCTAACACAGTATAATTGTATTTTTATCTGGTCATTTGCAGTCAGCTGACCATTAATGGTCATAATTTCAAATCACACTTAAACTTTGCCAATTACATGTACATGTATATATATTTATGGCATTTAACAGAGAGATGCACAATTTTAAAAGTTATTTAATATTTATCTCCCCTTGGTTAGAACTCTCTTTGTACATATAAAAGGTAAATGAAGGTGGGTACAAGTTTTGTGTTGCTGGGATACATTGTTCTTTTAACTTATAATGATATCATGAGATATGAGTATTGTTGTAACTATAAGATGGGTAATACTATCAGTTGGTTTGCCTATAATGTTGTGTTGCACCAGTTGCCCTAGTGATACTAGCAATAAACATACAGTTTTTTGTATATCCTAAGATTAGTTGACCTTAATGATAAGTACTATACATGTAGATTGTGCACATTGACACATGTATCTATCCAATATTATTATACTGTGCAAATGTCATCATTGTGTGCGGTATAGAAATTATAATAAGTATCAAGCACCTAGAAAGGCAAAGTTTAAGTTGAAGCACTTTTGCATGTACGTAAATCATAAATGTAGTTTTCCTTAAAAAAGTGCTTAAAATGATCAAGATTTTGATGCCTGAAACCATCCAGTACTGTACCAGATTTAGACATCTATAGAAGCAAATATTAAGTTGAAACTATGCATGATGTGTTATGTGTGAACATTTTCATGCACAAAGTTTTCTGGAAGTACCAGAATGTTCAAGATTTTGAACAATTATGCCTATCAATATGGCACCAATGTCTACAGTATGGAAATATATCGTCACACATAAAAAAGGCAACTGTAAGTTGAAGGTTAATGTAGAATGGTTGATATGTGTAGCTTTAGCATGTACACTTACTAGTGCCAAAATTACCAAAATATTGACCACTGACACCAACCTGTAACTCCAATTTTGTTATATTGCACGAATACCATCAGTGTGTGAGGTATTGATAAAAGCACATCTGTAGATTAGGCACTTGAGAAGTCACTGCTAAGGGCCAAGGTTGTGATATAAGCCTTAAAGTATTGGTAGCTTTCTTTTACCTCTAAGTTGCACCATGTTTTAGGTTAACATGTTTGACAGCAGAGTGTAAGGTATAAATACAAACACTTTAACATTGAAACAGTCAGAAGTATGGTATGTGTGTGGTGTTTGTCAGCAAGCTAAAACAAGCACCTGACATATAGAGACAAAGTTTAAGTTGAGGTACTTCAGAAGTCTGCATTGTTAAATGTGTGATATTTCTATGTGTGTATGTGTGGCTTCAGCCAGCTTTTGATTTAATATACCATAAGTGAATGGTTACCTGCTATGATTTTTAGTTTAACTTTTGTTGTATCCACAATTGGTCATCAATCATTTCTGACAAAACTTCATATCTATGAAACTGGATATATATAATTTTACACATTAGGACCCAACTTTATTCTTTCTTTTGTGACTGATAAAAATCTGATTTAAGTTCAGATTTACCATACAAAAAATACTAAGAAAACTTGAGCAGAAATCTGCTTGTTTTCACTTCTTGTATAGTGTGTCAAGTTTGACCTGGTCATTTGACCTTTAATTTGACAATATCAATTGTGTAATTTTGGGGCTATAGACTACAGTCTATTAGCCCAATTTAATATTCTAATCAAATGTCAAGGGGCCAGGTCAAACTTGACTCACTGTATAAAATTACCATTGGGTTTCTATACCAGTTTTTATGTTTGGGTGTCTGTGACCTTGTTTCATGTTTCTAATAGTGAAAGAACAAAAGCAGTTGAACAAAGGACAAAATAAGATGGGGGCCTTGAAAGTATCGGTACCCATAAAGTACAATTATGATCACAATATATATGACATAGGTTTGCAAATTATATGTAAAGTCTTCACAATCGAATGGAGCAAGTTTCAGATTTGCAAATAGTCTGTACTTTTGCTTTAATATCATACATTAGGGATATATTAGCAGCAGATAATGTCATTTGAAATATACAGTTGATACATTCTGATTATAAACTTTAAAACCTTGTGTGTTTTGTGGAGTGTTCTTGGTTGTATTGACTTTTTCCAAGTTATGAATTTTCGACCACAAATTGTAATACATGCATGTATCATTTATTTAAGAAGTGGTTCATAAAAAGAAGTAATTGAAACTATAAGTTGTATAACATATGCTGTAATTACGTTGAATTTCAAAACTGATCTTTATTGTTACTACTTAAATTTTTTTTTTAAAAATTGACCAATCAGATTGCAGCTTCCTTCTATATCTCTTAAGAATTTTAAAAATTAAATTAAAAAATATTTAACTAAAATAAAACTTTAATTTCTTTCAACTTACACTCAAATTTTATGGCATATAGAGATTTTGATGTATTGCTCCACTTGACTGATTACTATAAATGTTTCTGGTTTTGTAATGATTAAACGCTTGTGTTTTGAGAAATTGAGTGCAAAATTAGTAATATTTAATAGAAAACATTAATTTAGTGTAGTGTATTTGTAATTGAAGAAATATATTTTAGTAACTATGTAACCTTTTGCACATGTAAGGAAAATATTTTGGTGAAAATCCCACAGTAAAAATCTGGTAAAATAATTATTTAAGATAATATCATTTATAAACCATTTATACTGCAGACTGTATTATTCCACATTTAAGAATATACAGAAATATGTGCATCTGCACATTTATATGTTTGTTTATTGAATTTCCAGATGCTGATGATGCATATAAAGCATACATGCGACATTGATGTTATCAGTAAAACATTTTCATGACTAAGTCATCTATATATGATTTTTTATTGGTTTTGTTTATTGCACATGCATTTTAATTTTTAATTTGTTCATATCATCAGTAACTGTGAACAAATGTTACATGAAATTTACATCTACATAATTTACATGCTATGTTTTATAATTAAATGGTTTTGCACTTAATATGGCAGATGTTGATTTTGAATAATTCATAGATCAAAACAACAGAAAAATTATAATTTTCATTTTTCATATAATATATATTGTCTTTCAGTTTTTTTTGCCCCATGCCAGCATAATTCACAATTCTGTTGCTATGCCAACAAAAAAACTCCAATGCATGAATTGTTGTTATACAGGTGTGACCAGATGCATATATTTATTGAATTATCACAAAAAAACATTATATATATAAAATTCACATCTGGTGGCATTTTTTACCAACCAAAGACTTATTAGTTGTCTTTGATATAAGGGGCCATTAAATTGATTAAATTATTATCAGTGATGTAAGGGGTCTCAGAACCATTGTTTTTTATTTTTATGACCTAGCTCATACTGGTTTTGATGTTTTTTCTTGTGTTGTTTCTTCCTTGTTGGCTTTCAAGATGAATCTTGTGATCGTTGTGTAAATAGACAAAAAGACGGCTCTGCAGACAATTTGTCTTTGCATTTTATATAATTAGATGTATGCAAGAACAATTAAAAATGTTATATTGTTCTCAGTCTAGTTATTCCACAATTAGATATGTTCACAAGAAACTTATATACTCTTAGTCTGTGTCTGGTTTAATATGAATTTATTCTTGTTAGGAAGTAGTTGGTGTTCCTTGTGTTGTGGCTTAGCATACTAGGGCATATTAAGGCACCCAAACTCTATATTTATAGTGAGTGAGTAGTTACGGTGTCTCATCACTGTAGGATTGTCCCATTGGACTGCATTTGAGAATTTTTTCTTTTTGTACAATATTAGGTCTCTGCTGATTCATTTGGTACCAATAGTGTATTGAGTAGTATGCAATGTGTGTTGTAGATATTGCGGGTCATGCCAGTCGGTTAGAACTAAAGGGCATGATTAGTATGTGTGTACTTCTACCAAACAAAAGACCAGAATTCCTTGACTCTAAGACTAAACCTAAAAATGTTAGATTTATCAGATCATGTCTTCATTTCCCCAAAATTGTTGAAACATTCTTATATCATTAAACAATATTTAAATGATGAACACCCATGAATTATAGACGCCCTTGGTGGCCAAGTGGTTTAAAACATACAGATCACAGCACCTCTCACTTTCTATATTATAATGTCCTTATGAAAGAAAGTTTGTTTGCTTATTTAAAGGTTTGTGGTTATCTCTTGGTACTCTGGTTTACTCTACCATCCCTGAATTGACTGCCCCCATAAATGTGTATTATGGCATTAAAAACCCCCAGTCTTTGTTAGCATGAAACAAATTTGGAAAATATTCTGAGTACATGGCCTTTATACAGAATAATACATACATATTACAGTATTTATGTTAAAATTTGTCATAGTTTAGAAGTTTTTTCAAGGAAACATGGAGTGTAAATTAATATCGATAGTTGTTTAGTAAATTTTTCTTTGCTGAAGTAGAAAATGTTACCCTTTTTTGCAAAGGTTAAGAACTTCATCATTGATTTAAACCTTTACATTAGGTGAATGATATATTGTTTTAGAAGTAATTTATGAGATGTTGTCTTTCTAATGTTTGTGTGTGGCCATTACCAAAACGGTATTTGTAAAAGGTAATAAAATAGGTGATGCTTGTATAAACAGAGAGGGGTAACATTGACAAATTACACAGCTAACACCAGCTTCATTTACACCATACAGCCATACACTATCATAAACATGGGATAGACTTGTGTAAATGAAGAAATTTATCTCTTGAAAAACTTTTACCAGATGTTAAGATACATGAGATAAGTAATTTTACAAATGTCCTATGGGTAATTTATACAGTTTTGCTACAGACAAAAATTTTGCTGTTCAGGTTTTGGATAAAAATTTCAGATGTTTTTATCAGGGATGTCACATTATAAAGATAAGTTATGTATTAAAACTCCTAGATAACAAAAGATGGTACTTTTTATAATTCCCGCTTATCTTTTGATGATTGGTTGGTGTATCTTATTATTGTAATCAAAAATACTGAACAAAATGTTCTATTTTAAATAATAAAAAATATTTTTTTCTTTATAATTTAAAATGTTGTTTTTAGATTCTATTTATTTTTATTCATTGGTTAAAATAAACTATTTATAAATATTTATAGTTACTGTTTCATTTTGAAATTCCTAATTTATCTTAATAAAAAGCTGATTGAAAGCATGTGCTTAAGCCTTATGCATTATGGCACAACTAGCCATCTGAATCCCACTCTGAAAGTTCCAAGTTTGAGACATTGTGTCAGTTTTCCTGCAGGTTGGTTATTTTTTCTGGCTGTTGAATATTCCTATTTCCACCACCATTTAAAAACTGACTGCCATTGTGTTTGTGAAAGAATTTGAACTTGGCAGAAAACAACATTTCTCAAGTTAACTGAAGTTTATAAATGGTTTGTGTATTATCTTGTTTATAATCAAAAATATCAAACAATAAACCAAAAACAAACAAAAAATGTCCTCCTTAGTGTTTGTTATTTATTTCTATTCATGGATTGAATTAACTTCTGTTTTTATAAATTTCTCCTTTTTTTGTTATTAATAAAAATAAAGAAACTGAAAGCAACAAGGATTTATTGTTTTGTTATAAATTACCTTTTGAAATTTCATCTGCAGAGAAACTCAATTTTAACAGATAATGTTTCAATTTAATTTGAAAAATTAAGATGGTCTGTGGAGATTTCAATTTCAATTGGCTATATTTCATTTTAATTAGAAAAAATTAGATTTTACACCCAAGATAAATGTTTTAGATTAAAAGGGGGCAGACATAGTTACAAATCAGGAACACTGGAGAAGGGAGACTATAGCTGATACAGATGAATTAGCTTTGTTTATTGAAAAATTACTGAATTTTCTAATAAATTGAATATAAATGATTGTTATATCCACCTGTGTAACTGATGACAAAACTTTTGATTTTTAAAATAACACCTGTAAGGTTTTATATTTTCTTTTTTTTTCTGCACAGGTGTTCATGTGTGGTATTAAAAGTGTCAAATTTATAGAAATACTATTGGAAATAAATTAATCTATATTCAAATCACACTGATAAATATAAATCACAAATTTTAAAAAAATATGTTTGTTTCTGTTTATAGACAGAAATCAAAGAAATATTACAAGTTTGTGGTTAATTTTTTACAAAGTTTTCGTGTTCTGTTTTTTGTTTTTAAATCTTTTTACACATGTATTTTATTTAGATGATTAATTTATTGGTATGAGTTATATATCCTAATGTAAGTTTGTCTAGTTCATAGTAACTTTTCAAAGTACTTTGAATCAGGAAATATTTCTTTCACTAGTTTATAGTAACTTTTCAAAATACTTTGAATAAGGAAATATTCCTGTTAGTTTCCCTTGAGAAATAGGGTTTTGATCTACAGTATGGTGCCAAAATTCTGGCAAGCTAAGGAATTTTCCCAATACTTTCTGAAAATTATCCTGAATTTTTCAGAGGCAGGTTTTAATGAAATTAATTGATTTATGTCCCAGTTACTGTTCAACTTTAAAGATTTTAATTAAACCATCCTAAAAAGTATAAGGCATTGCAGTTTCAGATTTCATTCTAGAAGAGACCACGTGACAATTGACCCTTATTTTGCCAAATGACCCTACTGTTTATGCTTTATTGGGCCATTTTTAAAATTAAATGAATGCAAAATATTAAATTGATGTTATTGCGTTATAGAGGAAAGTTAACGAAAATAGTCCCTTCTGAAAAATCCTAGATTTATTGATGCCAGGATGTGATTTCAAAATTATACTGAAATCAGAAATATCTTTTAGGTTTTCCGACAGTTGGGGCAGTACACCATTTGTTGTGTATCAGTCCGTAGGTTTGAGTGATGTATCCCAGTGTGGTTAGAGTTATGTAAATATTATTATAACCAATTGTGTAACAGAAGTCCTTATAAATGTAGAGAGAACAGATGTTTTTTCTTGTTTGTACATTATCAAATTGTACAATTTATAAACATATGTATTTTTTCAGTAAAATATATTTTTCATAAATAACTGCAGGATGCAACATAGAAAACATTTAGCTTTCTTTATTTATATTTTGATAACCTTTTTAAAAAGTTGTAATAATGTTATGTGAACTTGTACAAGGAGCTTGGTGAAGAAAGTCATATTGGTAGAGAGGACTGGCGGGTATGATTAGGTGTTGATATACTGGATCATGTATGATATATAGATATCTGGTGTGATAAGAGATGTGGTGTCATTACTATGTGACATTACATAAACTGATTACATAAACTCTCTCATGTTGTCACACAAAATATAAAACTAATATTAATGTTGATTTAATGCAGAAAAAAGCACAGATACATGATGGATTTAATCATATCTAGACATTACTTCCCTTTCATTTTTCGTTCAATTTGTCACCAATACTGTCTTTGGTAAGACTTCTTTTAGTATCACACCCCTTCCCCTTTATGAAAAAAAATTGCACAGAAATATTTAAAATGGCTTGAAATCATCATTTTCAAGATTTTAGGGTTTTTTTCTAGTTAAATTAAATTTTTTATTAAAAGTTCCAAATGGAAGTACCAATGTGCTTTGTTCTGTTTTAAATAGTTTCACATCAAATTATGTTCAGATGTTATGTCATTTTTGTAATGGGTAGGATGCCAATATGACACACCAGTATAAAAATTTCCTCAAAAATCACTAAAATATCAACTCAACATTTGACATGTCTTAGTAAAAACTTCATGTAGAGAAAAATAAAAAAATAAAAATAATGATAAAAAATAATAAAAAGCATCAAGAAGTACAAAAATGAAAATCTGATAATCTCAAAAACATGTGTTTTAGTAAAAACTCATAAAAATTAAGACAGGAGTGACAATGGTTCCTGTCATGATAGCATACATGTATACATTTGGTAGTCGGTAAAAATTTGACAAAAATGAGAAGTATGCATCAATATACATGTGACAAACGTAAATATAAATACTTTAACTGCTGTAACCATGAGGAGACTGTCGACTAACCATAAGGGGAGGATTACTGCTACCGGTACATGGTACATACTTCAGACTGTCTGCAGATTTCAGGAATTTTCAATTTCATCAACTACATCTGGAAAATCAGAGAAATGAAGACATGTCTTTGTTTTCTGTAAACATTGTTGGAATTCTGCAAACATAGTCTTGATGAAAAGGAAGTATTCTGAGGAGGTGCCCCAAGGAGGCGACTGCTCGACAAACAGTTATATTGAAAAATAAAAAGTTTTTTAAATAATATTTAATTGAAAATACATGTAAATAATTGCAAGCATGGCTATTTTTGAAAATTCTTTAAAATTATTTTTTCATATTTGAACTGTCAGATTGTCTCGTTGTCAAGGATTATTGAAAATATTTTACTTGACAGCTAGCTACCATTATTATTTATTTATTACCTGTTTTATTATGTTTTTATTCACAGTAAGTACAGAAAACAGTAAAATATTTAAAAAATGATTCTAACCTTAATTATTTACACATGTTAACTGAAATGTTGGAATTTTATATATATTTCTAGTTTCACTTTCTGACATGTTTTCCTGCACACGCTGGGTTTATTTGTATGGTTTATGATAATCTTCAATCAACCTCTACAAGTGTAAAACACAAACACATCTGGAATTGTCTTGTTTTATTCAAATATATTACATATTAATTTTCCAAGCTTGTCTAAGGTCCCGATCTATCATGTATTACTAACTGCCATTTACAAATAAAAACACTGCTTTCTTAGATTATTAATGATATTCTTTTTAAAAATTCTAGATTTTTTGTGAGAAAACATTAATCTTACATTATAATTCCAGTCAGTTTACATTTAATAAATCTTATTTTGATTTGAAGAAAGTTTTGAGTAAGTAAGCTGTCTATTGTTTCAAGAAAAGATATGTAAAATCATGTTACTTATAACAAATTATCTTTGTACAAAGTCCTGGAAAGTTTGATCTTTAATTATCTTATCCCTGTGTTTAAAAGGGCACCTGCTTATAAAGGCCACACTTCTAAAATTTGTTACTGACAGGTCTGGCCATAGTGTACCAGTAAATTTGTTTCATCAGGGAATGTGTTCACAGGTGTAATAGGACCTATGGAACAATATCAATATTTGATTTGTTCATTTTTCGTGATTTTTGTTTGAAATCTTGGTTCATTATCACATGGGTGTTTACCTGTATGTTCTGAAACAAATTTTACACTTAGAGTTGGAAACACAAACCTGCAAGATCAAGTGCTTTGTACATGTATATAAATTTCCATTTGTGTGATCTTTTACCACCATAATGTGAAATCTCTTTCCATAATAGACACATATTTCTCTTTAAATCTAGTCTTCTTCATTATCAAAATCAGTGACTAGATTTTTTTCTGAAAATTGTGGGAGATAAAAATTATTAAAAAGAATCTGACATATATACAATCACCAGTCATCTCAGACAGAGAATAATGATTCAGCAATTCAGCATGATGACATGTTGCTGTCTTAGAGGTGTTATAGTTACTTAAATACAGTTTAATTCTGATGTTAATGTTAACTTAATGTTGAGCAAAAAAAAAAAAAAAAAAAAAAAAATTACTGGTACTATCAGTAGGTTTTTGCAGTAGAGGTCACTGTAAAGTTCAAACAAAATGTAGTTGCTAATACTTTGTTTATAGAAGTTTTCAAATATGAAGACATAATGAAGTAAAGGTCGCTAGAAAGGTCAAACATGAAGTAGTCCATAATCCATTTTGTTTAACTTTTTACAGTTTGTTAGACATTTGTTTAACCTTTGAGATTTTAACATGTGATAAAACATTTATTTATACAAATTTCCTAAGGGAAAGTATTTTGTTAACGAATAAAAAACTGTTCAGGGTTAACTGACATTTTTTAAGGTACACTAATGAAAAGTTTCTTTTAATGTCTAGAAATAAGTTATATTTTAATTGTAATGTCTAAAATGTGATTATTTTTCTATGTGTCTATACAAAAATATTTAGAAATATGTAATAAAATTATAAAAAAAAATGACAGAAAATTAATAGTATTTAAAAAAATCAAACAACATCAATCAATCAATCAATTAATCAATCAATCAATCAATCACTCAAACAATCAATGATTGGGTTACATTTTTTCTTCGGACTTTAGTTTTATGAACATTCATTTCTACAATGGAACCAATGAACATCAAACCTCGAGAAAAACAAAAGTACATTACTTGCCTAATTACTATGTTGTCAAATACCTAAACAAGCAAGAATTTAGGACTGAAACATTTTCAGTTTTGACATATAACAATGTATTATGATTAAATTTTTATTCCCAACCTTTCAAAAGAAAAGAGGGTGATATGAAATTTGAACATCTTCCTTCCATCCATCGAGACAATTCTTGTCCAAAGTTATTCTCGTAAACTATGAAGCACTATTTTACCAAATTTGTTGCAAAGCATCAGCATCAATAGGAGATATGCATATCATTAAGCCCTGTTGGTTTGCTGATTTCCTAGGAGTTATGGCCCTTTGAAGATAATTGCAAATAATAAAAAAGTACAGGGGATCCTAATTGACTTAATGTGCTTGTTTAGTCTATCCTTAAATGCACTTGTAAAACATTGGTCTGTACAGTTGTGTAAAATACTCATAAATTGTAATTAAATTTGATTGGAACTTAACCAAAAACCAGATCTATTCTGAGATATTGCTAAACATTGTTAGTAGCTGAAATCAAGTGTGGTAATTCATTGTGTAATTTTTAGTAACATGGATTAAAATAACTTCTCTACCTCGCTAAATTACCTTAATCCAGCATTCTGTTAATAATTGGATTTCATTAAGGGCTCTTAAAGTATAATGTTTTAAAAATCAGAATCCCCAGTACATGTATTTATGTACTCTTGTATACATGTAGATTTAATAGTTCATGTGTGCTGAAATATTAGGAGATTTACTGTACTGCATGGGTTACTGTAACAGCTTTTTGCAACAGCTAGTCTTGGTTGAAGGAAATATGGAGGGTTGTCTTCCTAAGGGAACATAAACTCCTAAGCCTTTACGCGAGGGAGATAAAGTTCTCAAGTGGAGATAATTTATTATATTGAACAAAAAGACTCTGTTGTGAAATATTGTCCCTTGTTGACTCGAAATTTTCACTCCCAAGCTCATGCAGATATCAAGTCAACTCAGGACAGTATTTCACAATATCAGTTCAATAACCCTATAATATAAACCTTTATGATTGTAATATTTTTATCTGAAGAAATGATGACAGTATAACAAGGTTTTACTGTAACAATAAAGCATCACACCTGTATGATTGTAATTTACTTCATTACCTGTGTTTACCTGAACAAATGATGTCGGTATAACGAGGTTTTACTGTAACAATAAAGCATCACACCTGTATGATTGTAATTTACTTCATTACCTGTGTTTACCTGAACAAATGATGTCAGTATTATGAGGTTTTACCGTACCAATAAAGCATCACACCTGTATGATTGTAATTTACTTCATTACCTGTGTTTACCTGAACAAATGATGTCAGTATAACAAGGTTTTACTGTAACAATAAAGCATCACACCTGTATGATTGTAATTTACTTCATTACCTGTGTTTACCTGAACAAATGATGTCAGTATTATGAGGTTTTACTGTAACAATAAAGCATCACACCTGTATGATTGTATTTTACTTCATTACCTGTGTTTACCTGAACAAAGGATGTCAGTATTATGAGGTTTTACTGTAACAATAAAGCATCACACCTGTATGATTGTAATTTACTTCATTACCTGTGTTTACCTGAACAAATGATGTCAGTATTATGAGGTTTTACTGTAACAATAAAGCATCACACCTGTATGATTGTAATTTACTTCATTACCTGTGTTTACCTGAACAAATGATGTCAGTATAACAAGGTTTTACTGTAACAATAAAGCATCACACCTGTATGATTGTAATTTACTTCATTACCTGTGTTTACCTGAACAAATGATGTCAGTATAACAAGGTTTTACTGTAACAATAAAGCATCACACCTGTATGATTGTAATTTACTTCATTACCTGTGTTTACCTGAACAAATGATGTCAGTATTATGAGGTTTTACCGTACCAATAAAGCATCACACCTGTATGATTGTAATTTACTTCATTACCTGTGTTTACCTTTGTTTACCTGTTAGAGTTACTTATTTATGTTACAGGTACATCTGTTATGACGCTGCTTACACATCTCAAAATAATTATTGTTATGTAAGATTTGAGATAAGGCTGGAGATTTTGCCAGGGAGTTGTCATTTTTTATCACGGATCTCCGAGATCAAATCTGATGCATCTGACATGTGACTTTTATTGTACTTAGCATATGCTCAGTCTTATCACAATGTGACTGTGGCTGTAAGACAAACAATTTCTCATTTTGGTACATGTGTTGTTTTTTATCTTGATTTTTAACACAGTAATTAGTTCTTTTTAAAGTTTCAAATATGTGAGGCCACTTCAAACATGTGAAGCCACTTAAATCAACTGTATGCACATGCATTATACCCAAATACATGCACACCACAAGTGACATGTAAAAGTCCTAGTCATCTCAATCAGTAAAAGAAGATTGTATAAATCATCAGGAATATAAAGATCACCAGAGTCCAAACTCCAAGACCACTGAACTGACTTCTCCTTTTAATCAACATTGTGTAGAAATTAAGCCTGAAACCCTGATCTTTTCTTGGCGGAGAAGAAATAAACAATGGTTGACAAACCCACAATGGTCTTTTAGAAATAACATTTTGGAGCTTGTCAACCATTTAAAAAAATGAATTAATATAGCTAATCAGAAAGAACTTATAACAAACAAATTAAAAATAAGAAGTTTAATCATAAATTTTATTAATTTATTTGAAATACAAATTAAGAAGGGCCCCTTGGAAGAGATCTGAAAAACCCATGTCCCATTTCATGGTAGGTATGCCACCCTAAAGAACCCTCCTAGTACATTGCTTTGAGCAAAGGTCAGAATTTTTGCCACTTCGCCTATAGATGGTGACATCTTAATTGATATAAGTGAAATATTCTTGACTGGGATGTGAAATCCCCATTTAGTCAGAGATTATATTCTAGTAGCCAGTAAAGATTTTGGTTACAGGGAACAATGAGTGGTATATAAATTAGTAGAAGCAATTTATTTCAAACAAATTGCAAAAACAAAAACATAACCCAACCTTTTTTGCAGTAGTTTGATTCAAATTAGAGCTGACAGTTTCAGTCTATTTACAGTGAGTTATGTAACTTGATTGTGATATTTTTTTATGTTTGACATGGGTGAGAAATGATAAGCCAGTTTCAGCTTTGTCTAATTAAAACCTGTAAATGTCATGCATTCCAGAAAGTCTTTCCTAGTTATTAATTGACAAGCTTATCCTGACTTTTTGGACAGTTTCTTACATTTATCTAAAATTGCAATCATTAATGAGAATTCTTCAATATTGTTTTTTATGCATGCTACTTGGTACAGAGATAGAGAAAAGTAATGAGATGTCGTAATATAGGTAGTTTTTTGTCCTCAAAACAATTAAGAAAATGTAAAAATATAAATCTTGTGCTATTATTTATGTGCTACTTGGTACAATGGAAAAAACAACATCCAAACGTTTAGGAAACTGAGGAAATATCACTGTTTAAGTTGATGGATCAATGAGTGGTGTTTGTTGTTAGTTGCAGTGTTTCTAAATTGTCCTCTTGAAGCCCAATTGCTTCGCATACACTGCACTCTAAGGTGGTTCCAATCTAAAACTCTTAATAAAGTTTTTTTCGGTTTTGACCCTTTGTAGCTGGGTATTTTTTAGAATTTTTAAATAGATTTTTATTTGCTATGAATGAAATGCAAGAACAGTATGTCTTAATGTCTAATTAAGGGTTTAAAATAAAATTGTTAATGAGCCTTTTATCTTAAATTATATCATAACACAATGTTCATGCTTGTTAAAACATGCTACATGCTTCATCATTACATTCTTTGTTTCATTGAACATTGAAAATAAACACTGCGATTTGTGTTGGGGGATGGGATTGATGGGTGGGGATGTGGTATATATTATACTTCTTAGTGTCTAATAGTTAGTAAAAGCAATCGACCTGACCGTATATCTAGTGTAAAATTTAAGTTTAATTAGGACACTGTAGAACCAGAAATATTACAACTTAACAAGCATTGGTAATTAAATAGTGATCAGTTTTAACTAGCTATATATTGATTAGTACCTTGTAAGTTGATAATTCTGCCACCATTTGTATAATAATTCTGACCTTATTCAGGATGATATAGCTGGAAATCAATAATAAATGATCATCAAGACTTTAATTAGAAATCAATATGGAGATATTTAACCACTATGTCATTGGGGAATGGAAGAGAATCTAATGCTTCAATTCATTTCAGTTTCAGGTCAGAAAATATTGAGTCGTTTCCACAATAAAACAAAATGGAAATCCTACATTGGAGACTATGTCGTTGTGAGGTTGTGAGTTGCAGGGGTTCAAAATTTCCTGGGTCTGAGGTCTGGGACCTGTTGTATTTACTTTTGGACCCTTCACATTAAACTGTAACAGTCCTTCTAATTTTTACCAAGATAATACTGGTACTACATTTTCTATATGATAACATAATTGCACATGGACCGTTCAATGATGATATTGGACTTTCAAAACTTCATGTGGGATCTGCCAAAAATAAAGGCAAAAGGTTCTGGACCTTCCATTACAAAACATAATTTTTCACACCTAGGGTTGAGTAATGGATCATTATGTCACCCATCATATACTATCTTAATACAAAGTACTTATTTTCTCATTTAAAATTTTGTGCACCTTTTGATGGCATTTGCTGAAGTTTAAATTCCTGTGAGTGCAGAAAAATATAGTTTACTTTGGAGTAAGTTCAAATCTGTATCTCCCAGATTGTACATTGATTACAGTATAAGAACAGTGTATTTTGGTGTACCAGTGTATAAATATAGGTACAGATATTTTGAAATGCAGGATTAACGGAGCTATTCTAATGTTTTATGCGATATATCAATATACTATATCAATATACCGATACTGAAAATAAATGAAAAAATAGAAAATAATCTATAAATCAAGATAAAAGTGTTACCATAGAAACTTTAAAAAATATTTTTGTGTTTTCACTGTCGGAGTTGTAATATGAACAGATGTGTTACACATTTGAGTTTTATCTTTTTAAGATGACACTGTATAGATATTTATAGAGATTCTACTTATTTCGGTTTACTTTTCCCCGAAGTAACATTCCTCACCTGTTTATAATTATATAACACTGGTCGTACATTTTGAAGCATCCTCCAGGCAAATAAATATCTGCATATGATAAAATTAATTGATACATTTTAACTTTGTTCTCGTATATTTGCAGCATTTGTAATTACATAATAGGTAAGACAAATGTGCCTAGGTATATTAATGTATTTATTAATGGAGCTCATTATGAGGATTCACTTGCGGAAAAACTCATAAAAACAAGATGGGAGGTTTTGTTATTACGATAATCACTACAAAGGAAGTTATGACTGGCTGGATCATAATTTGGTTAACCCTCGGTTTTATAGTTCCATTTCTCTCAGATGTTTTGTCATTTGTGTAGGAACATCATTTACCTGTATGATATAATAATTGATCCTCCCAAAAAGCCATTAACCTCTTTTTACTTTCCATGAAAAAATCATAATGGATTAGTAAATACAAAGGTAATATTATTACAGTGCTTGTTATACATTTCATTTCTCCAGTTAAGGACTTGCCGATATGGTTAGTTGCCATGGTTATTACAATATGTATAAATGTATGTATGATTTACTGGGTTGTTTAGTTTTAGTGTTTTGTTGTTTGTTGTTGCTGTAAAACAATACTTACTGGTATATGTGTTATTATTAGTTTGCCTGAAATACCAACCATTATAATCCTCTCTAAACAATTCAATGTACAATTACATTGCCTAAACCAGTCCCACCACTTTTGAATTTTAAATGCCTGCCTTTTACAACATGATTTCATGACAAATCATGTGACTCCACTTGTAGTTTACAAAGTTGCTAGACTCTTATCATATAACAATTGTTGCTATGAGTGGACATATCTTAGACATATAATTATAAAGAGCTCAATACCCAAACCTTGTGACCTTGACCTTTGACATTTACACTTAAATGTGGTGCCTATCACATCGTTCCATGTTGGTATTCATTTGTTTAAAGTTTAACTTAAATGCATCCAAAGATATGAAATCTGTGGAGTAAACCTGTTTTTACAGATAGACATGTGATTCCTATAACCTTCAAACCTTCAAGTTTGTGAAGGACATAATTAAGAGTATTCTTGTTGAGATACTCGCAGACTTTCTGATGGTAAGATGTTTCCTATGGACTATGTTGGTCCATTCTTGTAGTAAGATAGTGCACATTTGAAACTATTGGACAATATAATAATGTATATATCTGTGTAAAAAAGTAAAAGTTGGGTAAAAATAATAAGTTGTTTTTTTCTTTTTTTTTGTTTTTGTTTTTTAAACAAATGGAGACAAATGCCAGATTGACCCATTGATTAAAATCAATTTTTGGCTGCCATGGGGTAATAATGGCCTGGACCCAAAAACAAACTTAATCACTAGTGGTTTCATATTTAGATATTTAATATACCTGTGAATATTTTTACAGTAGGAACATTTGAATATTAATATTTGCCAAATTGTTATTGGCACAAGTGAGTTGATTTAGCTAATAATAGATTTGTATAGCTAATTTTTAATGTTAAACTGTTAGTTAGTGAAGTATTTATGTCATAGTCAGCTGTTTTAAAACTTCTTGTTAATATTTAAACTCAAGATTCCTTGGATATTATCTTAAAATTTTATAATTTATTAGTTTGTTTTGGCTTTTGTATAATATTGGGTAACTGTTTTTACTGGTTTAACCTTTATTTTTTGCTAAATACTGATAGAGAAAAATAAAAATGGTATTGAAGATTATAGCCAAATGATTAAAAGATTTTCTTTCAGTCAGTAAAAGATCTTTAATCTGTTAAAAAGTTGCTAGCATTATCAAAAATGTTGATTGCAGTAACCGGTATTGCTTTTTCTAGATGGCTAATCAGGGTTTCCTCTTGGTCTCATAAAAAAAATTACTAGGACTTTCGCCACTTCAATTTTTTCACTCAGTATTTTTCACTATTTGATAAAAAAAATCCTGTTTTACAAAAATGCAACCTCCAGTGAAACACTTGCAATAGAAAACAATTATTTATTTATTTGGTTTTAACTAAATGTTACGTAGTAAATTTATTAAAATTGTTTTGAGATTTTTATAAGGTATGTAGAGAGATGGGTCACAATTAATTTGTAGTACTGGGATTTTTATGATAAGGTGCTGTCCATCTGTCTTTCTGTCCATCAATAATAGTTTGTCTGGCCTATATCTCTAAACACCATTGAAGATATATTTTGATTACCAGGATTGACATCCTACACACCAAAGGAAGTAATTCTATGCACATTTCTTGAGTTATTTCCCTTTGAAATTCTAAATATGTTTTTCTTGTGAAATTTCTCAACAGTTGTGGCCTTTAATCATACCTTTTGTGATCTTTTACCATGAGTTTACCGACAAAAATCTTGCTCCACCTACCCATACAGCCATGCTCTTGTTTTTGTTTTTATTGACAGAAGTAATTAAGATTTTATATAAATATATATATACAGTATTATATATAACCAGATTGTTTTTGTTGAATGATGTGACATCATTAGTATAATCACTGTGTTAAGATATCAAAATAAGCGGTAAGAAAATCAGTAAATTATAACAAATCACAATACTCGGGAGTATTTGAGATAAAACGTTAACTTTATTGAGAAGGTATATGAGATAATGGTCTCAATGTCACGTCACTGGAGGATTATTTAGGGGATAAGGATATAATTAGGGCTGCCAAGGTCTAATGAGAGGCGATAAGGATCCAAGCAGAGAATCAGCCAATGTCAATTGTTGGCAGTTTTTATATGTGTAGAATCTATATAAAAACACTGATGTTGTATATATATATAATATAGGTGAATTATTGATATGATTTGGCTTTATTTTGGCATAGTTTTTTGTATGATAAATGATGATAAGTACCAGTAAGTATCTAGTTTGTAATGATTACCGTTATGTACATGATGCCAAGAACTTTCACTTCTACAGAGTATCATAAATATTTAATTTTATATGTTTTATATTTATATTATAAATATATCTTGCACATAAATTCATTCATCTTTTATTTTTTGTAAGCCTTGATTTAGTGATTAATTAAAAAAGTTCTACAAAATATAGATATATGTACTAAGTATGTAAAAGTTATAGATTATAACATAAAGACTCCTTTATTTGAAATTTTGGAGAGTACAGAATCTGTGGAAGCAGGTCTATTAACGTTTAAGGGTTTTGAATGAGTGATTGGTTGTTTGTGTTTATGATACAATTAGAAAGTATAGGATATATATAGAAATTAAAACTTGAGATTTACATGTATAAACTCATGAATTTTGATATATATGCCAAATATAATCTTTTTTTTTTAAATGAAAAATGAGATTCAGGTACAGTTTGTTTGGTTTATTGTTATCTGTAGAGACAGAAATTTTTGTTTTGATTCTAAAATATTTATACCATATAGTTTATAGTCTATGTTGATTGTATTGGACAAAGAAGTTTGTCCTTGCTATTTGATGTTACTGGTTGACATTGTGTCCTTATAATGTTACAGAGTGATCAGTGATGTTTATGTGTGAATATTTTTATTGTGCTGGCATTCTTAACCATTACATTACATGGATAGAGCAGGGCAGACATAAAATGTTTTACAACCAACTATCTAGTTCTCAATAGAGATGATTTGGTTTATTTCTGGTCTGCACTTCTAACTCCTCCAAATGATGGAAGAACCTATTGAACTGTTCTAGAGTTATCTCCCTTTATAATCCTGGTATTTGAAGATTTTTTGTTTAAAATTTGATTTATTTATTAGTAGCTGAAAGTTTTGATAAGATAATGAAAAAATGTGTTTTTTAAATGAATTCTTGTGATGCTCCAACAAGTTGAATGTTATGATAGAACAGTATTTAGTTTCACAAGACCTTTTGAAAAAAGTACAATGTTTGCTTTCATAAGATAAGTCATTTGTTTGCCAAAGATCTCTGGTATTGCTGGAGTTAATAGGTTATATGAAAGACATGCTCTGAATTCTCCAAAATTACGTTTTAAGATAGATCAAAGTCTTACTAGAATAGACTAAATGAGTCGAGGTCAAACTGAACTGGCGGCATGCTGATAGAGTTCGGCTGCTGATTACGGTGATATGTCAAAGATGATTGTACCAGTGATCTAGCTGTGTGTTATATAGTCAACAACCCCCTCTCATGTGAGAGAAGAAAATGGACCAGTGAGAGATTGAGTAATCCCTTTTATTTAAAAGCTAGGCAATAGGGAGAGAGAAGTATCCGAGAAAAACTCACCAGAGAGAGAGAGAGAGAGAGAGAGAGTCCTATGATGATCATGAGTAAAGCAAATATTCAAACTTTTATATACTGGTATTTATTTAAGGCAGATAAAACTTTGTTGAATGCCTTAAAAACAGTCAGCCTCTTTGATACATTTTGTCAAAATATTATTAACAGGTCCCTTTAAAATACCAGTAGTTAGACCCACCACTGTTTGACTGGCTGGCTGGCTGGCTGGCTGGCAGAGTTGTTATAGTTCATAAAGATTGTTTTGTGTGTTTTGTTGGTGAAGTGTAGATACAGTAACATAATCTGGTGTAACTAACCATGTAAGATTAGTGTTATACTGTTGTACTATAATACACTAGTATGTTAGTATAATGATTGACATAGTACACACTTCAAACAGGCAATAATACATACACAAATACCAACACAGTCAGATAGTATAATATATCAGTACTTCTTTGGTGCATCTATATAACTGTGCTATATTGCATCCATATCTTACTGGAATTTTTCTTTACAGCTTTTTTTCTTACTATTTGAAATATTTTGAAATATTTTTGCTTTCTTGATACATTGAACACACACACACACACACACACACACACACACACACACACACAACACACACACACACACACACACACACACACACACACACACACAATAAACTTTTTTCTTTATAATTCATTAAACAAACCATTTTCAGTTCAGTGTGCATTTCTTATGTTGTGAGTTAATATGGATCACATGTTGTTTGACAACAAAAGTAAAACTCCTTATACCAGGTTCCGTCTAACATGAGTTGATACTGATTTGGGGATTTTTGCATCCTTTTCAATTTTGCATAAATTTGTGAAAATAAGACTTTCATGAAAATTTTATTTTAAATATGGTAGGTTTTCATTTGCACTGATTGCTATCGGACAAAGAGAAAGTAAAAATGTGTGAAACTTGAAAGATAACTACTTGTGCAAATTAACTATGTGTATAACAAACAACATTTTCCAATTTACAGTTACAGTGGTTAAATGCCTTTGTCTTATAGATTATCAAAAACTAATATTTGATTTTTTTCTTCCTCATTGTCAAAAATAACACTGAAAATTGTAACTGGCCTGAAGTTCTAACTTTTAATGTTTCCTAAAAGATCATATAAAGGAAATCTACAAGACATTGCATGTCTGGCCTTGAGCCTGATGTTTGGACTCAATCTGTAACCAATTAGGTTGGCACTTGTTTTGGTCTTGTTTTATGCAATATAATGCATATATAGGGTTTTTTTCTGAAGGTTATATTGTTCATTTATTTACATCTATGTTCTGAGTGGTTGTTGTCAATAGAATTACCTTGTTATTACTTTGTTAGTACATTGCAGTTACTAGTAATTGGAATTCATTTACCTATAACCTCCTTAGTGAGGTCAGGGTTAGGATTCAAGGTCAGAATGTGCAACATTTTACCATGTTCTTTTACATTCCAATGTCTTATAATTAATTTGTTGCAAATAAGCACATTGATCTTCGATAGTCATTAGAAATGTTATTTTTGTAACTGGTACTGGCTTTCCACCATTACTGTAACTTGTATTGGCTGTCCATTTTGTTAGATAATTGTAGATAGATACTGCAATGTCTGATTCAGCTTTATAATGCAATGTCTCTCTGCAAATTGATGTCTGCAGAGTAATACAAATTACATCAGTCTGTTGTTGTGTTATGGCTATTTTGGCACTGGTCATCATCAAGTATGTCAATCATTATATCTATCTGTCTAGCCAACAGACGTAAGATATGCCCTTGTGGTTGTCCAGAGATTCATTCACACACTAGCATATGTCAGTAGCTATACATATGAAAACACATGATATACAATTTGTATTTAATTAGCATTTCTGAACTAAATGGAAATATGATGATTACAAAAAACGCAAGCATATGATATCAACTTTAAAATAGAAATTTTATTACAAAAAATTACTTTTGTATCATCTTTTCAGGAATGAGAAAATGGCAAAACTTGTTGTCTATCGTTTGAACAAGACCTCAGTTGAGTAGAGTAATGGAGTTTTATGTCCAAGTCAAGATTGTTTTACTTAATTCAATGTGGTCAATTCAGTGATGATGTTTTACTTAATTCAAGGTAGTCAATTCAGTGATGATGTTTTACTTAATTCAAGGTGGTCAATTCAGAGATGATGTTTTACTTAATTCAAGGTGGTCAATTCAGAGATGATGTTTTACTTAATTCAAGGTGGTCAATTCAGAGATGATGTTTTACTTAATTCAAGGTGGTCAATTCAGTGATGATGTTTTACTTAATTCAAGGTGGTCAATTCAGAGATGATGTTTTACTTAATTCAAGGTGGTCAATTCAGAGATGATGTTTTACTTAATTCAAGGTGGTCAATTCAGTGATGATGTTTTTACTTAATTCAAGGTGGTCAATTCAGTGATGATGGAGGAAACATTTGGCAAGCAAGCTTTCTCACACTGATATCTGTCCAATGTGGGACTCGAACCTAGGTGGTAAGAGGCACTGTGATCTGTAGGTGCACACTATAGACCACTCAGTCACCAAGATCCCTTTTGAATTAGACTAAGAGTTGTCATAGAAACATAAGTTGTCTTAATCAATGCAGTTGATCTCTGCAGAAAAGCATAAAACTCAAAGTTCTTCTCAGAACTGATTGCCTCAATAAAAGTGAAAGAATCTTGACTGGGGCATAAAACTGCATTACTTAACTCCCCTCTTTAACTTTTATAGTTCTATAAGGTTAATTTACTCTTTATTCTTAATATTTTGTTGAAACACAATACCAGTATAAAAATATTTTGAAATTATACATTGTAAAAAGATCCTAGACATTAACAAGATGAAGGGAGGTGGTAAAATATTAAAATGGGCAGGTGGATTGTTAAATGTTCAGGATTATTTCAAAGTAAAATAAAACATAGCTGTTTATGAGTTAATAAAGATGCAGTTATCAGTAAAAGTGGATTATTATAGATTTTTATGGCTTGCGGCTCCAAGTCAGGATTTTTTGTTTTTCGTATAAACTTGCAATATCCATTAAAATGGTTATAAAACTGACATGATGGATATAAAATCCTTACATTTGTATTATTTTAAAATTTTTGAGTAAATTCTACAAAGTTATTGTTTTGTATGTATGATACCACATATCTTTACTTTCTTCACAGGATACCCCTAGCTTGGACAAGAACTTACTGTATTTCTATAATTAACTGCACATGGTTTTAATTAAATATTTCTTTTATTTGAAAATGCTTACATTCAATTATAAATAATTAAATTTAAAAAACACTGACCTAGACAATTTTATATTTTGTTAAATGAAAAATTCTTTACACATTTCCTCTCTGTAAAGAAAGAAATTTTCGAAAGTTTATATTCCAATTGGGGTCATTTATTATTACCATACAATATATAACTTTGATTTATGAATGGAAATCAAATGCAACACAATTCGTTTTTCCAGATGTGAAAATTTTCGAAAATTTTCAAGTTTATATTCCAATTGGGGTCATTTATTTAAGTCATGTAATTCAGTTAATTTATATGCAAATTGCTGGTCTTAAAGACTCTATTGTATTGAATTTGAAAAAAAAATTGGGAAAAAACCTTTGTCCAAAGATGTCATTGCTAAGAATTTAAGTTTTTAGATTTTTTAAATTTGAAAAATGCTTGAAAAGACCTTTACCATACAATATATCTTTGATTTACGAATGGGAATCACATGCAACATAACTTGTTTTTCATGAATATTGTAATTATGGCATCACATTTAATTTTTGGATTTTCGGTGTGTAATAGATTCATGGAAGTACAGTAGTCCTTGCAGATAACTTCACTTTCTTCACCCACATATTACTGAACTAATTAAAGCAGGTTTCTGACACTTAATTAGATACAAACCTGTGTATTATGATTCATTTCCACCACTTTTGGAAATTTACCAATATTTTTATATAGATTAATTAGTATATATAAATAAAGGTATTTCTTGTGAACAATTTATGTAATTAGATAATTTTGAAAATTGTAAATTGTCCATAAATCATGTATTACATGCAAGATATAAAATTTAAATTTTACAAAAGTTTTTTGATCTTGTTGTAAATTAACGTCTATTTTTCAAAACTACCACATGTAAATCAACTGGAAATTTGGCAGTGCACAAGGTTATTAGCAGTAAATTGTCTACATTATTTAGAAATGCAGAATTTGAGAGTGTTATAAATTATTTTAGTTTCGCAGTTTTCCTGGCAAACATATATATTTTATATTTTGACTATTTTTATTACATAACTCTGGCAAATACAGGAAAACGAGGAAATCATAAGAACATACTAATACTGTATATATATCATTTACTTCTGTGCATGTTTTGAGATTTCAGTCCTAAATTTTGTTATATCATTAGTTTTATGTGTTTGTGATAGAATTACAAAGTAAGAGTTTTGGCATTGTAGGTGAAACATTTTAAAATCTTGGGTAAACATGTTTGATTGATATTTTTGGCATTTAACAAAAAACCCTGTTTTTATATTTATATGTTTTGGTATGATATATTTGAACATTGCCTAGTATAAGTTATAACAATTTACAGTTATTTTTTTTGTGTTTTTCATTGCATTCAGATTCTTTATTTAGAGTGAGTCATAACCAACTGAAATTTTTAAGGTTTTTATACTCTCTTGTTAGTATTTGGAAAGATCTTACAGCTCCACATTCCGGCAGTATTATTTATTGTTAATGTCTCATTAGATTCCCAATTCTTTGATTTTAGAATAGTTTGTGGTTCCAACCAAACCCCATCTTCGTTTAAAAAAGAAAGAAATGAAATTGTCATTTTGTGTAACATACAGATAAATGCCAGGTTGCAATTTCACAAAGTTAATTTATGAATTACCAAAAGTCTTTTTGAGTTTGTGTCTTTATGTGCTTTGGTAGAGGTTGATTGTCTTAAAACTAGCTTTAAATATGCAGAAAATGTCATACAAAAAACCAGGCAAAAATCTTAATGTATGGTCTGTAAGAGATAAAATAGCCAATTTCAAGAATTAATGCCACATGGTATTCTTCAATAAATTCTGTGATTTGTTCCTGCTTCTGATTGTCAGATGTGTGAGATAGAATTGGTATACACTGCTTTTTGTGAAAGAAAAAAGTACACATTTTGGACCATAAAAAAAGTTTTTTTTGACTCATTCATACATGCTTTTGCAAAACATTACATTTTATAGATGAATGACTTCAAGTCAGGTAAGTTGGGCCTTGAGATTTTGACAAAAAATATCCTTAAAAGATGTAATAAATCAATTGATAAAATGAAAAGTTTTTATTTTGAAAATATTTCACTTATCTTGAAGAGGTTTTTGTTTTTTAAGATATTTTTGTTGATCTGTTATACTCCAGGTGTATATTATAAGGTGTAAATAAGGTTTACTTATATACAAAATGCTTTCTATTAATGAATTAATACATATAGATGTCAGGCTATTTGCCAGGCAGTTGTGACTTACTCATAGATATATTTATTTAGAAAACGATTCCCGGCAAGTATTCAGTGCCAGATTTGGATTGTATTTTGAGATAATGTTAAAGCTCAGAATCGCATCATCATTTAACTACTTGGTAGGTGACAGGTGGAGATTATACATGTAATTACAATCAAGTTTTTGTGCAATATTTCTCTCTTTTCTGATGAGTTTGTACATTTTAGCCAAAAAAAAAAAAAAAAAAAAAGAAACCCAGAAAATCTTGCAGGCATTCTGTCTAGTTTGATTTTTTTGTGCAATAAATTTTCTACTTGTCCATTTTTTCTTGGTAAATTGTTACCCAATGATAAATCTATTTATAAGAGGTTTATCAGCTTTCAGAATAAATGCATATACTTACCATTAAGGTCGATTTGCAAAATTGTCAAAGTTTGAAGTTTAAAATTGAAAATTAAGTTATTCTATAACTTGTGGTGCTAATGTCAACCAGAACACACTAGACTACCTCAATGTAAAACCCTTAAACATCTTTTCTTGCAGCTTATTCATGTTAAGCATCAGTGTAAGGTGTCTTCAAAGTTTGCCAAACCAATTGACCTTGACCAACATTCAAGGTCACAGTTACCTGAAGAAATAAAACCTTTAAATATTTTGTCATAAACTGTAAGGCTTTGAAGCTTAGATCTTCATGTAAAATTAGTGCAAGGTGTCTTCAAAGTTTGCCAAGCCAGTTGATCTTGACCAACATTCAAGGTCACAGTAACCTGTAGAAATAAAACCTTTATATATCTTGTCATAAACTGTAAGGCTTGAAAGCTTGGAACATTATGTATAGCAGTGGTGGATAAATCTCTAACAAGTTTGTGAAGCTGTTTGGTCTTGTTAATATAATTTTATAATAAATATTCTTGTTTTATGATGTATTCGTTTGAATTGTTGAAGTCCCATGGACATCTTGTTGTGCTTTTGTAAATTCTCAAGCTGGTTGATCTTGTTAAAATAATTTTATTACATCTCTGATTTCTGCTGTTTGTCCCATGAGTGGTTTAAAGCTCATGGGGCTCTTATAATGAAATCCTTGTTTTTGTAAATTCACAATTGGTATTCCTAATGATGTCATTCTGGTGTTTGATTTTGTATCATTACGGGAATTACATGTATTTGAAATATTTTTGTTATTTCTCTGTAGTTTACAATAATTAAATCAAAATTATTTTCCACTTTTATTATGTAAACTAATCTGGAATATTAATAGATGTTTTATGAGCAAAAAGTTGTGTAAAGAATGCCTTTCATTATCTGGTTTAATTATGTATTGAGATTGAAAGTATTGTAGCATGAAATTTGTTGAATTACATACATTTTAATTCCATTACACATAAATAGTGATTTCATAAATGTTTTTAATTGTGTTATTTAAAACATTATTTTCTTACATGTAATGTATATTTATTATTTAATTGAGTTATAAAAATGTAAATGAAACAGATGTTCAAACTGTAAAAACCATTAAACGAATCAACACCAGCTAGCAGGATGAGATGTGCATCAGTGCATATTAATTCCTATCTCTCTCTGTGTTCTAAGAACTTTTAGTGTGGAATTCATCATACTGATTGGGTTGACATATTGCAGATGTTTCAATTTCAAATAGAATTTTGCTCCATAATTACTAGTGTTTTACTATTATTATTATTCATTTTATGTATTTCCCAGTAGGAAAAATGCTGTGATATCCATCAATAAAATAAGAACTTATTAAACATTTGATGTTATTATCTTTCAAATGCAAACTGTCTTTAGCTATATGTATTGACAAAATTGACAATGACTTTAATTCAGATAATGATACATAATTAGATTATGACTTTCACAATGAATAGAGGAAATCTCTATACTTTTATGTATAGTTTTGACTGAAGTGCTTGATTGGTTGATTTATTGATTGATTGAATAGGCTGTGTTTTGTGGATATTGCACATCTGTTTTATGTTAGTGTGCATTGTTTAGGCTTTCTGCAGGAGCATGCTTTAGATATTTCTACATTTCAGACTTCAATAGACCTTCAGCAAGTCTGCTTTATCATGACAAGACAGTTGTCCCAAGTCTGTCCAGGAGTTGTATACCAGTAATCAATGGCCTTGTTTTGTCTTTCATCTCTTCACTGGTCTGTTTTGTTGCAATGTTGCTTTACCGAAAGGTGGTTTGAGAAATATTGCTTTATTGAAAGGTGGTTTGAGAAATGTTGCTTTATTGAAAGATGGTTTGAGAAATGTTGCTTTATTGAAAGGTGGTTTGAGAAATATTGCTTTATTGAAAGGTGGTTTGAGAAATGTTGCTTTATTGAAAGGTGGTTTGAGAAATGTTGCTTTATTTAACGATGGTTTGAGAAATGTTGCTTTATTGAACGATGGTTTGAGAAATGTTGCTTTACGGAAAGGTGGTTTGAGAAATGTTGCTTTATTAAAAGGAAGTTTGAGAAATGTTGCTTTATTGAAAGATGGTTTGAGAAATGTTGCTTTATTGAAAGATGGTTTGAGAAATGTTGCTTTATTGAAAGGTGGTTTGAGAAATGTTGCTTTATTGAAAGATGGTTTGAGAAATGTTACTTTACTGAAAGATGGTTTGAGGAATGTTGCTTTATTGAAAGGTGGTTTGAGGAATGTTGCTTTATTGAAAGATGGTTTGAGAATCAGCTGGTTTATGTAGAGATGGTTTAAGACAGGTTTATCTTATCTACAGGTGATTTAATACAAGTTGCTTTATTGACAGGTAGTTTAATACAGGTTACAGTACATAGAGGTGGTTTTAAGATTGGTTTCATCATAATGAGGTGGTTTAAGATATATTTCCTTATACAGGTGGTTTTGGAAAAAAAATGAACATAATAAACATTTTGAAAGCAATAAACAAAGAGTGATATTACACTTTATTGAACTCCACACATCATTATTTGATCTCTAATGCAATTTACATATATAATTCATTAATTAGTATAAACTGTTGTACTTGTGTAAAAGGTCACATGTACATTTGTCATTTCTATAATAATAAGTAGGTAACATGTGACAGAGATGTATTTATATTTTAATGGCTTCTACATGTATATACTGATAATAATTTTACACATGTGTCTTCAAAAATGCCCTTGGTGACATTTTTACAGAAATATTTTCGAAATGTCAAGCTATCTTTTGTTATTTATTATATATTTTTTTTAAAGTTTGAGCAAGCTTTTGTCATATCCACTGTGTCTTCAGTTGGTCAGTGTCACCTTCATTTTTCAATATTTCTAGGACAACCTCTATAAAATGATCCATCTGTAATAAAGTCCAAACGTGTTTTGCCCTCTGGCATATATTTATCACTTTCATGGTACCAATACTAGTCACAGATTTGCCAAAAATGACCACTACAGTATTCAGGGGTTCAAAATTTATTTTTATAATGGAAGCATTAGAAGGTCCAGGACCGTATGTCTTTTTTGGCAGGTCCAACATGAAGTTTTGAAAGTACAATAATGGTGTCATATAGAAATGCAATGTTTTCCTTGTAAAAATTGACATGTCCATTGGAGTTTTACAGTTTAAATATCAAGGGTACCAATGTAAATGTCCTGGACCTCAGACAGGCAGAATTTTGAACCCCTGGTATTATTAAGCTTGCATGTATAATGTATATAGAAGAGCATGTCATACTCTTTGAATGAAACACTGTTACATAGGTTTTTAATTAATATGTATATTTTACATTAACTAATGGCACACATATGAGCATGCAAACTACATCGTTCTTGTTTATGATACTGCTCTATCACAACTTACAGCAAATTAACATTGACATATTAGAATCTAATTAGAATATAATTGTTTTCATATTACCTTTTTATGTATTTAAAATTATAAATACAATTTACTTAACTTAAAAAAATCATTTAATCTTGAAAAAAGATTATTCTTCAAATTAAGATGCTACCTTTATAGATAGATATTTTTTGACAAATTGATTTTGAATTGCCATGGTAATAGATTAGGAGATTTACTTGACATAAGACATAAATTTCATGTAAAATATAATCGTTTTATCATTTTAATGTAAGGTGTTAGATATATGAGTTTTGTCTTTATTTTTTTTAAAAAGAAATAATTGAGTTAATAATGAATTTCTGCTCCTTTTTGATAATGTCACCAATTATTCCAAGGTGGATACACACTTCTTATCAAGGTGTGTTTTCTGTTCTCTCTTTAGAAATTAATTAAATTTGTCATTTCCATTACCTTAAGAAGTTGTGTTTTAAGTGAAAATTTCAAAAAATAATTAATTTTAATTGTGGTGTTATGGCATTGAGAATTGGTGTCTTAATAGCTTTATCTTCTGTTAAATAAAGGAGTATTTGTATATTAAAAGGACCTTAATTTTAGACATGGGACCCAGGGGGTAAAATGTGAAGGTGCCGAGATAAAAAAATTAAATTGCAGAAATCTGGTGTCCCAGAAATCCTTGAACCATTAAAAAAACTGCAGAATACAGAGGTATACATGTACTTGATCTTATTTTAGATGCACTTGATCTCTGTATACATGTATTGGTATCCAGACTATAGGAGTATTATGACATGATGTATTGATTGTAGGCATATTAAATAATTTTCACTTTTCAGCCTAATTTCACTTCTGTGAATGATTAACTTCATTCTACATGTAAGATATACTTTATCAGAATCACTAGATGTTTTATCAGTAGTAAGAGTAGCAAATAGAAGTTGTATCATTTACAGAATCCATAGATTAGACATCGATGTATAACTTTACAAAAACCTTTATCATTTGACAAATGTAATACCTACATACAGCTTGATACTACTGATGCTGATATCAATACCTTACCTTAAAAAATTATAATCGTTGTTACTTTTTAACAATGATTTATTCTTTTCAAGCCTCTGAATTTTTTTTAAATTTTCAGTAGTATAGTATTTTTGTTTTGTCTGTCTGTCTGTCCGTCACAGCCTTGTCCGCTCTGTATTACCAACATGATGTTTAGTAATGCGAGTCAAAGGTCAAGGTCACAAAGGTCAAATCTTAATTTTTTTATATTTTTTTCGTGTCTGCTCTATATCAACTACACTTCTTAATGGATTGTAACAAAACTTGGTACAATTGAACACCAGCATAAAGTGATGTGTCATGAATTGTTTTTAGTTATGTTGGTCAAAGGTCAAGGTCGCAAGGGTTGAATCTTGTATCAAACCCTATGACCTCTTCTGATTAAACATCTTTGCCAGTCATGTGATTGGCAAGCAGACATTTATGATAGAAAAATGCTATAAACTATCTTGGCTATTAAATTATTTCAATCGGTGTAAATTCTTTTCATTTGCCTTCATTGAAAGAGTTTGTCAGTAATATTGTGAGAACGAACCTTGTTATAGAATTATACTTGGCTTATTATTCTATGCTATGTAGTTTTTCTTCACTTTTGTCTGGTAAAGATTAAAATCTTCCAAAGGTCTTAAATATATTTCTTTTACAATTATCCTCTCGATAAGTTAATTTATTTATCTTTGTGTAATGAGTTTCAAGTATATATTGAAGGTTATACATTTAATTGCACAGTTCAAGATTGTGGTTAAAAATCAGAAACTCTGTTGTGTTTAAAAAGCTTTTTGTAAAAACCATCATGACAGAAATATCGATATCCGTGTCTAATTATTTTTGACATCAGACTTTAACTTGCACTTTACCTGTCAATTACGTTTATACTTAACTGAGTCAAGAACATAGAACAGGTAATTGTTATAAGAATCATATGCATTGTTGATCGTTAAATACTTTTTAGTGAAACATTTAAACTCTTACAATCACCAGTGCAGTGAGTGTGAGTTAGACAACTAACCTCTTTTAAAAATTCAACCACTGTGTCAGCTTACCGGTAATTGGTAGAGTGCTTGATTTGTAAGTGGAAAGTTGTGTGTTCGAACACTGACCAGGTCTGACCCAAGACTTGAAAGTGGGTAGTGACTGTTCTTTTGCTATGCAATCTGCATTACGAAATGAAAGTCACAGTTCTCCTGATTGGAACTTAAAATGATTGAAGTCCCATGTCACTGTAGACACAGGCTAAATTTCTACACCTTTGCCTATAGCTGGTGAAATCTCAATATAAGTGAATAATTCTTGACTGGGACATAAAACACCATTACTCAACACATTTTTTTTAGGTCATACCTACCCCTAGATCTAGCTTAAAAAAGTGTAAAATAGCCAAGCTTTGTATCCACAATCACTTAAAGAATGATCAGCTTAACAAAAGAGTTCCAAAAAGGGGAAATAAAAAAACAGAATCACCTAAAAGTGGGTATTTAAGTGAGTTGAGGTCAAAGATTTTTAAATTTGGTTGTTTTCTGAAACAAAAGAAACCATTATACATCTTTCTAAACTATACTGTCTGAAAAAGTCAGAAAATTCAGAAATCTGGATAAAGTCTCCAGAACTTGCTTCTGAATGAAGAGCCTTGATGGCCAAGTGGGTTAAAGCACCAGTTCACAGATCATAGTGACTCACTGCCAAGATTGGAATCAAATTTGTGTGTAGTCATAATATGATAAAAGTCTCAATTCATATTGAGAAAGTTTGATAATTTACTCCACATAATCTAGTTTTCTCCATAATTCCAGAACTGATGACCTCTATATGAGTAAAAAAAATAATCTTGACTTTTGCGTAAAGCACTGTTCAACCACCACTACTACCACCACCTTGTAAAACATTTTGTAAAGCATTGGCAGTGACGTTGACTGAAAAGTAATAAATAAACCTGATATTTATCATACTATATTGATGTACAAAAACTCTGAAATGCATATGTTATGACTAAAGATTGTAATATTTTATTGGTTTATATGTCAAGTTTCCAAACACAAATCTTTAAAAAAAAAAGAATCTTTTTCTGAACATAAAATTCTGCACATAAATGTCAGATTTGTTGATAAATAAGGGATATATATACATGTAGTTGGTGCTGTCCAACAGAACTGAAAATTAAGAACATCTGAGGATGAGTTTTAACATGTCATAATATTTCTTTGAAGTTGCAGCAGAATGTTGATTTATATGTATGTATGAGATTTTGTAAGACAAATGTAACGAGTCTATATAGAATTAAAGATTATAACTATGGAATGAATATCTGTATCTCAGAATTCTCTATCTATGTCTCAGGATTCTCTATCTATATCTGGGGATTCTCTGTCTATATCTCAGGATTAGAGAAGCTTAAGTAAAAACTTTTTTAGAAACAAAATCAGTAAAACGGTTAGACCTTGATATGATATAATAAGTCTTCCATGTTCATACCTCACACACTGTGATGATAAAAAATGTACTTTATGAGATATAGAAATATGCTAAGTGTTAAGCTGTGAAATCAGTTGTACCAAGTCAGTTTGTAGCTCACCTGGACAGTTTGTTTAGGTTAAACATTTATTTGTTATTTTGTATTGATATCACAATTTCACATAATAATAGAGGCCTCTGTGATCTAGTGTGGTTTAAAGTGTGGGCTGTGGCTCTAACGTGTGGGCTTAGGAACCTTTGATCACCTGGGCTTGAATTCCATGTAGGACAGATCCTAACGAGAAAAATTTTTAATCACTTGTTGAAGGACAATGATTTTCTCTGGACACTCCAGTTTCCTACATGTACCATCCCAGAACTGAGTGCCTTGATAAAAGTGAAAGAATCTTGATTTGGGGTGAAAATCATTACCACTCCTCTCCACTCACTTAATAATAATTTTAATTCTGAATTAAACATAACATAATGAAACCTGATTTGATCAATATTAATCCTTTGAGCTATTAAAAGCATTGTAATATAAAAATGAATGTCATTTAAAGACAAAGCCAACATTTGAATAGTGTGAAATTATGAATAATATTAAATTCTATCCTTTTAACTTTATTAAAACCACATGAAAGAAAGAGACATTTTTAGATGTAAATGAAGATAAAAATTATAGTTGTTATTATCTGGAAAATGTTTTTTGCTTTTCCTCTAGGGGATTGTAAAATTTCTGTAATGGTGTTTTACCTCATATGAAATCATTTGAGCTGTTAAGCAGAGACAACAGACTCTCGATCAACTCTCCTGTAAGCCATAATGACATTTCTTTGATCAAGTCCCTGTGCCATATTACAGTTATTTAAATGTTTAGAATGATAACTTATTATCTAATAGATCTAAACATTTTGATGATTATACAGTCTGGTGATGTAAGGGGCCTTGTTGGATTCCATGGAGATTTTTATGATACATCAGGGATCATAGTTACAGATGGAAACATTAGATTTTACGATATTTGTTTGATGATTATGAAATTAATTTACATTATATAAGATAATAATCATAACTGTCGCCTTGTTTTGACTCATCAGTATAAGCCATGTTTTTTCCTGGGAAGTTTCATCGTAATTTATTGATTATTGCCACACAGATGTCATATTTTACAGACAATTTTTTGAATCTGATTAAAATTATGTCCATAATAAAAATTTTTGGAGTGAAAATTCCATCTGTTTTGTATATTTATTGATATGTATTTGTTTATATGATTATGTGTTCTATGCATTTTTCCCGTCGAAGTTCAGAAAAATAAAATGAAAATGTTTAAGGGAATGGTAATGAAGTTTTGCCATTAAACCATTGAATGTTTGTATAGAATTAAACAAATATTGCAAGGTATCATTTCGTACATTGTTGGAAGCCATTGTCAAAATGTCAAAAGTAGGAATTTGTTTTTGTGCAGATAACTATCTTTGCTTTGTGATCATCATGCTTCACTCTGTGTGGCATTGTAAAGTTATGTTGATGTTGTGGCTGTTTCAGGAACTCTTGTTTTCTCAACCATCCCAGGAATGATTGTCTTAATATGAATGGAGACTGAATCTTAATGCATAAAACAGCATTACTCTACTGCACATCTTCTTAAGGTTATAGTCTGAAGGTGTTTTCTCACATTGTGGAGTGAGGAGAATGGTGTTCGCCACTGTACCACCTTGTAAATGTTTGTATGGGCTATTTGAAGAGAATGGTGTTCGCCACTGTACCACCTTGTAAATGTTTGTATGGGCTATTTGAAGAGAATGGTGTTCGCCACTGTATCACCTTGTAAATGTTTGTATGGGCTATTTGAAGAGAATGGTGTTTGCCACTGTATCACCTTGTAAATGTTTGTATGGGCTATTTGAAGAGAATGGTGTTCGCCACTGTATCACCTTGTAAATGTTTGTATGGGCCATTTGAAGAGAATGGTGTTCGCCACTGTATCACCTTGTAAATGTTTGTATGGGCCATTTGAAGAGAATGGTGTTCGCCACTGTATCACCTTGTAATTGTGTGTATGGGCCATTTGAAGAGAATGGTGTTCGCCACTGTATCACCTTGTAAATGTTTGTATGGACCATTTTAGAGTGAAGAGAATGGTGTTCGCCACTGTATCACCTTGTAAATGTTTGTATGGGCTATTTGAAGAGAATGGTGTTCGCCACTGTATCACCTTGTAAATGTTTGTATGGACCATTTTAGAGTGAAGAGAATGGTGTTCGCCACTGTACCACCTTGTAAATGTTTGTATGGGCCATTTGAAGAGAATGGTGTTCGCCACTGTATCACCTTGTTAATGTTTGTATGGGCCATTTGAAGAGAATGGTGTTCGCCACTGTACCACCTTGTAAATGTTTGTATGGGCCATTTTGTAGTGAAGAGAATGGTGTTCGCCACTGTACCACCTTGTAAATGTTTGTATGGGCCATTTGAAGAGAATGGTGTTCGCCACTGTACCACCTTGTAAATGTTTGTATGGGCCATTTGAAGAGAATGGTGTTCGCCACTGTATCACCTTGTAAATGTTTGTATGGGCTATTTGAAGAGAATGGTGTTCGCCACTGTACCACCTTGTAAATGTTTGTATGGGCCATTTGAAGAGAATGGTGTTCGCCACTGTATCACCTTGTAAATGTTTGTATGGGCCATTTGAAGAGAATGGTGTTCGCCACTGTACCACCTTGTAAATGTTTGTATGGGCCATTTGAAGAGAATGGTGTTCGCCACTGTACCACCTTGTAAATGTTTGTATGGGCCATTTGAAGAGAATGGTGTTCGCCACTGTATCACCTTGTAAATGTTTGTATGGGCCATTTGAAGAGAATGGTGTTCGCCACTGTACCATCTTGTAAATGTTTGTATGGGCCATTTGAAGAGAATGGTGTTCGCCACTGTACCACCTTGTAAATGTTTGTATGGGCTATTTGAAGAGAATGGTGTTCGCCACTGTACCACCTTGTAAATGTTTGTATGGGCTATTTGAAGAGAATGGTGTTCGCCACTGTACCACCTTGTAAATGTTTGTATGGGCCATTTGAAGAGAATGGTGTTCGCCACTGTACCACCTTGTAAATGTTTGTATGGGCCATTTGAAGAGAATGGTGTTCGCCACTGTACCACCTTGTAAATGTTTGTATGGGCCATTTGAAGAGAATGGTGTTCGCCACTGAACCACCTTGTAAATGTTTGTATGGGCCATTTTAAAAAATGTTTACATCATCAATTTCTGAATAACACAGTTTTTACAGAAAAACATGAACTGATGTGATTCAACAGGAATAATAGTTCCACACAAACATTAGGGGGTATCATGTGGAACAGCGGCAACCCCCATTATAGATCTGGCAATTTACTGATCTGTGGAGTTTGATTTAACACTTGCCATGGATTCTTCACAATTAAACACATCATAGATCAGTCACCAATCAATTATTAGTTTCCAAAATAGACCTAACATTAGTACAATGGTATTTTAATTTTATTTATTCTTCAGATTAATCTCTGTTAGACTCCTGTAGCAGTATTTTTATGTTGTTTATTGTTTTATTTGTAGGTGGTAACGAGCTGGCTAATCAACCATTCCATCTGAACTGGTGCTGGATATCATTTACAAGTGATCACTACTTCGTTAATGAGACAGATGAACTTTTAGAAGTCAAGTTACAACGAAGAGGTTACCTTGGTGAAACATCATTTATAAGTTAGTATTCTTTATTGAATTGTTTGAAAAGTTTAATTTGGAATCGATCAGTTCATGCACTTTTTATATTAAGGTTTGAGGCTTAAAATAGTTGTCATGCTTTGCATGCACACACACACACACACACACACACACACACACACACACACACACACACCATTTAGTCATTGTGTTAGGTACTTAGTATATGTAGAATTATGTTATGTTTCATATTTTGAGCAATTTTTAGCAACAGAATTTTTTATTTATGCAAGTAAAGTCATACACATTCTGTATCACCAGATTTGTATCTTTGTATCTGGAATGGTTGTAATTGATGGTTTGAAACTTCACTTTTTGACTATAATTTTACCCTTTCTAGAAAGCTGTTTGTGCATGTATTTCATCACACTGTTTTACTCATTATCATATCTGTCATATTAAAATTGAAGGTCATATACATTACATATTTTGTTAATTAATTCTAGTTCACAACAGAGATCAAGAGTTTATACAATGTGTACATACATATTTGGATTGGATAATTTTAAATATTTAGTTCAATTTCTTAATGTTTTAAATTTGAAACTGAAATTATATCAAATTATGTGTTAAAATTTTAGCTATTACTGCCATAGATCGAACTGCAAGGATTGGACAAGATACTAGAGCCAGATATGCACAACAAGTTCAGTTTAATCAAGGTAGATAACTCTTGCTTTTGTTACCCACAATACAGCCACTCCCACAGTTCCACAGTTGTACCAAACACTAACATGCTGGTCCATGTTCAAATCACTATCAGCAAAGTAAAAACTTTGAAAAATGGGAAAATTAAGTTAAACACATGAACTTCCACTGGGGAGGTGAGACCAGGTGCCCAAGAAGGGTAAGCAGGTCCTGTTTAGCTAGCTACACCCACCACATGTGAAAATTTGAAATCAAAATTTGGGAAAAATGAACATTGAACTATGGGATGTCAAATATATCCAGGATTATAAGAATCCATTATGAGTATCGATGTAGGATAGGGAAATCTCACCCGAGGGGTTGAACATTTCAGTCAGAGACGAGGCTTGCCGAGGGTGAGATTTCCCTATCCTACATGGATAAACTCATAATGGATTGTTTTTCTCCCATTTAAATGGCATTATTTGGCTTTAAATTCGATTTACATAGACATAAATATCGCCATCAGAAAGAATGTACCTGATTTTGGTTTATACAGAATGTATAAACTACAAAACAAAGTTATTTATTCTAAACTCCCAAAAAGAACATTTGAAACGCACTCAAAATTTCTAAATTTTGAAGACTTGAGTGCCCTTTTCCCGCCAAACGACATCATGTTCCCCACATGATGACGTCACGCAATTGTCTTTTGATTATGACATCACCAAATGTAGTTCCAGCGCTAATTTGCATGCACAGCCCATAGAGGATAGAGATATCCACCATGGGTATCGCCAATGGAATATTTCTATTTTACATGGCTTGTCATGGGAGAAAATTTTGGATACAGAGACATTATTATATCTTGATATGGATATTTAATTTCATGGTGGAGTGATTTTCACAGTTGATCTGCAGCTGGGATTTCCTACAAATCAATATTGTAGATCATACCAAATGTTACCCCATAGACGAAACTTAAAGCAATTTATGTGAAATCCATTACTCTGGTGATACTGATTTGATGGATTTGATTTATGGCAGGCCATTTATCAATTTGTAATTGTTATTATGACACAACCAAAAATGCTAAAATCATAAAAAAGAAACTAAAATTACAAAAAATGCCTAAAAGGTTTTAGGACATAAATATTGATTATTTTTGTTTTTTAAGGAAAAAGAAAATCTCATTTATTTTGTTACCTCTAGGTATCCGTCATCTGTAGCGTGTTTATAATTACATTCTGCATGATTTAATTTAATGATCAAAAAGTCAAGCTGTTACTATAGTTATCTAATAACAGCAACATGTGACAATAAATAAATTTTTGGTTACCATGGATATAATTTTAGTAAAATTGACATTTTAATTTATTGCTTAACCACATGAATCAATTGATTATTAGCTCACCTGAGCCGAAAGGCTCAGATGAGCTATTGCTATCTATCACCGTCCGTCGTCCGTCGTCCGTCGTTCGTCGTTCGTCGTTCGTCGTTCGTCGTGCGTCGTGCGTAAACTTTACATTTTAATCTTCTCCTCCAAAACTACTGAGCCAAATTTGATGAAACATGGTGATTATTATGCCTGGGTAACAGGCTTTCAAAATTGTGTTCGGGGTTTGACCACGCCCAACAATATGGCTGCCGTTACTATAAATAGCCAAAAGACAAAAAAATCTTCTTCTCTGAAACCAAAAGGTGCAGGCAAATTTTGATTAGATTCAGGATACCTAGATACATTAAAATTGTGTTTTTCATAAAAATTGGACGAAAAATAGGTTACGCGTTTTTTGCGTAAAATTATGTAATTTTTAAAATGAGACATTTATTGTTATAACTTCATAATGGCTGAAGATAATTGTATGGAGTTTTCACTGTTGATCTTGTCTTGCGATTTTCTTCCGATTGATGTCAAGGTCAAAGGTCAAGGTCATGTCCCAGTTTTTGACCATTGATAAAAAATGCTATTTTTTAAACATTTCTGGTGATAATGACATAGGAATTTTGGTTAATTGTAGGTATTTACATGACGATCATTTTGATATATCGATTAAGGTCATGGTTCAAAGGTCAAGGTCACAGATGTACAAGTTTACCAAAATAGTTAATTATCTGCAAAACTATGAACTTTTTGTATAGGCACGTATATTAGAATATTGTAGGTAATGGCCCAATGGTCATTTTGATATATAAATAAAGGTCATAAGTTCAAAGGTCAAGGTCACAGATGTAAACAAGTACTGAAATGATTATTTATCTCAAAAACTATAGACTTTTTGTATAGGCATGTAAATTAGAATATTTTAGGTATTATCCTAACGATCATTTTGATATATGAATGAAGGTCATGGGTTCAAAGGTCAAGGTCACAGATGTGAATGAATACCTGAATGGTTAATTATCTTGAAAACTGTTAACTTTTTGTATATGCATGTATATTAGAATATTGTAGGTATTAGCCTAACAACCATTTTGATATATGAATGAAGGTTATGGGTTCAAAGGTCAAGGTCACAGATGTGAACAAGTTCTGAAATGATTATTTATCTCAAAAACTATAAACCTTTTGTATAGGCATGTATATTAGAATATTTAGGTATTATCCTAATGATCATTTTGATATATGAATGAAGGTCATGGGTTCAAAGGTCAAGGTCACAGATGCGAATGAATACCTAAATGGTTAATTATCTTGAAAACTATTAACTTTTTGTATAGGCATGTATATTAGAATATTGTTGGTACTGGCACAGTGGTCATTTTGATATATGAATGAAGGTTATGGGTTCAAATGTCAAGATCACAGATACAAACAAGTACTGAGATGATTATTTATCTCAAAAACTATAAACTTTTTGTATAGGGATGTTTATTAGAATATTGGCCTAATTATCATTTTGATATTTGAATGAAGCTCATGGGTTCAAAGGTCACAGGTGAGCGTTAAGGCCCATGGGCCTCTTGTATTCTATATAAACATATACCATACTATCATTGACAGAAAATAACATGTCTGTGAAATTGAAGATGAAATTTTAATTATAAAAATCATTTGGTTATTTAAGCACCTGTACTAAATGCAAATGGCCTGGAATAAACATCATGTTTAATTATTGTAGAAGTTTTATTTGGAGTTATTGTTTAATTTTTACTCTCCCTCACTCTATCAACAATACGGTCACTTCACCTATAGCTGGTGACATTTCTTTATGAGATAATCTCTTGACTGGAACCTAAAACCCCATTTAATGTCCACATTGTCTTCATTCTGTCTGGTGCACCAGAGGTATGCTTCCTTTGAATTTCACACCTTCATATCACAAACTGAGGTAATAGTTACATTTTGCATTGTAATCCAGAGCAGTACTTGTAATCCTTTTATTGACATTTAAATCTTAACTAGAATTTGAAACTTTTGAAAAGTTTATTTAGGGTTTAAATTGATTATATTTACATCTCAAGGTCAGACAGAGAAAACATGGAGGATACATATTAATGATGATGATAGATTTGAAGATAGGGAGACATTTAGTCTCAGACTTACCGATCCTGTTTCTGCAGTCCTGGAGTATCCTGATGTTGCCATGGTTACAATACTGGATTCTGAGGATGGTAAATTTGATATTTTTACCTTGATTTGTTATGAAAGTCAAATGTTAGCAGAAGAGTATTTAAGTGGAATAGTCATGTTTTAAGGCCCAGTCAAGATTCTTCCTCTTGTATTGAGGTCAGTTTTGGAATAGTGGAGAAATTTCGAGTACCTAGAAAAAAATATTGAGTAAACTAAACTGACCAATATTTTTGTTGGAGGATTTGCCTTGTAGATTGTTAGATACTCTTTGATCTATAAGCCTCACTATAAACAAATATGCTACACTTTTTCTGTAAAATACACTTTGATGTACATAATATACATGTATATTAAAGATTTAACAGATTCAGTTACTGTAAATGTGGAAATTTATGCATTTGTTGTTTTTTTTATGTAAATTTTCATGAGAATAACAAGTCATAAAAATTAAAAATTCATAAATATTAATTTTTAATATAATGTGCTAACATTTACATTAATTGTCATGAAATAAAAAAATGAGATTAAAATTGAAATGTTGCTTCTTGCGAAAATGTACATATTTTCCTGATTTACAGTTAATCATTACAGATGAAATACTGACACCAAAGTAACCTACAACTTTTATATTGAAATTTACTATAATGTGACTACCGGTAGCTTTATTGTATCTGTATTGTAGAATCTGTAGTTAATATACCAGAGACAGAATACAGAGTAGCTGAGAATATAGGGGAGGTATTGATCCCTGTAGAGAGGAGTGGTGATCTATCCAGGGACCTGGAGGTTATATGTGCTACAAGTAATGGTATGTAAATACATATATAGTCATACTTACATAGAGGAAACTTAGAATACCTATGAAACTGAAAATCCTCTTATGATCTAGGTTTACCTCATTGTAGAGGAATGTCCCTACATTTGACATATTGTAAAACAAAGTTCAAACTTGTTTCTTGACTTGAATCATAGGTGTATACATATAATAAGACTGAAATGTTAGGCCTTTTTAAATCAGTTAGCCTTTCCTATCCTTTCCTTTGATTTTTATTAAGTCTGTTCTCCCTTGAGAACTATGGATCATGGAAGCAGAAGCAGAGTGGTCTAATGCATTCACCTATGGATTACTTTGCTTCTCACAACTTGTTTGGGGAGATCCTGCTGGGAGAAAATGTTTGTCAGTTCCCTTGATTTTGTGGATTTCTCTGGGTACTAAAGTGTCCTTCACCATTCCAAAACTCAATATCTTAATATTAGTGAAAGAAACTTGTCTGGGTTTAAAAGTGGATGTTTTGCTTTAGGTTTTTGAATAAGGTCAGGAGTATGGAGAATTATTAACAAGTTCTTCGTTAAGAATTTAATCATTGAATTGATTTTAGGCACAGCAGTTGGAACAAAACCAGGGAAGGTGACTTCAGGTTCTGATTATATCACTCGACCAGATGACCATCGTAGCATCATCAGATTTGATGTTCAGGAAAGTAAAAAATATTGCCGAGTCATGATAATGGACGACTCTCTATATGAGGAGGAAGAAACATTTAAAGTGTACCTAATGGATCCGGTGATGGGAGGGAGACTAGGAGAGAATCAGGAAACCACCATTGTTATAGAGCCAGATAGTGATGATGGTAAGGTTTAATTTGCAGAATTTGATTTTTCTGCTTCTTTTCTTATCATAGATTGATATATTTTTGCAATTCTAAATGCTTTTTACGGTTTCATTTCCAGCTCCGCTTATGTAAGTGTTTGGAGTATTTGCACTAACATTATTTAAAGTAACTATAATGTATGGTTGCTTATTTCTTTCATTTATTGTTTCATGTTCTAATTTGCATTGGCCATTACCAAGCACCTGTTTTTTAGTTATTGATTGTTACTTTAATTGACTAGATCTACAGACTTCCTGACAACTCTTGTATCATACAGCCTGGTAGGCTACCACTTTTACTGATATGACATCACACAGTTCAATAAAGTGTTCAATTCTCGATACTCCTAAAATTTTATATCAAACGAAATGTTTAAAGTGTTTAAAATTTATTTTGGGAATTAAAAAAAAAAAAAAAGGATTTTCCAAAAATGAGAAATTTAAGTATAACCATTGAACTGATTGAACTATCTAGAAATGGTGTTTATAGTGCTATAACTTCCATTGCCGTGCAAAACAAACTGAGTAACAGACTAGACAGTTCAGTAATTAAATAGCTATTATATCCAGAGTCTAAATAGGCTGCTTACCAGTACACATTACCTTGGCTTCCTTGAAGTTACCAATATCTATGGAAACTTCATGAACTTTTACAGATAGAGGCATCAGGAATTAAGATTTGCTTATCAAATGAATTAAAACATCACCTGTCTCTTATTTGGCAGAAGAAAAATATTGCCAATTAAAAAAATTGCCAATTAAAAAAACCCAACTTTTTTGTATTTGACAATTAACGACTAAATACATGTTTGAAAGAAATGATAAAAAACCCCATAGATACATGTACTAGTAAGACTTTAATCTTAATTTTGTTAATCATGATTGACTTTCACCTGCCACATATTTGGCACAAAAAAGAAATCACTAGATTAAGAAAATAATTTTTTGTATAAAAATTATATCCTTAATAAAAGTTTAAAAGATGTCTTTAAAATAAAAAATTATAATACTTATAATACTTATATATTTCTTTACATTATCACATAAAGCCCTCTGATGATAAAGCTGGTTAATCCGGTAAGACAATTTAAAATTTTAATTGGACAAAAAAGATTTTACTTGAAAGAATTGAGAATTAATCATGCAGTGCAGTTGTTCTGTTGGCAGATTCACGCTAAATTATCCAACATTTATAAGTTATCAGTGTCAGAATTACTCAGGTTAATTTATCTGGTTAGATAACGATGTCATTCCGAGATCAAACTTACTACAAATGCTATATCAGAAATTTATATATATAAAAAAAGAGGCAAATAGATTTTTTGAAAAGTGAAAACTTTCTAGTAAGATAAACTTTATTCTTGGTGAAATGTTACTAAATATGAAATTTAAAATGACAGAAAATACAAAAAAACGAACAAAGTTTTTAGAAAATGAAACTATAAATGACAGCAAAAGGCAACAAAAAGAAAAAAAAAACTATTTGAAAGTGAAAGCTTTATGGCGGGTCAAAGTTGGTTTTATCAGAGGGACCACACATCAGGTATATTAGGTAATTAGGTGTGATGTAAGGCAGATAAATCAGGTATTTACGGGTTTATTTATTGAAATCCTAACCAGCGATTAGTAGACGTAAACACTCGGATTAACATATATATAAAAACATACATAACCACTTTAGAAAACTTCACTAGTGAGATAGTTTTTACTGAAAACTTCACAAGTGATTTAGTTTTTACATATTTTTGATATTTTTTTTCAGAAATGTTTTGTAATGTTCATCTTCATTAAGTGTTGGGTAATAAAAAGTATATACAAAAAGTAAAAGTTTTGTATAAAATAATTCCTTTTATCATCAATTAACTGAAAAATTGTTGTCAGTGCTTTCAAGGAGTTCTTTGAAGTAGAGAAAAAATTCAAAGATTTTCATCAAAAAATATATTTAAAAGTGCGTGCTTTGTTTGGTCTGTTTAATGGTTGTTAATAGATGAGCACCGCCTGTTTTTGATGGTGGTCCTTTGTGTGTACAAAATAAAAAAAACACATTTCCAGCAGAATAAAGCATAAATTACACAACTTAAGTGTTTGTTTGTGATTAAGATATCTGCTTGTAATGTTTTGTTGATTATTTTTTACATTATTTGTTTACAGTTAGTAAGTTGTTTATTTTTTGTGATAACAACCATGTTTTATTTGCCAATAGAAAAGACTTGAGTTCTTCAGGAAAAATTACTAGTATACCTGTATGACTATTTTGTAAATTGTGCCTAAAAATGAGGGAAAGCTTTCTTATAATGTTGCATGTGGAAAAAAATTTATCAGCAATGGTATTCTTCTGACAGGCTTTGTTTTATAGAGACCTTGGTTGCCAAGTGGTCTAAAGCACATGCATACTAATCGCTGCCTAGGTTTGAATCTCACTTGGGAAAGATCCTAGTATGAGAAAGTTTGTCAGTTTGCATGTCAAAGATTTGTGGTTTACTCTTGTCACCCTGGTTTCCTCTACCATCCATGACCTGATCTTAATATAAGTGGAAGAATCTTGACTGAGACTTGTAACTTTGTTTTATAGACTTGTTTGGTATATAGAGAAGTTAAGCCATTTCTTAACACTTATATTAATCCTTTCAGAGCCCTTATTCTCATTTGATCGTGGTCATTATGAAGTGGATGAGAGTGGTAAACAGTTAGAAGTATTGGTATGGAGAAGAGGTGATGATCTGACTAAACCATCATCAATAACTGTCAGATCAAGAAGAACTAATCCACAGTCAGCTGAAGGTAATATGTCCACTCAAAGATGAAGTACTCATGTTGACTAAACCAAATAAAGTGTAAAACTACTTATTGTTGTTTATAGAAAGCTTCCACTTTTAATGGAATTGGATATAAAATTCCTTGCAAAAATATCATGATTAACCATTCTAATACCTATTCAATGACGAAGGAAGTACAGATGTGAAGCTGGATGGTTTATGCCAGATTCCTTATTCATGGCCATTGATTTAAGACCTAGCTTTGCGGCTTGGCAGATCCTTGAACAAGGCCTTTAATTTTTCACAATGCTAGTCTACCCTGGTGAAAATAAATGGGTATTTGCAGAAATACTTATGGTTAATCGACACGTGATTTATTGGAACCTGATCCTAATGATTATTTTATATACTCTAAAACATTTATAAATACATATTTGTAAAGTATAATACCGGTAGGATATATACTGAATTATTTTTGTTTCCATTTCTTTCAGCGGGTTTAGACTATATAGCAGTCAACACCATACTGGACTTTGGACCTGGTGTAACCATGAACACAATAGTAATAAGAATCCTAGATGACCTTGGACGACCTCAACTTGAAGGAGCAGAAACTTTCCAGATTATATTACGTGACCCGACAAGTGCTGGTCTAGGAAGTCCAAACATTGCTGTAATTACAATAAATGATTCCTTATCAGACAGTGAGTATAAATCTGTAAGATTTAGGGTACTGGGTATGTTTTCAAGAGGGTCCAGGTACATAATGACCTTGAAAATCATCAGATTGAAGGAGCAGGGATTTAAAAATGGTTTTATATAAGACAGCAAGTGCTGATCTTAGAATTCCAAACATTGCTGAAAATAACAATGATAGATTTCTTATTGGTCAGTGATCATAAACCAGGAAATTTGGGGTAACATAGGTTTTCATGGAAGTAGTAATGTCATAGTAACCTTAGACCTAAACTTGGGAATTCATGCAATGCTGTTAGACCAATACATTACTGGTATACATTATCAGACAATATAACTTGTGAAATAAATATGGGCATTGGTTTGGTTAGTTCACAAAGATGAGGGGGGGGGATGAATGAATTAACAAGTAAGAATTGTTTTAATAAATTTTAGGTGGTCTTGATGATTTTTACAGTTCATATAAACTTGCAAACAAGTGTCAAATAACCAGATATGGACATTATGTGTTTCTGTCCAATAATAAAGTATTCTGTTGGACTACATGGACATGTAAAAATGACATTTCAATTTTCACAATTTTCATACATATTTGTGTGTAAAAATGTTAAAAATAAATGATTTTTTTTTCAGTTCCCAGTATGGAGTTTAAAGATGACGCATATGAAGTTTTTGAATCTGAGGGTAAAGTTACAGCCATCATTGTACGCCATGGTGATATTACCCATGAATCAACAGTCAGATGTTACACAAGACAAGCCTCAGCACAAGTCATGATGGATTACAATGAGCGACCAGATACAGATGATTCTATTGTATCATTTAAACCAGGTACTTGTTCTTTGACTACCCTAACTCATGTATTATGTAGGCTTCTTAAAGAAGCTCATTGTGTAGAGCACTTGCCTATTGTCTCCCCCTGGGTTCAACGCTGCATTTTTTCTCCTTCCTGTCACATACACAACTTGGTTATTTAAAATGTTCCATAGAAATGAATGTCTTTACATTATATTGCTCCAAATTTTTTTTCAAATGTAAATACGCAATAGGTTTGTAGATTGAAACTGCATTTAGTGAAACCTTGTGGTGTGATAAAGGAGTTTGGTGATAAATAAAGAGAGATTTTTAAAGTAAAATATAGAAGAAATGGATTTTTGGACTTCAAAATAGTGTGATGATAAGCGAGGTGGCAAAGTTATCAATGGGTATTAAAATGAGGTTTTACTATACAACAGTATATTAATCACAATTACTAGATCAGCTTCAATGATGTATTGATACCCCCTAGAACAACCATGATTGTTAGTATTAGCATAAACATTCAGGTCAACATTTAGTGTAAAATGTGTTTTTGACCAGAGTCAAACCTGTTTTAAAGGCCATATTTATATAAGGGCCAGCCAGTAAACTTTTATCCCAATTGCTCTTTACTCATGTTATTTTAACATGCATATAGGTAAGGACGACCTGTTCATGAAAGTCACTTTTACTGGTTCCCTTGGGTGGTCTTTATAGACAGATTTGACTGTATCAACTTGATTGAAGGACAGAAGTCTTTATTTTTAATTTGGAGTACCTTATTTAAATAGTATTTTAATGAATATACTTGTAATATTTAATCCAGGTGAGCGTGAGAAGCCCTGTGTGGTAGAACTAGTAGATGATAACTTGTTTGAAGAAAGTGAAGAATTTCGTTTGGTTCTTGGATCACCACGCAGCTCAACAGCAGGAAATGCAAAAATAGGCAACAGGAATTACACCACCATAAAACTAAAGGACAAAGCTGACAGTAAGTAGAAAGAGTGATTTAGGGAAAGGTGAGAAATTAAACATCAAGGAGATGAAGAATGATTTAGAAACACTATTATGAAAATAGGGCAGTATTTGCAGTAGATATTAGGTTAAGAATACTACTATAAGAAACAATGATTTCCATATTATTAGGTCAGTAATGGGGATCACTGGCAAATTATGTAATTGAATGTGTGAACTGAAGATGTTGAAAGCCGTTTCTATCACAAATGCAAGGAATAAAATCTTTCTTTTTGAGTAAAATGTCAACTTATGTTTGCATTAAAAACTTTGATTACACTAGATGTATCACTATAAAACATCTCTTTATTTATTTTTTAATTTATTTATTTATCTTCTGTTTAATTTCAGAACCCATTATAAAGTTCAGCAGTGCACATTATACAGTAAATGAACCATTGTTTGAAGGTGATATGACCATTCTGACAGTAGCAGTTATACGTCAAGGTGACCTTTCACAAAGGTCAGAGGTCACAGTTCATTCCAAAGATGGATCTGCAAGAGCAGGAGATGATTATAATGGATTTTCTAAAGGTTTGTTTCTATTTTTCAATATTGTTTATTTTTCTGTCTGTGTCATTTAATGGACATGACGATTTAATATAAAGGGGTATTACTTACCAGGATTTGTTTGTAAGGAAAGTTTAACCAGTTGGCATCTGACTTAACCAATTATTAGGTTGATAGTACATCCATCAACCTTGTCATCTTAGCAGATATTAAGAGTTGTCAGCAAAAACAGTATATTTCCTTTGTTAGTTAGCATAGATCCACAAACAAATATGATATATAGCTAGATTTTATTACTGTCTGTGCCTCTGTTTGTCACCACAAATTTTCAAAATAAATCACAGTAAAAGAACAGTATAAAATTCCAGTTTATAATAATATCTATGATTGACTTATGACAAATACAGTGACAGATAATAGTATCTGTTCTTATGTTTGTATCTTTATTTAATTTCCACCTATTGAAAATTCAGAATATGTAATGAAATATTGTACTTTTCTTAAAGTTTTGGTGTTCAGTGAGGGTATAACACATCACAATATAGATTACCGTATACAATTATACAGTCATACTTTTCTTAAAGTTTTGGTGTTCAGTGAGGGCATAACACAGTACAATTATAAATTTATACTTGTTTCTTGCAGTTTTGGTGTTCAGTGAGGGTATATCACATCACAATATAGAAATACAGATCTTATATGATGATATAAAAGAATTCAGAGAAGTCTTTACAGTACATCTGTCACAAGACAGAATGATGATTGCTGAAGTTACCAGGGTAAATATTTAAAATTAACCAATTAGATTTGTATATTTTGTAATTGTCAGATTTACTCTAAACAAAAAAACAATTAAGTATTCCTCTTCACTAAAACGGTACCTCTGTAGATGAGTTATCTAAACTGCCAGCTTACAGATCAAAGTGACTTGAAAGACTCAATGCTTAGGTTCATATCCAACTTGGGCATTTGTTATTTTCCTAGAACTAACAGGAAAAAATCTTGACTGTAGCTTCTGCATTTGGCCAATTGTAAAATATCTGTTGATTGTTTCAATGTATTTAGTACTGTAAAATGCTAAAGAATTTGTTTAAAGCAGATGACTCTTTAGCTAAAGGTACATTTTGAAAATCAGCCATAGTATTTAATTTAAGCATGGAGGGATTTGAAGAATAAGGTCATGTATTTTGAGATCTTGATACCTTTATAAACTCACAAATATAGTATCAAATGGATGTATGGTCGATCTTTTTACAGCAAAATTCTAAAGCCATAGTGTCTATAGAAGAGAACAGTAAGATGGCAGATGTCGTGTTTCCATCCCCACCACTGGTTGTGTCACTGAGAGATTATGATAATGCTGCTATTGACAACACCATAACTGACAACCCTGTAAATGGTTACCCTCTCATCTGTATTACGGTATGTACTGGAATTTATTTGTTTTGATTTTATTTTCTGTAAACCTTTTATGAGTTAAGTCTGCTCATTATGGAAAATAATCTGCTGCAAATTTTAGTGAAACCATCTTATTTACAGGGAAAACATTACATCTTGATGCTATAATGTTGATGTAGCTTTAAACAATAATTCACTGTCTCTCTCACAAATAATTCACTCCCTACTCTATTTCTGTGGTCCATAGACATAAAAGTCGAATGACTAACTGAGTTTTATCATTTGCATGAAAATTAATGTACAATATTTGTTATTTCTCAGCCGTGTAATCCAAAGCATCCAGATTACTCAAAGACAGCAGATATATGTGACAGTGAGGGAATAAACAATACTTTAACAAAGTTTAGATGGAAAGTAGCCGGTCCTAGTGACTTGAGTGGAGTTACTAAACCACTAGCAGATCTACAGTCTACAGCATTCTTCTCTTCAACAAGACGTATTACACTTGATAGTGTTTATTTTAATTCAGGTGAAATTTTCAGTTCATTATTTATATATTAAGAAATCTATACTAGCTTCTTGGACCTTAGTTATCTCCTGCTTTTTGGTAAAAAGGGGGATAGTAAATTCCATCCTTCTATATGTCTGTCCTGATACTTCTTCAGAGCAATTTTCTGCACTACATTAAGAAACTTTGTTAAAAGCATCAACATTGATAGGACATGCACATACCATTCACTTGTTGATTTACTCATTTTCCTGGTAGTTGTGGTCCTTTCAACATTAATATTAGTGCAAATCACAAACAACTACCTACTGGCGCAAGATCTCAATTTACTGAATTTGTCTGTTAGTGACATTTGGTACACATTGCCTTTTTTCTGTAATGCAGATAAAAATATAAATACAGTAAAAAACTAAATACAAATTAGA